>JAACJO010000024.1:0-516313 GCA_013368445.1 Leucocoprinus leucothites
GGTTCGTTGATTCCGATGATCGCTGCTCACGCGCCTGACCGGCACATGTACTAGCACCTATCGCATGGCCTATTGCGAAACTTCTCGATTGGATCCTTGGAGCCAATGAGCAGCACACTTACAAAAAGGCTGAGCTCAAGTCCTTCCTCCAATTCCACCGTACTGGTGAAGAACCTTTACGGGATGATGAGATTAATATCTTGAATGGAGTCTTGGAGTTGAATACCAAAAACGTTGAGACGATTATGACACCTCTGAAGGTACGCCATGAAATTTCCAGCCGTAGAGCTCATTTTAAGTGATCAATAGGATACTGTTGTTCTAAGTGCCGATGCGATTCTCGACCACAAGGCAGTTGATGCCATGTGGGTTCCAGCATATTTCACGACTTCTTCCTTTGACTTAACTTTTCGAGCGCAGTCTACTGAGTGGCTATTCTCGCTTCCCGGTTCATGAGCCTGGAAATCCCTTGGCTTTTATTGGGTTGTTGTTGGTCAAGAAGGTCTGTAACTCCAACTACCGTTCAACACACGTTGACATATATTGAAATTTAGCTTCTGAATTATGATCCCAGCAAAGCGCTTCCTGTCTCTGCCTTCCCATTATCAATTCTTCCAGAGGCACTCCCTTCTATCAACTGTTTCCAGGCCCTTGATTATTTGTAAGATTGTCCCCGCTCATTCTGAAATCTAGGCTAACCCTACAATTCAGCCAAACCGGACGAGCTCATCTTCTTTTGATTAGCCGAACACCTGGGAAGCCTGGGTGCTATTGGAGTCATCACCCTCGAAGGTATGGGGTCCCCATATTCTTCGTGTGAAAGCACCTGGCTGATTGTACTGGCTTCCGACTATTGTGCGCTCAAAGATATCATAGAAGTGAGTTCTTTGTACACTGTATAGGAAAGTTAACTCTTAATGTGTCTTAGGAAATTCTATCTGAAGAGATTGTTGATGAGACGGATCGATATGAAGATAATCAAAGTAAAAAACGTGCAAAACGATTGACCACAGCTGCGGTCATGCGAGGGTGGGTCATTCCCCACGCCATTATCTGCAATACCGAAAGTTGACACTCTTTGGACAGGATTGTGGAACGCCGTATACGTGACGCTTCGATAGACAATGACCGGACACCTCTTCTCAACGGCTCTGGGAGGAGGCCTAGTAGTGTTGGGTACGGAGCTACGAGATCCGAGTCGCCCACCAGAGACCAGTGATTTGGGTTCTCGCCGAGATCAGTTTGTTGAAGGTGGTCGCGGGTGGACTTCGGCGTACAGACACCTGTGATCAATCAGTGTAGATGATCCTTGGTTTATGTGCGGCTGTGGAGCACCTATCATCGAATTCCCTAGGTGTCGTCATCGTTGTCTTTACCTCGACATTGGTTCTTATCTTTCTCATTGACTTCCTATCATGTATCTGATCCATATCTAAATCCTGTTTCCCCACCAAAAAATGACATTCAAATTATGCCTAGAGAATCTCCTGGAACACAAGACGTCTACTCCCACTACGCCCGAGCTCAACAGGAGTACGTTCAAACGGTGGTCAGTCCGTTGACAAGTATCATCTATTGGAATGAATAGAACGATTGATACAGCTAGTGCTAATATGAGGTGTGATCTGAAAACGACATCAGGGACGAGCTGTGGAACTCTGAAGGCGATCTGGCCCCGGGATGGGGACAGAAACAGGCTTTCCTTTCACGCTGTACTATGATAGGTTCCAGAACTAGTTCAACGGATAGTGGTCCCTGGGGTCACTGTCACGCTCGTAAAATGCCGAGAGTCTGGTTCGATTCCGAGCTGAGAGGTCAGACATGAGTTTGCTGGGTGACCTGTGATTGAAGGACGCTCGCTGGTATTATTCCGATTAAGGACTCATGCGATGAAGGTGGCACATGGATCCTTCATTTTAGCACTTGAACGCTGAACATTAAGTAGATATGACAAACAAGTATGGTTGATCCACGACTTGATTGGCCTCTGAGACGATTCTGAAGGATCCGCTCTGTTCAAATGGTTTTCGATATAATACAAGGCATACTCGTGTATTTTACAAAAAAAAATTCTTGGTGTTGTGAACGCCTAGGTAAACCTGCGGAGGAAGCTTGCCGCTGTCGCTGCGGCCTCCTCCTTTGCCCACCCTATTAATGGAACAGACGTAATTGAGCAAGTTGACTATTAAGTGTAAGTTTTCGACGGTACTTACTGCTGTTCTCAACCTCGGGATCGCCCCGAGTCGTAAATCCAGGTGCGACTCCAGAGAATAAACGAAGGTGGTATGTAGCCCCGATCTCCTGCAATATGGCTTCAGCTCGGTGCCTGAATGCAGGAGGGAAGGCGTCATCTGTCTCTGAAATCAGGGTGAGTGTCAAGTGCGTCAATCATAAGGATAGACAAGGCGTCTTACCCGCCGCCAGAATGAGGAGGGGGTCTAAATTACCGAAGATCAGTCTAATTGCTGCGAAACTGAGCACTGATTGAACTCACTCTTAACTTTACGGAATTGACCTTCAGTAAGGGGTCCAGGGTGCGAGAAACCAGCTGCGAAATAAGACTGAGCCTGATGGTATAAGTTCAAGTATGTATCAACTTACCGGCTACAACCTGGTCTGTCCCAGCCATATCCAACGCATATGTGGCACCAAACCAGTATCCGATTGCGGCGTACTTCTTATTAGTACCGTAATGCTCCCGCACAGCTCTGATCCAAGCAGGTATCTCTGCATCGGCGCGACTTCGTGCGGCCTCGATCCATGTTTTTATATCAAAGTCTGCTTCTGGATGTTTGTGGATCCCATCGCCGAAGAAATAATCGACGCCCAAAACCAAGAAGCCTGCAACAGGAGTGTGTAAATGCTGACTCGTCTAAGGAGAAAAAGTACTCGCGACACACCGTTTTCCGCGAAGTAATCCTGTAGCAGCTGGTTGTTGATAAAGAAGGGACCAAAGGCGTCTGGGAAGAAGAGTATGATGCCTTTCGCCTCTCCGGATTTCGGCTCAGAAACGTATGTAGACAAACCCCCAAACTCGAGGGTCTTTCCAACAGGCTCGCCGGTATGTTTCACACCTTTGACGCAGTGATCACTGTGGGGGCCCGCAATCGGTTTGCTGCTAGACATGGTAGTTGCTGTAGCGTAGTGGGATCGATGAGGGTAAATTACTGATCAGTGATACAGTCGAAGCTCTTATAACCTATAGCTGTCAAAACCGATAATCTGTCGTATCCGTAGTTGGAAGCCTTGACCAAATTGGTTTGCGGGGATTTGGCCCCATAACGACAATCTTTAATATCTGATAACTGATAGGTGTTTCATGGTACCATAACCGATAGCGCCTGCGGGGCGCCCATACCCTGCCTGGTTTCTATCCACCAGGATCACCCTTTAATTACAGTTTTTGTATTAACTAGTGCTGGCAATGAAAAAAAAATCTGATTGTCCATTAGTCTACCTCACATTTTCACTGTACAGTCAGCCCTCACATTAATGACGGCCATTTCTATTGAAGTCTTGGAGAAACAAGTTCAACCACGAAGGGAAGCCCTCGAGACCGCCTTGGCCAAAAGCAGCCAATTTCAGTGACTGAATGTCTGTAGATGCACTCTTGAACCCAGAAGATGAAGATTTTATTGCTGAACAGGTCAGAGTTAGCTGCTGCTGGAGGGGAGTTGCCTGGTGTGGATGCCAGATGGTGTGAGTCGGAGGATGTTCCGACCCGCCGTGATTATCTTCATGCTCAGACAACTATTCAACAATACCTGGCTCACTCCGAGCACTCAAAGCTCAGCCAGCAGCTTGATAATGCTTTAAGAGCCTACACTCATGAAGTCCGCCTCACTCAGACCATTTCTCTCAAGGTCACTTCTCTCACTGACTATTTCTCTTCGAAGACTTGACTTCGCTGCCTTTGGCGCCCATATATTGTTTTCAAAAATAAAATAAAATAAAGTATCTATTTTCCTACCTTTTTCAAACCTGATAAGCTGTCATAACCGATAACGCCAGGGGGTGACGGAAGCCTATCGGTTAAGAGAGATTCGACTGTAATACGTGTATTTTTAGATTTCCATGAGTACTGTAGGATCCTTAAATTCGAAAAGCAAGTCACGTCACGAAAAGCCGTTTTGGCGTTCGGTCATCTCGGAGTCACGCCCAAAATTCGTCCTGCTTTTCGCGGTGGGACCAAAATGTCACGGAATTTTATTTGAATAAAAATGCATTTCTGCCTTTCCCTCTCACATTGCTTCCTGATTCTAACACCCTCTCTGTTTTTGTTTACCTTTTACACGCCTGTCATAACCGATCCTTGGCACAATCCCTAGGCAATCAAATCTCAATCCTATTCACAATTTCTATCAACGCTTTTGGTTTGTCACGGTCCCCAGGCCGTTGCTTTTCGTGACCAAACCTGCTTTTCGGTCACAGCCGCAACCTCTGCTTTTCGAATTAAGGATCCTACAGTAGTATCGAACAGATATGCTTTCGGCAGGAACAGCATGTTGATTTATCATTACGATTACATGACGCAAGGCGTACATTCGATGATGATCAAGTGTGATAGCGGGTGCAGAGCCGTAAACAGGTAGCTCACCAAAACATCAGCTGAAGATAGCAACACCGAAATAACAAACGCACAACAGGAGACCGGACAATTAACCAAAATCATGTGTACAGTTCAAACCAACTTGGTAACAAATCCCAAACCTCTTCTCTAGCTTTGGCCACGGCCTTGGCGAAATCGACCTTGCACATAGTGCACATCCTCAACCCACATTTCTTTTCTTCCCCTCCATCGCCACCTTCTCCATTCGTGCCGTTTGCACTTCCGCCAGCGGCATCAGCAGTCGTGAAATCAGTCCTGGACAGCATTTCCAATGCCTGTACGAGCGTGAAGAGTGGATCTGCGTCACGACCACACGCGATCCCACCAACGGACCTCAATATATTAAGCATGATATAATAGAAGGACTCTGTGCAATGAACTTGTAGCATCGCGTTGTGTCGATTCAGACAATCTGAAGCTGGCTGACGGTTAGACAGTTCCCTTGAGAGAAATGTGGCGATATATCGTTGGGAGGCTTCACGTCCTCGAAGAGTTTTGCAGAGAAAGGGGTGAGAGAGCTGCACGGTTTGTGATCCTGAGGTGGACGAGGGTACGGTAGGGGCCACATAAGGGGTGCCTGAGGCTGACACCGGCAGCTCAATATCAGGTTCGACTGTCTCGGGCTCACCATGTTCAGGTTGTTCTCCGGAGAGGTTTCCAGCTATGATGTCATAAGAAACGAGGGGCTTTCGAGCGCCGGCGAAGACCTTGCTAGGGCCGTATCGTGAAAGATCGTAGAATGCAGCCGGCAAGATTGCCGGAACTCCCATCTCCAGGGCGAGGTGAATGACGAGAATGGGATGTGGACAGGTACCACGAGGCAAGTAACGGCCAGAGTCGTCGGTCGCAGCGGCCTCGCGTTGATCCCACCCATGGAGCGAGGGTGGCCAGTCGAGATGAAGTCGATGGAGACACCTGATGCGGAGAGGCTCTACCATGTATTTCGTTGATAACCTCAGAACCGCTGCGATTGCAGGAAAGTCGTTGGCTCGAGGAATTTTGAAATACCTGCAGTTGGTTTATTAATGATCGAAATGAATGATGGGATATAAGATCTCACAAGCCGTCGTATAACGCACTCAAGAAATAGAATACATCCGACGGCGAGTCGTGAAACTCAACGCTTGGACAGCCGTCTACAATATCTTGATCATAGGAAGGTGGTTGCGGTAATGCAAATAGTCCCAAGAATATCTCTGAATGTCTTTCGAGCTGGCCACGGTGTACTTTGAAGGCGGCCGGACCTGCAATGACCACGACGTTCCCATCATGAAACCAGAAGTCTGAGCGAATAAATTCGGAGGCGGAACGAACGCGGCGTTGCGGTGCGGCTGACCTATGCCTTGGGTCCAATGAGTGGGAGTAGGAGCGATAAACCGGTGTTGTGTGAACCCGAGAAGGAGAGTATGGGGCGGGACTAAAAATGGGCTTCTCGAGAGTTGATGCTGGCGGCAAATTGGGTTGGGATGGAGCATCGCGCCAGTGAGCTTGTTGCTCGTGCATTACCCCTCGGGATTGACGATAATGGTGGTGATGATTGCGAGCTGAAGAAGCAGACAAGAGTGCGCAGAAGGCGTCAAAGGATTACAAGGTGGACCGCTGGTCTCGTACCAGTAACTCCTATTCAAGTCAGCCATAGAAGTTTATTGGATTTTAGGAGGCGAGAGAGCAATAGTTCGATGTATTCTGTGGTTTTGTCCATACACGCGGGTGGAGATCACCACGATATCTTGGACAAAACGTGGGGGTAATCTAATGCCGCAAATTCGAGAATCAGATTTCTGACAGCGAGTGGTCAACGAAACGCATCAAATAAGGTTTACAATGGCCCACCGCAAGGAGAACGTTCAAACCCGACACCAGGCGGGAAATCGACCCGTTTTGCCCATGTCCCTCACGTACTACTGTACCACGTCAACATAGGAAAAAGCTCTTGCAATGAGTTCGGATTCAAGTTCAGAAAGTTCATACAGGTTCAGGTTCAGGTTCAGGTTCAGGTTCAGGCTGAAGGGGTGCTGAACTGAACTGAACTGAACTTTGGCACCCCTAGCAACTTGAGGTCAACAGCTCTTGGCGGTATAGAGGGCGGGAATGGGTGGGAATGGCAGCACGGCGGCCCTGCATGCATCATTATTGCCATAACCGGTAAGAGGAGGGTGGGCTTCTGGCGCAAATTGATTTGCCTGTCATGATGTCATTATCAAGACCTAAGGCCTAAGGAGTGGAAGGCTTCATGAAGCACTAGTAGGGCCTGACTGGTATGTTCCAGTGGCTATGGAGTAGCTTCCTCGCATACTTGTTGTTGCGCAGTTATTGATGACGTGTGTGAACATATAACCAACAGCAGAGGATGTTATATATTACGTTTGCTGAAAAAGAAATACTGACATATAAGATCGGGTTGCTGTAGTATCAGGATGTTTCCCGTGGCTGCTAGGTCTGAGGTATAAGTCCATGGTTGCGGGCTCATAGTATATGTAATGAGGAATACACAAACATTGTTCAAGAGGTAGGAAAAAATTAGACATTGTGGGTGACATACGGACCGGATATCACAAGGGGTTATGTCACACGGGGCGGGCTGCTGCGACAATAATTGAACATTCCCAGCGATGTCAACCGAGCAAGCATCCAAGAAGCGCAAGACCCGATCTAGTTGTAGTAGAATAGAGCTTTCGTCTGCCTTCCTCGTCCTCCAGAGGTTCAAGGACACCATCACGACACAGACTGAGACTGGCAGCGGCAGTTTCCAGAGCGTTGACAATGATGAGCTAGATGTAGAGGTGGACCGTGACATGCTTGCCCAGTTGAATGGCCTTCTTCAGTGGATGGACTCCAAGATTAAATCTACGACCAAGGTATACCTTCAAGTTGCATCTTTATTATGAGTGAGCTAACTCAGGAGCAAGCACCACACGTTCCCCTCTATCACATCTGACGTCCTGAGCGACATACAACTCTCACAGGGACTGCCCCTTACCCTCAAATCCGACTGGAAAGAGAGAGTCGAGGCTGCAAGATTGGTTGGTGCAAATCAATTTATGTCTTCTGCGAATATGCGTCAGTGTTTGAACATGCTCCTTCATCTCGTGGCGAGACCGGTACGTGCCCATACATACGGTCATTCTCAGCCCAACCTGACTTTATCATTAGTCTGAAGCTAGTGCCCGCACCTGGGTTGACGCCTTCCTCTACCGTGTATCAGCGATGCTTCCACCCGGCAAAAGGATGTCTCTCACTGATATGGAATATACCATCTCACCAGTGACTATACCGACGCTTCGGGGACTGATACCACACTAGTTGGCTACAGGGACTACACCGCCATCATTTCCACTCCCAAGATGGCTGGTGAGTTATGCCACATCTTTTCGTCCTAATCTCACGTCCTGCATGCCCGGAATATTTTCTGAACAACCCGAGGGTGACGGACCTCGCGCGCTACATTGATTCGGTGTTGGTTTTTTTCGTGATCGAAGCGAAATCTAAGGCAGTGAAACTTCACGATTGCCTTCCTCAAGTTCTCGCAAAATTGTATGCATCTGCGAAGAACCTGAAGTGCGATCCTTGTCCTTCGTTAACTGATTCTGCTTCAAAGTTAATCGATTGATTTGGACAGGAAAACTCATATACGCGGCGCATTGACAAACGGTTATGAATGGCTGTTTGTTATGCTTACTGTTAATTCAGACGGCAAAGGAGCTTCGTATGGAATCTCAGCTCGTTCGTATTCAGCTGCCCCACAGGATGCTGGTGGTGATGTGGTCGTTCCCAACACACTGCCCGACATGATAGCTGGCATACTCGCAACCTGGGTACGTTTCTAGTTACTGGAAGCATCTTCACGTGCACTCACTCTACTAGATCCAACATGGCTGTGAAGATATTGGGCAGGATGATTGGTTCGAGGTGGACGCATCGGTAGATAGATGAAGATTCGGTTACGAACGATCTCACAAATTTACCCACCCACGAGCCGTGCGCTGATACAACTGCTGTATGGATCACCGAGTTCTTGGCATTCCTCACGAGGGACAGAGCCAGTTCGTTGACGGGCACGAATGTACCTATGAATCAATTCGCGACCTACTACGTGTTCTATGTCAGAGGTAGAATAGATAGTGGCCGAGTAATTGTCCAGATTTAGAATTGAGAATGTAAATCAAATCAACTTCTTATTATTGTCTCTCGGCCCGTTATAGAAACTTGTCTGAGAATCAAAATATATCTTATGATCAATGATCGACGATCGACCTCCGACCCTGGTAGGTTGAATTCACCGCTCAGCCTGAGGCAAATGGAAACGTATAGACGGCCAAGTGTTATGAAAGCGGATTTCCGATTTCAAGCTATGGCACAGATATACTATAACTTCGACTGAGGTTAACATAGCAAGCCTGTTGGCAACACGAGGGCAATGCCCAAAAGCACGGTACAATGATGCTGTTGGGGGCGCCTATCAAGCAAGCACCCTTTCACCGCCTCGTCCACGACTTTGTTAAATACGTCATGGACAATGAGCGGCTCGTGTTGTCACGCTGCTTGCATCCTCTCATCGTTCAACTCGTTTTTTCAACCTTAAGTTAACAAGATGACCATGCAGCCGTCATCTACGGTGAGCAAATCCCTTAAAGGTTTACGCTTACCGTAGTCTGAGAGTCTGGTACAGGTGATCCGCCGATCCACAAGACGAGAAAGGGACTGGTCAGAAAGTGTGAGGGCCAAAGTTCACTTCTATGCCTAAACAACGTCTCACGAATGTTTTCATTATCAGGTCTCTACAGCCTCTGCCTTTACACTCGTAGACGAGCGAGTCGATACAACGATTGACGATGAAGTAAGCTTGAGTGGTAATAGGAACATCATGGTATCAATGTGACGTGTTTCTGGGGTCGTTTAACAGAAGACTTGGTCTTGTGAAGACGATTATCGATATCCTCTGAAAGAATCTATTGTCGACCCTTGGGAACAGTGCTACGATATCGTTGATGGGTTTGACGAGGACCTTGTCAAAGGAGTAAAAGATGAAATATCCAATTTGCTTGTCGTGGTATGTTGACCTGCCAACCATCCGCCAGGTCTTCACTAATGGACCCCGTAGGCGTCATTATTCTTGGCTGTGGTAACAGCTTTCTTGATAGAATCAGGCAAACTGCTCCAGGCCGAGCCAGCTGAACTCACGGCCGTCCGACTAGGCCAAGTTGTTCAACTTTTGAATTCGACCGACGCAGGCCAGCGCACAGTGCCTCCATATGAATCACCCCCTCCAAGTCGGGCGTCGATCACTATCAATCAGCTGTGGTATATGAGTTTTTTCCAGAGCCTCGCCGCTGTCATTCTGGGGACACTCTGTCTCCAATGGCTTTCAGCTTTTACTCACAGAACCAAGGGTAAAACCCAGGATAGAGCCCTTGCCCTCCGACAGATGCGATACGAGGCTTGATTGGCTGGGGCGTTCCTCATGTCCCAGCCGTTCTACTTTTTAATGTCCAAGCCGCTCTGATTCTGTTCGCGGTCGGTTTGCTGGAGCTCTTGTGGACGGAGAACAAGGATGTGGCATTCCCGGTGGCTATTGTTGCTGGAGTGACGATTTTCTTGCTGGTGTTGACTACGATGCTTCCTCTACTCCAATCCATCACTGCTTGGATATGCCCTAGCACGCTGGTCATCCCTCAATGTCCTTTCAAGTCACCTGTTTCGTGGATCATCCATCGTTCTGCCGTTCTCTTAGCTTTAGGTGGAAGCTTCCTTGCCCAGCTATTTGTTGGCGGGGAGTTACGGCAACGTATATATCGTTGGCGTCGGGAGCAAGTACCCTTGCTCACTGATACCAACTGGGAGGAATATGACGAGCTATGGAGGAAAAAACGCGAAGAGAGGGGACCGCAAGCGCATGCGGAGGCCAATGACCATGACTACTCTCATTACCTCGCTCGTGGTCTCGCGGCAGTCATGGACGCACTTATCGCCAAACCAAGTGCTGTCCACATTGTCCATAATTGCCTCCAAGACGTACACGGCTCCAGAGCCCAGGCTAAAACGTTTAAGAGCTTATTTCGCCAGAGCTTCACGACGGATGAGGAGGATCTTCTGGCGACAGCGTCCATTGCAGGTGAAGACTTCTTCACTCTACGAAAGGACTTTCTGAGCGCACACGTCCTTCAATATTTTGTCGCCCATAACGAGAAACTTCATAAAACGGTGCTCAAACATCGAGCTGAGCTGTTCATAAGGATCAACAATACGGCGTGTCAAAGCAAAGTCGAAGTCGGCAAAACAATTATGTGCCCTATAACGTCGCAAAAAGATGCCACACGGTTGGCCCTGGGTAAGTTTATCGTCATGATTCAACTGCCCAGCAATCCGGAGCTGAATTTATTTTTCAGGCACACGACGACAGTTCTTGGAGTGCATAAAAAACATTCTCGGAAACCGACATATATCTCAGGATGAACTCCACGCCACACGCGCCATTATCCTCAGCATTGATCTTCGGGTACATGTTTCCGCCAGGTTCCACAAGACAATACAAGACCTAGCAAAAGAACTTGCCGTCTGGCGAACTTGCCGTGGAGACACATGGAACTACAATCAGACACTCCAAGCTATCGTTGTGCGTTTCCCTCAGTTGCGTAATCAGTTCGGAATGGAGGCGGATGAAAAGGCAACGGTTGGCGTCGAGAACGTTCACGCATCAGGTGATAACAAAGTGGAGTTTTCTCAGGGCCAAGAGCAGGATAATTGGGAAGAGCGCAATTCCGGAGATGAAGGGAGGCTTGAGAGCCATCCGCTCGTCATGGTTGGAAATCAAAGGCGTAGACGCGATGGGCACTGATATTCTGTAGATAGAGGTCTATCTGAGACTTCGGAACTCGTCATCTCACTTTCCCCCTTTAGTTATACTAGTAGAATTCTACCGTTGAATCCATGATCGAGACACGACAAAAATCTAGGACACGAAGCCACTCGGAATCTGGTATTTTGTCACGAGGTTGCTGACTGAAATATGATATTTGAATATGAAGGGTGCCGGCGAAAACCCAAGGTCTCCACATTCATCCTTACGATATGAGACCAACTGCCACCATATCCAATAAGCGCTAGAGCGCTTAGAGCGAGTCGGAGTTGGCCGACCCTCAGGCTGCCATTGGCTATTCTTCGAAATGCCATGGACGCGAGGGCCCCGAAGAAATTTGCAAGGGAGTGGATTTCGCTCTACACTACAATCTAGCGATCGAGTAGACACCAGAAAACGAGAAGCAGGCTGTGCCTGACGCCCGGGTTCTGGAGTTGAATCAGTATCCGAATTAGGGTCGCCGGTCACTGGATGTACCAAATAAGTACTAGTCTTGCAGCTTGGATCAATAATCAATTTAATCATGATTGCTGCCGAATGTTTGATCTCCGGCAACCTGCTTTGATTCTGACTCATGCCACAATTGAGAAAATCGTGTCAGCAGGGGCCAACGACTTACTTCTGGCAATTGGTACCACAGCTGGCGACTGAGCCTTGCAAATTCGAAACGCATGTTAATCATCGAGACCAAAAGCTTTACGAGAGGAAGTGAAGTTTGACAGTACCTTAATAGTCGGACATAGGTGCAGCCGGAGTTATCTGCCACCTCGTGAGATCGAAATTTGAATGATTGAATAATATAAATACCCACCCAACTGACTTCCCCAAACACTTCTCTCCCGGTTCCTCGACAGTGACAGCGAAGATGGCCATTCTGACCAGCAACGCCACCAATGGCGCCCACAGTGGCCACACAAATGGGAATTCAAAGCCCAACTCTCCCGCAGAACTCGATGTGCGTCACCAATATTTTATTATTAAATGAAAACTGGTGCTCAACATGTTTCCAGGCTGAAAAGCTAATCATCAATCTCGTAGACAAACCTAAACCGATTCCTGCCCCCGAAACTTTAGTTTTTGGCGAGGTTAATGCAACCTTCATGTCCATTTTCAACCACTTACATTCGTCTGGCAGACCAAGACCGATCACATGCTCGTGGTACATTTCGATCCCGTCAACGGCTGGACAGCGCCTGAAATCAAACCATACGGACCGCTCAGCATCGACCCCTCAAGCTCATGCCTACAATATTGTCCTAATGTGTTTGAAGGGATGAAGGTGCGTCTTGCAAGATGTCGCCGTTATTACACTTGACTGATGGATGGTGACTGGTGACCGTCTAATAATAACATTGTATCATCACTTCTGCACTCTATCCCCCATCACATTCTCATGTGCTGATTGCGCTGGTTATGGTCCCGAAATAACAGGCTTACATTGGTCTAGATGGCGAAGCGCGACTTTTCCGACCAGAGAAGAATATGCAGCGATTGGCCAGGTCAGCCGCTCGGGTGGCCCTTCCAGTGTGTATATCTGCTCTTGTTCGAGTCCCAACCCTTTCAGTTACTCAAAGTGGACTCGAACCATTCAGAAATTCGACCAAGACGTGCTGTTAACACTCATCAAACGTTTGATACTCGTCGACAAGCGATGGATACCAACAAAGCCTGGATACAGCCTATACATTCGTCCCACTATCATCGGGACTCGTAGTAGTGCGTACTATTGCCACATTTTTTGACACCTTTGACTTAGGCTGCTACCAATGTGATCCATTCTATATAGGTCTTGGTGTCCGCCACTCCGATACCGCTACCCTTTTCGTCATCCTTTCCCCGACGGGACCCTACTTCAAGAATGGGCTCCATCCTATCTCATTGCTCGCAGTGTCTAATACCGTCCGTGCATGGCCCGGAGGTACCGGTTCTCACAAACTCGGATTAAATTATGCCCCCGCCTTCATGCCCCAGATTGATGCTGCTTCGAAAGGATACGATCAAATTCTATGGTTGCTAGAGACTGATTGTCAAAATGGTGAGAATGGGAAGGAGCTCAGGATCACGGAAGTAGGCGCCATGAATGTATTTATCGTTGTCAAGCGTGATGATACCCGTGAGTGTCAAACCTTCGCATTAATGCCCCTGCTCATTGATATTTATCGGTGACTGTCATCTCTCATAGACTTGGACTTGATCACACCACCACTCGATGGCACAATCCTTCCTGGAGTTACGCGCGCTTCAACTCTGGCCCTTGCCGACGCCCACACTTCAGGCAATGTTACATTGCCAGGAGTCCCATCTGCCCTCAAAATATACACACACGAGCAACCGTTGACAATGTCTCAGCTATCATCCTTACACTCTGAGGGTAAAATCGTTGAGTTCTTCGGCGTAGGAACCGCAGCAATCATTGCACCTGTTGACCGAATTGGTTGGAATGGTGGAGACCTTTTGTTCACCCAGGAATCAAAAGACGGCTTAGGACTGATTGGTCGGGGAGTTTTCGAGCTGATTACCAGTATTCAGACTGGGAGGACAAAGTTTGAGGATTGGAGTGTTTCGTGCGAGTAAAATTCAAGGCTCAGTTTTTCTGCATCCTGAAATAATCCATACTCTTCGTTAATCTCTTGGAGGTGTATGATCTACCGTAGTACATTGTTCATTACATTGTGATATATAGAAAAAGGGGTACTACGACAGAACGTGAATCTGACGAATTGCAGAGAGAAATACTGATGAGTATGCTTAAATTTGATACATTCAGGTCAGTCTGGGAGATCCCTCTCTCTCCTGTAGTTGTCATATATGCGCAGGTCGCGAACGAGAGGTAGCGTGGCCCTAGCTTCCATCTGCGTTTGGTCGAAGTAAACGGATTTTTAAGGCGCGACCCATATTTGCCTTGATCCAAGCCATAACAGCAGCCCAGAAACGAAGATCAATGGTTAATGGAGGTTTACAATTAGTAGTGTCGATTCCTGCAGCAATTGCAATCCTGAATACACAAGATCGCAGTCAATCTTTGCGTGCCTGAGCCTCTACGCCCGAATCTTTCATTGGGAATGTCTTGGCAGCTCTTGGGACAGCTGATACTTGATAAGCGCGCATTGTTACCAAGACACAGGGAAATACATGAGCAAGTGGGAGTGATGTGGATGAAGTGGATTTATTAACAAGTTAAGGACTTGAGCATGCATGAGGTAGGCGGACGAAACATTTTATGGACGATGGAGTGACCATGAATAAGGATATCTGACCGCGCTCAGATGAGTCTCAACACCGCGACACTCTCCACATGTGCCGTCTGAGGGAACAAATCAAACCCTCTCAAACTCTCCAGCCGGTACCTTCCTCTCTTCTCCGTCTCATCACACTTCTCTTCAGCCTCATCCACCATCCGCAGTAACATTCCAACATCCCGTGCTTGCGTATGCACATTACAACTCACGTAAACCAGAGCGGCAGGCCGGAACTGTACGACCTGTCGAATAAACTCTTCATCGCACCCTTTACGGGGTGGGTCGATAACGATCACAGTTTCGTGGCGCGGGAAGGAAGAGACGGAAGAGAAAATGTCGGAAGCAGTGCCAGATTTGAAGGTAATATCTGGGCCTTCTGTCGATGACGTGACTGGGGAGGATGTTGACGACGATGAGGAGATGAGTTTGTTGTATGAAGGAATTGCACGCAAAGAGTTGTTGAGTTTCACGTTGCTTTGTGCTGAGCGTATACTCTCCACTGAGAGCTCAATGCCAGAGATGGTCTTGAAATATGGCGAGAGTGTGATCGCGAAAAGCCCGGAACCGCAATACGTATCCACGAGATGAGTGGGTCTAGGCTTTTCAGCTCCAGAAGGAAAGATAGCCTCTTTGACATAATCTGTCAACGGTACGAGGACGGAGTTGTTGTTCTGGAAGAATGACGACGCTGGGTACTCGAATAAGAACCCGCCGACTTTTTCGCGAATGGATGCTTTATGTGAAGTGATGCAGACGTGCTTGGAGAGCGCATCAGAGAGATATTGATCGACATCGGACACCGAGGTAACGTCGGGAGGGAGGGTGATAGAAGGGTCTAGGGAATCCCGAAGGATGAGTGATGCACCACGTTTGAATGTATAGGCACTCCTAGAAGATCATGGGTGAGTGAGAGGTAGAGGTAGAAATGGATTATTAGCGTACCTAATAACCCTTGCTCGCTCAGTGGTGAGAGCTTCGTTAATGATGGGTGTTGCAATAGGACATTCTTCAATGTCTAGCACCTTCCGAGTTCCAACTACATTAAATCCGATGTTCAGCCAATCTGGCTGCTCCTTGACTTCATCTTTGTCAATATTGGCCTGTTGCCTCTTTTTCAGAAGAGACTTCGAGGCCGCCTCAAAATGCGGCGTTATCTTTGTCCGATAACCGTATTGCAGGGGCGAGCCAATTGTAGGGAGAACAGTAGGTACAGACATTTGCCCAAGGCCTAGCACTAACGTTAGCAAATCCACATCCACCAGGAAGAGGTCGTGAACAAACCTGAAAATTTTTGATAGGCTTTGACGATGACCTCACGCTTCAGCGAGAGCTGACTCTCATATGAAAGCATCTACATGTACATGAGTCTCGGTACCTTCAGTTAACAGGAAAAGACGTACCTGGTATTGACATCCTCCACATTTGCCAAAGTACCGACATTGTATCCGCGAGTCGTCGCGCAGCTCGGGATTCGGCTGAATTACTTTCACAAAGTCGGCAACAGAGTGCATTCGCGCGTTTCGATAAACTTTTGCACGTATGATTTCCCCAGGAAGCGAAAACGGAACGACAATAGCCCACGGCGTTTTGTGGTGCTTTTCGTTTGTGGATATTGCTATAGCATCACCTACCAACAGCGACCACTTCGAATGTAAGTATCACTTTCAGACAATGGTTGAAGAAACTCACCGCCTGGGCTAAGACTTTTCACTACCACCTCGACCTCTTCTTGAGGTGAAAACGGCGATTCCAGCTGTACCCCCTCTTCAATAGCTTTCTCCACAACATTAGCCCCGAGAACTAACTTGATTTCTTGCCATAGCACGTCCTCCGGTGAACACGGCTCTGGTAGCTCAATTTTCTTGAGTTTCGATTTTCGTCTTGATTTTTTGGGTTCGACCTTGGGTCGCTGGTTCGTGGCTTGCATGTGGACTTTATTGTTTCTCTGGATCGTAGAAGACACGATGGAATCACCCCCCTTGACCTCCACACGGGGTTTCTTGCTTTCCGGAACCTCGACCTCGCTATCAGGTGCAGTTCTGACTTGACCAGCTTGTCCGTGCGCCGACATTCTATGGAATCGCGGAACCAAGATAGTTGGATTAACAGTTGTCAACCACGGGCGGAGGTGATGATGGCTGGAGGAAAAGACGCGACGAGTAGCAAGCATTTGCAGAATTTGGAAATCCAACCGAAAACGAAAATGTGATGAATTTGATTTGGTGATTTAGGCTCCTCCCTAAATAGGCAATACAACCGACATTGCTTATTGAGCAAAATTGGGGGTTTATCTCCTTCACTAATGGTCTCTGCTCCTGCTCTCCCATTTGTTGTCTTCGGTTATGGCTCTCTTATATTCAAGGCAAGATGTGTCCGTACAAGCTTGCCAATTTCTTCATGCTCATTTTCTGAACAGCCTCCTCCACATGTAATTGCACAAGGTACCAGGATTCGGGCTAGGCCTATCATTACAGTAGAGCGTCGGTCTAATGAAAGCCCTGGTCTTCAGTTCCCGGATACCTCAAAGGCTATGTGCGCAGGTTCGCCCAGTCTTCTCATGACCATAGAGGGACCCCAGAGGTGCAAAGCTATTTCCCGGACGCATCGCCCAGAACCTCATATGTGTGTAGAATCCAGGACGGGTGGTGACACTCGTACATAAAGAAGACTGGGACAGGTTTTCTGGATCGGTACGTGATCCCACAATGAAAAACGACATATCTAGCTAACAAGGGCTTTAGGACGCGTTTCCAGATGAAGACGTCGTGTGGGGTAGGTTCCCTGCCCTCTGCAAAACCTCGGTTACCAACTCGCGCAGGAATTGCATATACCATCGACCCAGTGTACGAAGCGGAAGTTAGAGACTATCTAGGTTGAGTAACATCACTCCCCTCGTCACCTTACGATTAAGGCTGAATTGTTCATGTCAGATTATCGAGAAAAAGTCAGGTTCATTCCCCCAAATGTATTCCTGTCGTGTTGACCCCCGGTAGGATGGATATACCATGGAGACTTTAGATATACATAGCGTAATAGATGGCAAGGAACAGACTATCATACACAATGTGCGTCGCTCGTCGCGTTCCTTTACCGTTTGATGCCATCTTACCTTCAATAGGCATTTGTACGTCCCCCGGAACTCAGTACTCAGGCTTGATCCTTCTAAAACCATCACAGTGCTATGTTGGACGCAACGATAACCCATCATTCAGTGCGCTATAACTTCCTTGGCAAGAGATCTCTCTTCTAATACCTTGATCTAGTCGGATCAGAACCACTCGACATTCTCGCGGATCGGATATGGCGTACGGTCGGACCATCAGGACCTAATAAGGTACGACACCAGCTTTATTTCCGAGGAACACTTGATAACAATATACTTTGAAGGAATATCTCTTCAAATTGGCTGATTCTGTCCGAGAGCTCTCACCAGATTCATATGACTCCCATTTGTTCGCTCTGGAGGTACGAATACTTTCCCAAATGAGTCCATGATGGAATAGTACTGACAGTCTCGGTAGGACATGGTTAAAGCTCTCGATGGCCAGCTGCCCAAGGAGTCAGCCTGAGAATCTTCGATACCACTGCTTCCAGTGTACCCAACCTTAAGGCCACAGTAGGGCAGTAATTAACTATATAGATTCAACAATTTTCTATGCATACTCTGTCTTTGAAAGGCTTTAGTAGACTATGAGCAACCCGGTTTCTATTGGGAGTCCAAACTTCCGATATATCAGAGGGGGCATTCCATGACCTCATTCACCCGCAATAATGATGAGAACAAGTTTACCTCTTACCATGTTCCGGCCCAACCGCCAGTGTGAGTAGCATCGCAGAGAATATGACATTCTTCGACGAGAGTTCTTTCCAGACGTCCGAGTTGCTACAAACGTCTGTGTTGGCTTCGTGTTGGGTGTAGAGCTGAGGATAGTCTCGTGGCAGAGCTGATCGAATAGTCTTCCGGGTTGGATGGACGTGCCGATTGTGATGTTCTCAAGTATGTAAACTACAGTACACACAAGATGATGTTGAGGAGAGCGAATGAAATTCTGTTACCTCGAGGCCACTTATCGGGTGCTTAATGATACAGTGGAGAATGTACTTCTTCGTGAACCAGATCTGCTGGAGGTTGACAATCAATTTCGTAAAACCATTACATTTGCCATAGATATCGATCGCGAATAGACCACTCTTTTACCTTGGCGTTAATGAGGGAGCCGTCCGTCTGGACGTAAATGGCATGTATAAAAGGACAATCTCCAACAATTATGAGGGGGAAGGTTGCGGAACCAGGTTTTGAATTCATGGGAAAGGGCGCCCCCGTCCACTGCAAATAGTAACGCATGTACGTATGGACATACGCTGAGAAACCATCTCTTAAGACGCTATAATTGTCCTATTCGTGATGCACTGGGCCCCTAACCGCTACTCTAAGGCTGAGATGAGAATGATAACCTCGGGTACAAAATCAGTGGGCACCGTCCGAAGAGCCCGGCGGAGCTCTACCCGGGGGCACTTTGAACAACGCTGGTCTGGTATATTTGAGTGGATAGGGTCCCATATGTAAGTCACACAACTCCATATAGCGTGTTAGGGAGCTATCGTCTTTGGAACTATGAGTGAAAGCTGTAGCCACCGCGGCCAGAGAGCAGTATCCCATCCAGAAAATTAAGCAGGAGACATTCACGTGGGCTAGCGGTCCAGAGCAAGATCAGACGATACAGCTTGAAGAGACTCTTGAGATGGACCCGGGCTGTGAGCGGGATGAACGTGGATTGCACATTATAGTTTAATGCAAGTCGAAGTTGAACGCGATCCGATGATGATACCTGTAGGGTACTGTAAATGACAAACTCCCAGGTCGTTGATTCCCAATAGAACCAAGAAGGCAGCACAATCGAGGCAGTGGGTTCCGAAATGCCATGCGAAATTCTTTGGTTGGAACTGGTGACGAAGTGTTCCTCTTCAAGATAGTGGAAGGGGTTAGGAGTATATCCTGTTATATTAGATCAAGAACGCCAGGAGGAATGCGGTGACCCGGTGCTGACCCGGGATGCCAAGCCATAGCGTAGCAATTTACAGAATTGACACAGAAAGATTGGTCCTGGTCGTCCTCTACTGTGGGATTTGGCAGAGAATGCAAGCAACTTATCCTCGCATTCAAAATTACGTCTATTGTGCAAATCCTGTAGTTTCAAGTTCTGAAGATATCTATTGCTACGACTGAGCAGAATGCATTAAGGTCAATAATACAATGGTGGTCAATAAAAATCATAGTCATTTGATTCTTCGCATTTCTATACTATTTCGCCGGGGAAGCTTTTCATGCCATGACCACTCTTTGCGTCATCCACATCACCTTTATCGTCCACTGTGGGGTGACTCGATGTCGGTTTGGCAAACCGGATGACAGAGATCTGGCCAAAGTCATCGTCCCGCGAGCTAGGAAGACGACCGGTCGACAAATCGTTATTGCTCTGAGTAGTTGTGAAGGTGGTGGTATACGTGTTGATCTGGATCCCATCTAGAGTTCTTCCCTTCGCTTGTTCATAGTATATGCGTTGATTGAGAAGCACCATGAAGCAGTTGCTGTACCTAATAGCCTCCATAAGTCAGAAGACGGCCCGATGTTCGGATTCAATTGAAGTTTACGCACGTTTTCCCTAGTATATAGCCACTTGAATATAACGGATCAGCCAACAGTCTCAGAGGCGAGATGAAAAGGCGTACATTGTCAAAAATAGGTTGGTTTTCTGTAAACAGTCAGTTTAGATCAAAAATATCAAGAGGTAGAATGGAGCCGCTCACTCCTGCTGCGAGGGACGGGGTCAGATGGAGAGCGACAAGCACAACAGCAAGTACGCCTAGATACAATTCAATGTCTGATATACTGGTATCACTGCTTCTACTCACTGGTTACAGCATTCGTCTCCACCGTCAACACCAGGATCCGCTTCACGGCAGTCATAGTACTCCGGCTTGTCCTCTCGGATCGAAGTTTCAACAGCTTTCATAAGGTAATGAGTATCACAGCGCCAACCATTCGGCAAATCAGTTACCAGATAGGCCATGGAGCAGGCGATTACAATATCAGTGACAGCGGTGATGAATAGCCAGGCCTGGTGAGGGAAGTCAGTATCACGATCTGAGTCACTGCTAAGCACTTGAGCCTCTGACTGACAGCATCTAATTGCTTATCGACTTCTTCAACTGCGTTCAAGATTACGTCCTGCGTATTGCTCGTCACTATTGACAGTGGGGCGACGATAGCCGTATGATAGCGAGACTCACATGGATGCCAACATATATACCGTCGACGACTGCTACCAGGGAGAGCTACAAAAAGCTGCCTGAGAGTCTGTTTTATTTCGAACGTTTCCAAGAGGGTACTCACGAACGCAAGGATCGCCGGCAGAATCCTCCACCGTGCCAACACCCACATTCTCCAGCAATACACAATTTGCACGATACATGCAATTATAGCGTAGCAGAATGGCCCACCAATACTTGCGTAGTGGAGTTCTTGCATTGTTGATGGATTTCCGAAATTGTATACAAACCAATAAAACATGTCTGCCATGGATATAAAGGTTTGAAAAGAGTCGAGAATGAATAGGATATGCACTGATCACGAGAGCCATTAAAACGGTAATCTTAAACGGAATAGAACTCAAAGCACCTATGATCCGGAGCCAGCTTCTGTCCTTGCCGGAATTATTGACATACATAACTTATCTGAAGTGAGACTTGGAGGTGAAAGCTTGTGGAATGGTAAAGACATACAGTATTGCATTGTTCAGATTTCGTATAGGAACCAGTCCAGGACAATACCAATTATCTGCCAATCACATCCCATGAAGGAAAAGGACACGGCCCTATTCAAACAGACTTACCGCTGGGCCCGTTCTACCAACACCCATGTCAGTATCACTAGAGTGTACTGAATAGCAACTACATCAACTCACATTAGCGGCGGAACGGTCGGTATTGATACTGAAGTGGACGCCATGTGTAGATTGCAGGCAGGGGGGAGGACAGTGGCCAAGGGGGAGAAGAACTGGCACACGCTTTATTCGATCCCCCGATGATCCCTGCTGGGACAAAAAGTCACCAAACACTGCATTTTGGCTTCGGCAGAGATGTACTCTATTATTATAGGACTGAATAGTGGTTATGGCATCCTTGGTTTCCCATACCCCGTGACGACATTCTCTCACACCTGATATTGATGAAAAGCCATATAAGTCGTAAATAACTTCGGTATGTGTGCCAGCTTATTACTCGAGCGATGTAACACGCCAGAAGCTGAAAGATGAGTGGTTCAAATTATAGTACGTTTTGAGAGTCTCAGTAGCAAAGACAATCAAATTCGAATGAAGGTATCACCCATATGATAGAACCCGACGCCAGAATACCGCAGTCATCAAAGTACGAATCCGGGATAGTAGAGAAACAAAGTTGGACAGCGCTACGACCAGGTCACGAGTCCAAGTGTATGGTTCTTCGATTGGATGTAGAACCTGGAATCCAGATGTCCAGTGGGGCAGACACTTGTGGCGACAATCGTGTAGTCTCGCCGTCATTGTGGCGGCGGCGCTTGGATGGACCCAACGAGCTAATCCCAATCTGGATTGCCGCCGTACTCCTTTTCTTTTTCTCGGGTTTATCGTCATTGATGTAGGGAAGCTAGTTAGGCTCAAAACCAATATAAAAATAAAAAATCAGATAGCTGCACATAAGCGCCGTAAGGTCTTGTGGTGAAGAAAAGTTTAGCACTGTTAGCGTTTGCCGTGTTGCGTTAAGCTCTGAATTCGGAGACCTAGATGGTTGTTGGTATAATGCCAGTGTTAATCAAATCGTTGAGAGGTCTGGGAGTTCGTCCTGTCTCGCTCTCTGTGCGTGTAACCAGCGTCATTGGGCCCGAGTCAAGATTGGATATAAGTAAAATGATGCGCCCGAAGGCTCTTTTTTAAACACTTTCCCGAGAAGCAGGATGGGGCACAACTCGCGGAAGACTGATTGATTGATAAGAATTGAGGAAGTAATCCGACCCAGATCAAATGACGCCGGCATTAGAACCTCAGTTCATCAGAGGACAGCGGATGCTCGTTGTAGCGCCTTCAGACTCAGACATCCAACGCTGTAGGTTTCGGAGGAGGGAAAAGACTGGGGACATATTGCGGCAAGAGTTGGACTACGTCCAAATGAGCAGTTTTGTCAGAAAAATTCTTTATCGAGGCTCGCACCATCGAACTTGCAGCTCACGGACCTCCTGGCGAACACTACACTTCCACTCAAGCGAAGTCTCAACATCCGTTTTTGTGGTGATTGTAGGTGGAGCTGCCGACTAGGGTAGAGAAGGACTAGTATGAGTGAGTAGAGAAGGAAGCGAAGAGCTAACTCGGAATAGTAGCGAATGGGTATTTCCGAGTGCTCCGACTCAATCGGATCGAATGTGATGTACATTTGTCCAGGTTACTCCTTCCTGCTATCGTGCTTGGGTATTGTTCATCGAGAAAAACGTTCCGCGATAGGTCTCAGCAGATATAGTATATCCTGGTGCTCCTTCAATTCCTCGAGTCCGAGCAGTCCACTCGATACAGGCCGAATAGACAAGAATAGGGTGTGACTCTGCCAGTGTGAGCCATGCTCCATCAATTCCTCCTGGCATGCTTTCCACCAGGCTTCTCTGTTTCAGAAGGATCAAGAGCTTGTGCGCTCCATTGCCGAGGGCTTCTTTTCACCCGATGAAGATTGCATTGGTCATGAAGGCTTGGAGAACTTGTCACGGCTAGATCATTATCACAGCCGAAGGGACTCTGACCCAAGCTTACTGAATCATATTCAAGATAGTAAATAACTAGCAGAGCTAGAACGAAAAGGTCCTTCCACCGGCATTGCACCACTGCCGAATTTTTCGAATCATCATAAGCACCAATGAAACCTAAAAGCCACATCTCTTCCCTTAACATCTCAAGCGCGGCCCCAGTGCCAGTATGCTTCCACACAATTAAACGAGCCCAAGCAGATCAGAGAGATGCACAATCTTTCTGAGTAGTCGGCAGCCGAGTGTCGCCAGTACCCTGTATGCTGTCGCGGGGCCATTGCCATCACGTACCCAGCATAGTTGCATTCTCAACTTCTCAAATACTCAGTACATAGTTTCCGAGCCACTCATTTATTCTAAAAGATTAATTGGAAACCTGCCTTTCACCTTGCCCGAATCAAATTGGCATTATTCCACCGGTGCGTCTTCGCGAACGCCAATCCTGGAGCAATTTATGAGCGTTCTACTAGTAGGCGGAACCCGTTCCATATCTTTGGTTGAATCCACTACGTTCTATTTCATTACAGCTACTCTCTTGATCCTCTGTATAAAGCTCCTCACTATCTGTTGCTTGTCACCTGATTCCGAAGCCGAACCATTCTTTGTTTACGACAATACATTGCGGTCATTATTTCCGGCATCAGGAACATCCAGTAAACTTTCAGAGGTACTTTGTGGCCTTTTTAAAGGCTCAAAGGTACTTTTGGTGACTTTAAAAAGCTATGCCCTGACTTTGGAAAGTTTCATCTGACTTTAGAAAGTTTCGCTGTCTTTAGAGGAAAGTTTGCCCTAAAGGACTTTATAAAGTACATTCCAAAGTGTCGTAACCCTTTTTCCTTACATGTCTCTATGCGGGTACTGTCTGAAAATCTTGATCCCACCCGTTTCACATTTTCGCAAGTCAAAGAATTTGCCAAAGACATTGAAAGTCAAAGTTTCTCGGGAAGTCAAATTAAAGTCAGTGTGAAAGTCAAAGTCCATCAAAGTCAAAGTCATATTTTACTGGATGTTCCTGATGGGACGCTCTCTTACTTCATGTTCCATGTGTCCAACATCCCTCCATGCAGACCGTTATTAGCCTCAGGAAACTCAAATCGTTCCGGGTCATCCCAAGGGTTAACTTGCAGCAAGCTGTTTGAGGACGTCCGAGGAACCATTCTGTCTCGGCGATTACCTGCGTATTCACTTGCGCTCTTGTCCGACCTTGGAGATTCTCCCCAGGGTTGTCTTGGTTTACGAACAGGGAGACCTCTTTTCCGCGTATACTGGTCACAAAATAATCGGAATGGGACTGTCGAGACCAGGTTTGAATTGCATAGTGCAACTACCATGATGCATCAAAACAATTAACAACGAAGGGCCTCCCGCCTGTATGAGTTTTTCGCTTGGTTATTGTCCTTGAGACCTGAAGTTGAGCTGCGCACAGCCGTATCCATTTTGTACTATAATGATATTTAAGAGTCCCATTTCAAAGAACTGCCAATGTTAATCCAATCCCGACTGATCGAAAGGGTAGTTATTCTACTGGGTCTGCAACTGAGAATGATCGCGTTCAGCTGCTTATACGATGTCACTCGAGAAGGATTCTATATCCTTTACGTCCTTCGTCCTGAAGCCGCCAGCCTGACCTGGTGCTGATTTCGAAAATCGAATCACAGAAACCTGCCCAGCACTTCGATCATGACCGACTCCGTCGATATCCTGGAAGCTGGTAGCTTGCCGCGGCAATGCGAAATCATTGCTCCGAGTGGTGGTTGTGAACGTTTCAACTCGAATCCCCTCGCGATGCTCGCTAGCGTTCCTACTACTCGAAGCTTCATGGTAGAGGCGTTGGTTGAGGAGCACCATGAAGCAATTGCTATACCTTAAAGTCCACCACAATGAGAAAGGGTATAAGGCAGGGGGCGCAATAATTCCCTTACATTTTCCCGAGATTATAGCCACTGAAATGCAAGTGGATCAGTGAGTAAGTCTTTGGATTACGCACAAGGAGAGATATATACATTACTAAAAATAGGTTGGTTTTCTGCAAACAGTCGATGAATTTGATTAATCTGGATTTGAAAACCACCATCAGAGAAGCTTACCGGAGGTGCTATTGATGGTACGAGGAACATAGAGATGAGCACAATAGCCAGCACAGCTAATGAGTGATTGGGGTTTTGACTGAGCACCTACAACATACAACATTCTGTATCTTCATTTTTCACTCACTTGTTACCGCGTTTGTCTCTACTGTCAATACTAGGATCCGCTTCACGGCAGCCATTGTACTTTGACTTGTCTTCGTAGATTGAAATTTCAATAGCTAGTGTAGACAAATATTGAGCGACACTCTGTCCTTGTGGACAATAAACATACCAGATAGGTCATTGAGCCAGCAATCAAGATATCAGTGACAGCAGTCAGAAATAGCCAGACCTAGAGGAGTATCAGTGTCATGCTCCTCGGTTCATAAACCGCACTAACGTCATCCATAATCCGGTCCACTGGCTGGACGGTGTGCGTGACGGCATCCTATTAGGACTTGTCAGTAACGCGAGGGCAAACAACGAGTATCGACCGCATCTAATAGCTCACATGAATGCCAACAAACATACCACTCGCGCAGCCCCCAAGAGCGAGCTATACGAAAGTAGCATCAATACCTACGAAGAACTTGACCCCAGAGAGAGTATTACGCACCAAAGCAGCGACTGCTGGTAAAACCCTCCACTTTCCTAACACCCATATTCTCCAGCAGTAAACGAGTTGCACAGTGAGAGCAATCACAGCGTCCAAGAATGGACCATCGATGCTCGCCAGGTTGAGTTGAAACATCACAGATGTGTCTCCGAAGTTGTACACAAACCAATAAAAAACATCATCCATCATCATGATGGTTTGCACAGTGTCAACCAGGAATATGAAGTGCACTGGGTATCGATCTTAGTTTTTCCTGAACGGAATGCTGAGATTATTTGTACCTATTATTCGAAGGAATTTTCTATCTCTGCCGGCGTGATTGATATACATGACTCCACTGGGCTTCAGAGATCGAAGGAGAACATTTAATGTGGTCAAGGACGTACAGTATTGCATGACCAGGATTCCATATAGCCACCAGTTTAGGGCAACCCCAATCAGCTGTGACTCATCTCATGAATTGATGAAGGAAGAAACGCAGTCATATAATCTTACGGGTGGTCCAGTCCTGTTGAAACCTCATGTAAGGATGACCTGAGAGTATATGAGGGGCAAGGATGACTTACGCTAGTGGCCCAACTTTTGTTGGAGCAGCGGCCATGAATAGATCGTAGGGGTAGAGGTGAGAAGTAACGCTGGAGCCAACCCGTCATTTATCTAATCCCGGTTTTGATGCTTGTCGGTACCTAGGTCAGAGGAAATCAGACGCAGATTTCAGCTGTCACATACGCTATTATTAAAGGCGTGAGTAGTGGCTACGGCTTCCCCGAGTTCCCATAACCTGGAGTGACGTTGTCACTTAATCACCCAGTGATGGTGTTTCGGCGCTCTGCGTGGAACGGAGGCGCAATAGTGAGCCATTGACTACCTGGAACTCCAAAGTAATAATGGGATTGATCCCTCTGGTGCACGGTGTGAGAACGCGGGTGGTATGGCAGCCCGTGACGCTCGTGGGTGATGGGTGCAATAATTTCGCTGGGAAACTTGACAGAAAAAGTCTAAGAAAGGACTTCGATTTGGCTTCCGTGCAACGGAGTGATATCGCCAGTATGTTATCTTGTTTGCAAACGAGAAGAAAGCAAAAATCAATTAGTGAAGGGATGACTTTCTGTCTTGTGGAGGACCATTGAGAGGGTGTTGCCTTGCGTTCGGGTTGGGCGGATTGTATGGTGCTGATCGGTTGATACTACCGTCTGATTAGAAAATGGCTAAAAGTGTGGAAGGCCTCGTGAGATTGTCCATGATAGGTTATAGCGTTAGCCTCGGATACTCGGCTCACCAATCCAGCGTATACGGAGGCTATTAATGGGCGGCCATGTGACACTGAACGACTGGGATCCCACTCTGATTCGACGGATTGTCACCCGGAGCATTGAATGATACATGTAAGAAGAAAATAGGTGCTGAAAGCCTGTGCCGAATGATACATTACAACAGACCCGTTGATTGAACGGCGTTGGGACACTCGCGATGGACGCACTCTGAGGGCTTCGGACAAACAGGCGCCAAAAATTCTCTGATGCAGAACATACTACATAGTTCTAATTCGGTGTTTCGTTTCTCGTCAAGTGAAACCTGTTTCGCGTGCTGTTCACTGCCAACCGAAACTTCAGTTTCTTCAGCGTCTGAATGGATTCATCTGTGTTGGAAATGAACGCAACATATCAGCGCGATAAATCGGAGGGGGAGGGGGAGGGGGTGGGAGCTGTTGCTTCGCTTCAACTCGGAAGCTGCATTCAGGACATAACAATGAGATCTGCCTTCTTTGATGAACGAACGTCTCTGGAATGATCATCAAGCTGAACAACAATCTGAGCTCAGGAAGCCAGATGTTAGCGTGTGTGCCTGAAAGCTCCTGAGATAGGTATGTGTCCTGAGCTGGTGAGAATATTGAGAGGAAGAGTGGGTGTGCTGCGAAGGAAGTGGTATAGAAAGGACAGTCGCCAGTTATTGGCACAAGATCAAAGGAATTGAGAGGCTAGAAGGGAAAGAAATAAGCAAGATGTGGGCAGATGCGTAGGCTGCAAATAACACACCAGTAACTAGTAAATAACCGGTCAGTTGAGGCTGCTATTAATAGAGGCGATTACTACTTCAAGTGCGCAGTATCCATGGCGGCGTTACGTCAGAGTACATTTGTCACGCTTCTATTTTTTCAATATTCACTGATACCGAATGCGAGCACCTGCGAGCACCCACCAAATCTCCGAGCGCCCATGTGCCGACTATGTTTATAAGTATCTGGATTTGTACACCAGCGTGGTCTCCGCTAACCAGTGAGATAGGTGAGAACAGTGGTGAACATGCGATCATTGAACCAAGACAAGAATTTACCGAGGGTGTCCCGGGCCGAGCCCTGCCGAGCCTAGACCTGATCCAAATGTAAGGCTGCCTGATTCCTCGTGTCCATGAGCAACATCCCTTCCTTTGGCATTTACCAGCGTCTGGGTGGCTGCTCGTATCATGATTGACTCGGAGTGCTTCAAACGTGGATCCGAAGAGACTGCGTGTTGATCATGAAATATATTTCCTGTTCAGCCGCTTGGCCAGCAAAGAACGACTCAAGGTCGTCTTTCCTTGGGTATTTTGTGGCAATCAGTTGATATGGATAGGTATCCAGGGAATAAATTAATGCTATGCAATGAATCTGACGGGAGATTGGGTTGGACGATGCTATGTAGGAACAGCTCACTATAAACGTCTCGTACATAAAGAAAGGTATATGCCAAACATAGAATCATCCTAGTCTGCTCAATGCCAGATATTCCCGGCTCTCGTGATACAATATTGCTCTGTAGTAAATAATCTACTGCTTATTTTTGAACCTCATCCGGGTCGTATAACTTGGTAAGGTCACCCTGATTTCATGTAACTATTAGACGCTCATTTATTCCAGGTGTCTTATTTGACTTCACGGTGAAACATAGTATTTTCTATTTATGGCCTTCAGTCAATTAAATGTAGCCAGCTTGCGTGCTTTGTCCGTTGCCGTACAGGCGTGTTTCTTAAGATGAAATAACACTCATCCTTGCTCTCTTCATAGTGGCTGGACACTGAGAAGTCTTGCAGTTCACTCAAATGATTTGAGTTTCCTCCAGCCAAAGCAGTATCTTTTGTCTACACGGATAGCGAAGGCTCGCGAACCTGCGTCCCTCTGCGAGTAAACCGGAACCAGGGAGAGCCTATCCATATGGGTATTTTGGGGTATGAGCTAATTTTTTACATGCACGGAAAAGATCAATCGGAATACGGGCGCCCTTCCCTCAATAAATGGAGGAGAGTCAAGACAAGAATGTGCGTAAAATGGTGGGTTAGTCAGTACGCGTTGTAATACGTGTTCCTGGGAAATAGTGGTACGGCAGACGTGATGTACCTCCCACCGTCAGTGGCAGGTGCAGATACTCCATTATTTGCGGGTGCGTATTGGTTATAGGTGCAAGGACCCAGCGGAGAGCATTGATGATGGGACTCGAAACCAGGGTCTAAGGCAGCACGATGCCTGGGTTGGAAATCTGAGCGGTCATCATGATAATAGCCCCAAGTCTGGGATTCCCGCCAGAGCATATGCGACTCTCGGTGTAATTGTATGTGAGGATCAAAACTTTGAGTATAAGAGTTGGCCGGGGATAACTATGATAGGCTCGGCGAGGGGTAGCCGGATGAGAGAGGTGTCGTGATTCCAGGTGTTGGTTTTTTGAAGGGAGGGGTGATTGTACCATCCTGCTTTCTTCGAACCAGGCAGGATAGGGCGTGTCGTCATTCATCTGGCGTCGGTATACATCATAGCTGGGGCGAGGCATGAGGTTAGGGGAGGCACTAGGTGTCTGGATTTCATATGAGTTTTGAGGCGGGACATGGTGCTTGGGTAATGCTGGGAACCGTGCCTGGGGCAACCTCACGGCACCGGCTGTATTGGGACAGTTATACTGACGGGTAGTGAGAGGTTGGCATGGTGCTCGCGGTCCTACAACGGTCGGTGCAGGTAGAGGTGCAAGGGACGAGCTACCGCCCACATCAGAAGTAGAGCTGTGTGAGGGTATGGCCTCAGTATCCGGCCCGCTGGAAGGGGAGGAAATGCGATCACCGGAAGAGAACCAGGTCTCAGCATTAGAGAGTCGATCTATACCAGCGCTGGTTTCCTGGTGGACAAACCCATCTCTAGACGACTGTGAGGCACCTGAAGGGGGCGAGGTCTTTGCGTGAGGAAATTGGGCTGGCGAAGGAGGAGCGACTGGATTGCGTATAAAAGATGGTTGAGCGAAGTGAGGATCGGCTCGTGGCCCCTTCAAACATTTGAGGATATAAGTATTTCTGCAGAAGAATAGTGACTGGCAACTCACCTCAAAGCTTAACCTAGCCGATTGTACGTGAGGTGATGTAGTCGAACTTTGGGTCTGGCAAGCCACTGTGGGATCTGTTGACTTCCTGAGCGCATGAATATAAATCTCCGACTTCTGACTAGATGAGCTGTTGTCTGTGGTGGATTTGGAGCTATCGACAGCTATGACGAAACGTGCCATCGCATCATAGCTCGAAGCTGAAGGTCGTCCTGAAAAATTGTAGTTGTGCTGATTTCCAGAGACGTGAGTAAAGGAGCTGTTAGAAATGACGAAATTGCTGGCGTTGGTGAAGCTGCCCGACATGCTCGTTGTAGGAATGAGGGAAGAATGAGGTAGAATAGGCTTTCAACAGCCATGTTTTATATAGATACCCAACCGCGTCCACGTGTACTCTGACTTTACCAACCCAATGCTGGAATCTTTTATGGCCAATACCTAGAGGATCTAGGAATAAGAACCTTTGAATACTGGCTTCCTTCAAGAATCCATCATTTTCGAAGGGCACCAGGCCTGAGGTGTGGGCAGAAGAATTGTTAGGTGGTATGCTTACCGAATATTCCATGGGTAAGAGCATTTCAAACCGGCTGGGCAGATTGGACTCGGGGGAGGTTTGATTGATCTTGGTTACGCTGAAAGCCGTTTATTGGAAAATATCCCCCCAGATTTCAAAAATAGCCTGCTACGTGATCAATCCTGTTGCTTGACTATTAGCGAGTCTCCGCAGTGCCTCGCGTACTCGTGGTCCCTACAGTATTGCTTTTGGGTGAAGGAAATTTGATGGCGATAATCAAAGCAGTGACGCATTTCCCTTATCCGGACCACTGCAAGCTCTGCGCGTGATCCGGTGGCGAAGTTGACTCCAACCTCCAAGATGAAGCTTCAGGCCTCCAAGTACTTACTCCAATGCTTCCCTTAAAACGCGCCTACATGAATATCTTCCGCCCCTCAGACTCCCTGCCTTTTTGCGTAGTCCAAAACTGTGCCTCTCGTATTCGCATTCAAGTGAGGCTTGGACTTGGGAACTGGCTCCCATCTCGAAGGATCAATGACCAGGAACATGGGAAGCCAAGATACCAAAGCTCCCTCGGAGGTTTCGCTTCCAAGGCCTGTAGAGTTTAACTCGTGCTGGGACGGGAATTGGGGGACATTGGAGGATGTGGAGTGTATGTCAGGTCTTGAAAGACAGGCTATTCCGACACTGGCGGATGGGTCCCAGTGAGCCACGCACCATAGGGGGTACGTTATATCTATGCTTAGATGTGAAATCAACGGCTCATTCTCCGAAGTTTCACGAGTTATCGTCGCTTACCATCTCGAACCGAACGCGAGTCTATTGCTCCGGGTATTATTGTGAAGGACCCCTGCGTCACCAAGGATTTGTGCCTCGCACTCCAAGCCACGCTTGCCAAGGGAAAATTCGGGAACTTCGAGGTTGTGAAGACCACGCAGCAGCGCTACCATCTTAACACGAATCCGTAGCTCCATCCAACGACAGTTTTCACCCTGAAGACTTCGATTATCCGTGACACTTTCCTATTAAGATGCCTGCCTAACACCTTGTCGAATACTCCAAGACGGGTTATGGAACATGCCCCAGGCGCTCCCGAGTCTTCTACGCAGTTTCCGCATATGGCGTGCTCTTTGTCTAGACGAACTGTAGGTCATCCTGATGACTACAAAAGAGTTGTAGGCGCCTTCCCTCAGCGTCTCCTCGTGCCTCGTCTTGGAGCCGTTGATCTCACCAAGTCTGTCGAAGTCCTCTGCTCGTGCGAGTTTACTAGAGCGTAGTCATCCTGTGCTAGGATTCGGCCTCAAGCACTCCAGTACCCCACTGGCTTTGAAATGAACAGTAATCCGACTATGCGCGCACAATTTTCTCATCCAGAAACGAAGGCTGATCCTAGTAACGAGGACCAGCTAGAAGCAGGCTGTGGCATACAGGCATGACCTGTGGGGGATGACCATCCAAGGTGTGGTGTTAACGCTCCATCTCTGTGGTCTTGTGCTGAGAAATTTCGTAGGGTCTTCGGTTGCAATAACCATGCGTTGGCACAAATGACTGTCAACCTTCAGAGAAGACGCTACGCAGAATGAGGATCACTTTTGTGCCTCACTCTGGCGTCCCTGTCTTCCCCGAGGTGGGGCTTTCGCTTCCACATTTCTGCCCTGTCACCGCTGCCACCTCTAGCCAAAAGCTGATACGCATATAAAGAGGGCCTCTAGTAGCTGGCCAAGTAGGTTAATGGAGAAGGGTGAAGAGTCAAGACATGATTCCTTTTGGGCGTGATCGTTCAAATGGAAAGGGAAGCAAACCGGCAGGGTGCGAAAAGAAGGCGGTATGACATCTCTTTTCCTGTTAAAGAGGGTGGCGTTGATGTGTATTCTTGTATACGTGAGTGTATCCTGCTAGGCTGCACATGATCGACCCATTGATGCTACATGAGAGAACAATCAGCTTTATGGATTGACGGATTGGGTGCAGAAGGCGTTAATAAATCAATCAGGTACAAGGTTGGCACGGTGGCTATCTTTTGCATGCAGCTATTGATGGGAGCGTCAGGTCCTTTGTTCTGCAACCTACACTACACCAAGATTGGGTTACAGATCACTGTAGAACTGTCGGGATCAGAACCCTCATGACACTGTCATGTTTCAAGAAGCACCAGCATAATAGATGAAAAGCGTATCAGCTGGGTGTTGGCGCAAGGCTGAAATGATCCCCCACTTCATGCCAGTGCACTCCCTCTGTGGTGCGGTCAATTTTCTACATGGTGCCCCAACGGAAATCGCCATCGGCCGCACATCATAGAGCAACCACATTGGCAAGGACTGCTTATTGTCAGGTTCAGATGCCTGGGAATATTTTGCAAGAATCCGAAAGCCGGCGTGTGTCTTATGAGCATTGGGTGGTTTCAACAGCGTCAGCGCTCGTTCGGGGGTCACGATGACTCGAGCTGCCTCAAGGTGATCGCGTGGTCAATCTGATTACGCGCAAGAACGGCCGTTTAGATACCTAGTTGGATCCACTATACTTCCTTCTTAACCTCAACTCTATCCATACCCCGCCCAATGCCGGAGGCACCTCGTTTCAACATTACCGGCGGCACCGTCACGTATGTTGCTGGGAATCAAACGAACTATAATTATGGCGATAGGAGCCCCCTTCCCCGCCACGATCCCCCTACCAACTATGTTACAGAAGAATCTCAGCCACAGCCGTCAACTGAAGAAACACCTGGCGAAAACGGTTCTCGTTCTGAGGTACGACCAACCCTGTTACTCTGGGCATCGTTCTAGAGCTTAGTTTCCCTTCAGTTTTATGCAGGACCTCAGCCTCCCCAGCACCCCACCGGGCGACGACCTGCGAGCTCACAGCAACCACTTTCACAAAGTCAGCTGGGCCATGGTCTACATCAAAATACCCCGCCCCCATCCACCGCAACAAACTCGCCTGTTGCTCTCCAAACAACACCTATCCCCGCCCCACCGCTTTTCAATCGACACGGCTCCCCTCGGTCGCCGCCCTCAGCCCGATCACCCCCCCCTCCCTGGGCTGCTCCGTCAAGTATAGCGAGCACGCCCCAAGCAACAGTGTCTGAATCCTTCCACCCTCATCCCACGTCTTATACAGGGATGCCTATGCAGGCTCAGACTCCTTTTCCGCCTAGATTCTTAGCGAACCGCAGTTGGCAAGGTCCACATGAAAACCGACCGAACCAAGGTTTTGACGCGGCTGAGGGCATTGAACATATGAACGGCTATCATGCGACTGAAGGCGGACAATATGTGAACAACTATAGAAGCAATGGGACTGCGCAACCACCCCTCCCACCACGTCAACAGCCTCCATATGAACATTCAACGCCATACTACCACACCACTTCTCCCCAAGCCTCCGCTGCTCAACGCTCTCAATCTCAAGCCTACACGCCTCACAACCCACCTTATAATCCATACATGCCTCTACACGGCCAACATGATCCTTGTGCCCAAAACAATCAAGGCAGTGCAACAAGGCCGTTCCCAGCTCAGCCTGAACACAATTACAGACGCACACCCGACCAATGACCGCAGTGTTTCGAAATTACGCACTGTCCGACGCCTCTCAACAACCCTCTATACCAATAAGGTGGCAAGATACAAAGTGGTGTGCTAGAATGAGATTTCTCTCGCCTCGGATTTTTCTGCTCTACTCTTTTTCATTCTGCTCTTGTATTTGTATTATACCTTGGAGGCCCGTTATTCCTGATGTACAATAGCCATGTCGATACTATTGCTCGAGTTATGATCATGAAATACAACTTGGATTATTCAATATCACTATGAGCTATTCATTTTTAGGATAATGTCCACTGCTAATAAGCAGCCAATGGGGAACAAGGTTCCCAAAGGGTCCTCAGTTTTGGCACCATGTGAAGTTTGATCTGTAGGTAAATCTTAACTACATAAACGTCATACAACATCGGTCCGTCTCGCTCTCCACAGGAATTTCTTCTATTGATTGTCCTACGATGATAATTAGCGTCAGAGAGAAAAATAAACGAGGGTGAATAGCAGACCGGAGGGCGAAACAAAGCACAGAGGACCCACACCCAACTGAAATATACACCGTTCAGTCTTCTTTAAGGATTATAAGGTTCGTTCCAGATATAACGAAGAAGCAAAAAAAAATACAAAAGAGCAGCCTATTGTCCCGGAGTGTAAACAGAAAAGAATCGAAGATAAAAGAGCGACGATCCTACGCTGGGAGCTTCTGAGTCATTTGCAGAAGTGAAGCAATATCCCGGTCACAGTTAGAACAAGGGAGCCACGGCACCCGCTGCGGTGACAAGGACAGACTGGTAGAAGAAATCATGATTCCCAGAGTGGTAAACCGTATGAGGCGGGATCCCACTGGGGAGAGGTGGAGGCGTATAATCTTGGAATACAGCAGGGGCTTCCGTAGCCCAAGGAATTGGGTCCAGCCCCAGGGAACGGTGGTGATTCCTGATATAGTTTTGGTCCTGACTGAACGGCTGCTCCCAGAGTAGACTATGTGAATGTCGTCGAAGTTGAGTGTGCCAGGGGTCAGGTACGGAGTGGCCCTGAATGAGGTAAAAGGCAGGAGGCGCTGAATCAGAAGAATCAGAATGATGATTCAAATCCCGCCCACTGGGTGTAAAGACGAAAACGCGTACAGTTGTCTCTGTGATAACCCATATTTGTAATAACCCATACCCTGCGATAACCCATTGGATGTGGGGTCTCCCAAGTTGGTTCGCGGGTGTTTTGATGCAAAAACCCATCACTCTGCACTAACCCGTAACCCATAGCCCGTGAGGGTAAAAAAACCCATAGCTCCGGGTACTAAATATAGTAATTGGACTCATTTGTAGCTCAACATTTGTGCGCTTGTCCTTCACCGGAGGTCAGATAACTAGAATTTGAATAGACATTATTTCACAAACAGTCTCTACATCCACTATACTCCCCACCAAACTACTCAAAATTCTTGAGAAGGGTCTCAAAAAACTTGAACGACCTCATTCCCACCAAACCCTTCTTCAGGACAGGCTCTGGGTCACAGGGTCAAAGGGTTGCCGATGAGGACGCCAAACAGCTATTGGAAGCACCTTTACTCTTAATGAAGCACCTAGCAATACTTCCGGATCCTTTTACTTGCAAAATGGAGCAGATCCTTCATAGCTTCAACTGGAAACTGCGCTTGGAGGACTGGCGGAAAAGGTGAAGAATACACATCTTGAAGAGTATTTTATCCCTACATACCTCACATCCAGTGTGAAGTGACATGAAAAATGATCGAAGGAAATCGATTTTAATTGATTATTTTAATGGTATTTCTTTGATCTCTGTCATAACCCATACTCGGTCAAAACCCATAGCTCGGACCTTCTCCGAACTGCTATGGGTTATTACAGAGACAACTGTATAAGGTAGAGTTCAAGCGCAAACGGGTCATCACGTGATGCGCAGCGTGACATATGGGCGGAAACATAGAATTGGAATCCCAGCAATTAGAAGCGGAGATAAACCAAATCAGGCTCCGAGGGACGACCAGGAATCCTTCTCCAAAGGATCCCTCGGAGCCCGATTGAGAGTATAACAGTTTATTCGAGAGCAGATTCCAAATTTGTCAATTTAATGTCATTTTCTGCCATTTCTGTGACACGTCGACGCGTTGAAGCGCAAATTACAGACCAGAGAACGTGTTGAAATGCCATGAAAGGCTCTCAAGTCCAAAAACCTTGGAGGTATACCAAATGATAGTACAGAATGCTGCTTCCTTCATCAGCTTCTGATGTTCTTGAGTAATGTGTTCAAGGTACTTAGCAAGTACTTGGTGATATTCCCCTGGAATCAATGAGAAGGTGAGCTGCAAACTTCCTGCCCGTCAATGATGACCTCGGAAATCTGAAACTCTGGAGTAGGTTTGCAGCCCGTGCGTTGAGATCCATGGATGCTTATTCAAAGGGCTTGGATGGAGCTCAGGCAGCTTGGGTTGCACGGGAATTTCATGTTGTTTTATTCTGGAAGCTATCCTGATATTTCATTTCCTGATCTATCTACGTAGCTTATATTGCTCGATGAGCTTTTGATATAGCTTAGATACGTTGCGAGGTGTTGAATCAAGGGTCTTGACGCGGCTGCTTAATGAGTCTCATCATCATGGCCGGTGTCACCTAGTGTCACAAAGCACGTGACGACCCCGTTTGCGTTTGAACTCTACCTTACAAGAGATGTTTGTTTGTTCACGAAAAGTTTGTTTATTTGAGGCGAAAGTTATTTTTGAATTTAGTCCACGATGGCGCGCCATCTAATACTGTCATATGTTGGTATTATGATGCCAACTCAAGTTCATGTAACCATTAGACGCTCACTTACTCTAGGCGTCTTATTGTCATTCTGGAATTCTAAGCTTTTCTTTCGCTTTGTCGGACCAGATGTTTCTTGCGTCAGAGAATTTTCGATTGAGTCCAGTTTTTTGGTACTGACCATAGCTACTGCCAGAGCATTATTTTTTTGACTTTACAGTGAGGCCCAGTATTTGCTATTTATGGCCTTCAGGTTAATTAAATGTAGCCCACTTGTGGGCTTTACCCGTTGTGGTACAAGCGTGTTTCTTGTACCGAAGATAACGCCCATCCTTGCTCTATTCGAAGTGGCTCGATACTGAGAAGTCTTGCAGCTCACTCAAATGACTTAGTCACCTCCAACCAGCACACTATCTCTAACACCCTCTCTCCGCTTTTGTCTACACAGATAGCGAAGGCTCACGAACCTGCGTCCCTCCGTGAATAAACCGGAACCAGGGAGAGCCTATCCATATGGGTATTTTGGTGTATGTACTATGAGCTAATTTTGTACATGCACGGAAAGATCAATCGTAATGCGGGGGCCGTTCCCTCAATAAATGGAGTCAAGCCAAGAATGTGTAAAATGGTGGGCTGATCAATACGCGTTGTAATACGTGTTACTGGGAAATGGTGGTACGGCAGACATAATGTACCTCCCACCGTCAGTGGCGGGTGCAGATACTCTGCTATTTGCAGGCGCGTATTGGTTATAGGCGCAAGGACCTAACGGAGCGCATTGGCGATGTGACTCAGAACTGGGGTCTGAGGCGGCGCGGTGCTTCGGCTGGTACTCCGACGAATGGTCATTATGATAATAGCTCCAAGTCTGGGATTCTTGCCAAAGCATATGTGATTCTCGACGTAATTGGGCGTGAGGGTCAAAATTTTGAGTATAAGGGTTGGCTGGGGGACAACTGTGATAAGTTCGGCGAGAGGTAGCTGGATGAGACAGGTGTCGTGATTCCAGCTGTTGGTTTTTTGGAGGAAGAGGTGATTGTACCATCTTGTTTTCTTCGAACCAGGCAGGATAGGGCATGCTATCACTCATCTGACGTCGGTGTGCATCATAGCTAGGGCGAGGCTTGGGATTGGAGTGGACACTGGGCGTCTGCGTCTCATATGGGTGTTGGGGCGGGGCGTGATGCTCGGGTGGTGGTGGGGGTTGTGCCTGGGTCGACCTCACGGCACCGACATCGTCACGACAGTTATACTGATGGCTAGAGACGGGTTGGGATGGTGCGCGCAGTCGTACATTGGTTGATACACGTAGGGGTGCAGGGGATGAACTACTGCCGATACCAGAAGTAGTGCTGTGCGAGGGTATGGCCTCGGTTTCTGCCTCGCCGGAAGGGGAGGAAACGCGATAACGGGAAGGCAACCAGGTCTCAGTACGAGAGAGTCGATCTATACCAGCGTCGGATTCCTGTTGGATAAACCCATCTCTCGACGAATGTGGGGCAGGGACACTTGAAGGAGGCGAGGTCTTTGCACGAGAAAATTGGGCTGGCAAAGGAGGAGCAACTGGATGGCATATAAAAGATGGTTGAGCGAGGTGAGAACCAGCTCGTGACTCCTACGAACATTTATGGATATAAGTGTTTCCGACAAACTGGCCGTAGAATAGTGCGTTGGCAACTCACCCCAAAGTTGGACCCGACCGATTGTGTATGAGATGATGTGGTTGAGCTTGAAGCCTGGGAAGCTGCTGTAGCATCCGTCGGCTTCCTAAGCTCATGAATGTAAACCTCGGACTGCTGACTGGATGAACTATTTTCTGTGGTATATTTGGAGTTATCGACAGCCAAGACGAAACGCGCCGCAGCATCATAACTTGAAGCTGAGGGTTGTCCTGAAAAATTGTAATTGTGCTGATTTCCAGAGATGTGAGTAAAGGTGCTGTTAGAAATGACGAAATGGCTAGCGTTGGCGAAGCTACCGGACATGCTCATTGCAGGAATGAGGGAAGAATGAGGTGAACCAGGCTCAACAGCCAAGTGTTTTAAATAGGTGCCAGACCGTGTCCGCGTGTCCCACCGGTATCGCTGCTATCGCAAGGCGCTTATGGCCGATTCCTAAGGGATTCTGGGTATAAGCACCTTCGACTCCTGGTTCTTTCAAGGTCCATCCGAGCCTGTTTTTGACGGACTTGGGTTCTGGACTGTAGGGTTATTGGGTAGCGTACTGACCGGATATTTCATGGGCTGTCCTTCTCGAACCTTCCTTAGGGTAAGGGCAGATTTGGAACCTCCCTCCAGATTACTCGCGCGAAAATAGCCTACTGCATGATCGATCCTATCGCTTTCTTATTAGCGAGTTTCTGTAGTGATTCGTGTACTTCCGGTCCCCATAGTATTCCGTTTGAAGGACCTTTGATGATGTCGGATAATCAACCAGTGACGATTCCCTTATCCGGAGCGCGTGACTCGGGTGGCGACCAACTGGATTTTGACTCTAGCGCATTCTCTGAAGCTCCAAGCTTCGAACATCGGGCTCCAGGCCCCCAAATACTTACTCCAATACTTTTCCCAACACGCGTCTACACGAACACCTTCCGCCCCTCAGACTCCCAGTCTTTCTTGCATCATCTGGAACCATGCTCCTCGTATTCGCATTCAAGTGCGGCTCAGACTCGGGCTCTGCTCCCATCTCGAAGGACTAACGACCAGGAATTTGGGAAGCCAGGATATCAAGCCGCCTCTGAAGTTTTGTTTCCAAGAGCTTGTGTAGAATTTAGCTCGCACTGGGACAGGAAGCGGGGGACATTGGAGGATATCGAGCGTGGGTCAGGACTTGAACGACATGTTATTCCGATACAGGACGATGGGACCCAGTGAACCATGCAGCATAGGAGGTACGTTATATTTGTATGTTGTGATAGAAAATTGGTGACTCATTCTCCGAAGTTTCATGAGTTACCGTTGCATCCCACCTCGAACCGAACATGGGTCTGTTACTCCAGAATTTCTCGTGAAGGTCCTTTGCGTCATCGAGAAATTGTGGCTCGTATTCCAAGTCACGCCTACCAAGGGAAAATTCGGGGACTTCAAAATTGTCAAGGCCACGCAGCATGCCTACCATATTGATGCGAAATCGTGGCTCCGCCCAAGATGTTTTCACCCCGCAGACTTTAATTATCGTTACCCCTTCTTATCAAGATGTCTGCCTAACACCCTGTCGAACACCCGAAGGTGGCTATAAGCAGTGACAATGGTCACGATGAATACTCCAGGCAGGACGTGCCCCCAGGTGTTCCCGAGTTTTCTATGCAGCTTCCGTGTATGGCATGCTCTTTGTCCAGTCAACTCTGCCGGCCGCCCTGAAGCTATCAAAGAGTTGTAGGCGCCATCCCTCGGCGCCTATTCGCGCCTCATCCAGGAGTCGTTGATCTCGCCAAGTCTGTCGAAGTCCTCTGCTAGCGTGGGTTTACTGGAGCGTAGTCATCCTGTTCTGGGATTCGTCCTCGGGTGCTCTAGTTCCCCCTGACTTCGAGACGGACAGTCATCCGACTATGCGTGCACAATTTGCTTGCCCAGACATGAAGGCTGATTCTAGTAACGAGGGTCAACTAGAAGCAAGCTGTGGTATGGACAGGCATGACCTGCTGGGGATGACCATCCAAGATGTGGATTCAACGCTCCATCTTCCTGGTCATGTGCTGAAGATATTTTCGTAGTGTCTTCGTTTGCAATAACGATACGTTGGCGCAAATGCTCAGAGAAGACGCTACGCAAAGCGAGGATCACTTTTGTGCCTCACTCTGGCGTCCCTATCTTCCCCGAAGTGCGGCTTTCGCCTCCAGCCGAGGCCAGTGTGCATTTCAAGAGGGCATCTACTGGTTCTCCGAGTAGACCAATAGAGATGAGTAAAGAGTGAAGGCATGGTTCCTCCCCGTGCGTGACAGCTCCAATGGAAAAGGAAACAAACCGGAAGGGTGCGAAAAGAAGGCGGTATGTCATCTCTTGTCCTGTTGAAGCGGGTGGCGTTGATGTGTATTCTTGTATACGTGGGTGTATCTCGCTAGGCTGCACATGATCGATTCGTTGATGCTACATGAGAGAACAATCAGCTTTATGGATTGGCGAATTACGTGTAGAAGGCGTGCATGGATCAATCAGGTACAAGGTTGACTCTGCGGCTATTTTTTGTATGCAGCCACTGATGGAAGCGCCAGGTCCTTTGTTCTGCGACCTACACTACACCATGATTGGGTTATAGATAATGGTGGAACTGTCGGGATCAGAACCCTCATGACACTGTCATGTTTCAAGAGGCACCAGCATAGTAGATGAAAAGCGTATCAGCAGGGTGTTGGTACAAGGCTGAAATGATCCCTTGATTTATCCCGATACCCTCCCTCCGGGGTGCAGTCGATTTTCTACATGACGCCCCGACAGAAATCGCCGTCAGCCGCACATCACGAAGCAACGACATTGGCAATGACTGCCTATTGCCAGGTTCAGGTGCCTGGGAATATCTTAGCGGGAATCCGAACGCCGGCATCCGTCTTTATGAGCTTTGGATGATTTAACAGCATCCGCGCTCGATTCCGGGATCACAATGATTCGAGCTGCCTCGGGGCTATCGCGTGGCTAATCCAAACCCATCTAACCAGGCGCAAGAGTCGTCGTTTGGACACCTAGTTGGATGCTATACTTCCTTCTAAATCTCATCTCTATCCATACCTCGCCCAATGCCGGAGGGACCTTCTTTCAAAATTACCGACAGTACTGTCACGTATGTTGCTGGCGATCAAATCAACCATAATCATGGCGGTGGGAACCCCCTTCCCCGCCACGAACCCCAGACCAACAACAATGCTGCAGAAGAATCCCAACCACAGCTATCAGCTGAAGAAACGCCTAGCGAAAGTTCTCGCTTTGAGGTATGACTCTCTGTCACGCTGGACATCGTTCTAGGGCTTAGTTCCCCTTCAGTTTTCTGCAAGACCTCAGCCTCCCCAGCACTCTACAGCGCGGCGACCTTCGAGCTCGCAGCAACCACCTTCACAAAGTCAGTTGGGCCATGGTCTACATCAAAGTAGTTCGCCCCCATCCACTGCAACAAACCCGCCTGTTGCTCCCCAAACAACTCCTAGCCCCGTGCCACCGCCCCTCGCTCAACATAGCTCCCCTCGGCCGCCACCCCCAGCCCGATCAACCCCCTCTGCCTGGGCTCCGTCGAGTATAGCGAGCACGCCTCAAGCAACAGCGCCCGAACCTTTCCACCCTCATCCCGCAGCGACGCCTGTGCAGGCTCGGCCACTTTTTCCGCCCACTTTCTCAATGAACCGCGGTTGGCAAGGACCATACGAAGACCGGCCGAATCAATACTTCGACACGGCTGAGGGCATTGAACAGAGGAACGGCTACCACGCGACTGAAGGCGGGCAGTACGCAAGCAGCTACAGAAACAGTGGGACCGCACAATCACCCCTCTCACCACGCCAACAGCCTCCATATGAACATCCTGCTCAATACTACTACCGCACCACGTCTCCTCAAACCTACGCTGCTCAAAGCTCTCGATCTCAAGCATATACCCCTCACAACCGACCTTATAATTCATACGCTCCGCCTCCACACGGTCCACAAGATCCTCATGCCCAGAACAATCGAGGCAGTCCAACAGACCCGTTCCCCGCTCAACTTGAACACCACTACAGGCGCACACCCGACCAATGACTGCAGTGTTTCAAATTACGCGTTGTCCGATGCCTCCTCTCAACAACCCTCTCTACTCGAATATACCAATAGGGGGGGGCTGAGATATAGAGCGGGGTCCTGGAACGAGATTTCTTTCACCTCAGATTTTGCTGCTCTATTTTTCATTCTGTTCTTGTATATGCATTATACCTCGGAGGTTCATTATTTCTAATGTAAAATAGCCATGTCGATGCCATTTCTCGAATTATGATCACGAAAGACAGTTTGAGTTAATCAGATGGGATGCATTCCTTGGTTTGCTCATACATTGAAACAGAATAAAATATTATCCAGGTTTCGGGCGTATTTCTCATAACCCAGAGATTTGATTCCATTGTCCTGGGAATCTGCACAGTAAGCACTTACAGCAGCAAAGATATGGGACAATGGGTGCTGTGAACCGTTATGGGTTGATATGGTCGGAATGAAATACCCTACGAGTAATTCATTTTTAGGATAACACCCATTGCTGATAGGCAGTCAATGGGGAACAATGCTCTCAAAGGGTCCTCAGTTTTGGCGCCAGGTGAAGTTTGTGTGAGAGGACGAAAAGCGGGTGTATTTGGGGGCAAAGCAGCGAGGAATACATGTACTACTCTACTGCATTTAAGTGATAGAGAAATAATAAAATATAATATGAAACAAGAATGGAGACGGGGGCATTTCTTAGATTGCCCAGATACTATAGTAACTAATATAATTCAACACAAAGCACAGAGGGCCTACATCGAACTGCAATATACACCACTCAGTCTTCTTTAGGGATTATAAGGTTCGCTTCAGACACATGTAACAAAGAAAGAAAAAAATACAAAAGAGCGAATTTCCCGGAGTAAAAACAGAAAGGGTTCAGAGATAAAAGACGTCGAAAGGAGTGACGATCCTACTGCTGGGAGCTTCCGAGTCAATTACAGAAGGGAAGCGATATCCCTGTCATAGCTAGGATAAGGGAGCCCACGGCACCCACCACGACAAGGACAGACTAGCGGAACAAATCATGCTCGGAGGGGTAAGCCGTGTAAGGTGGGCTCCCACCGGTGGGGGTCGGAGGTGTATTATCTTGGAATGCAGCAGGGGCTTCCATAGCCCAAGGAATTGGCCCCAGCCCCAGGGAGTGGTGATTCCTGGTATCGTCTTGCTCTGGACTGAATGGCTGCCCCCAGAGTACACTATGCGAATGTCGTCGAAGTCGATCATGCCGGGAGTCGGGTATGGAGTGTCCCTGGACGAGGTAAAATGCAGGAGGCGCTGAATCGGAATGATGATTTGAATCCTGCCACTGGGTGTATCGGCGTGGCGGCACCTCGGGCACGTTGTGGCGATATTCCTGACGGTGTGAGGTGGAACGAGCATCTCCTGCCCAAGGATCGTATACACCGTTGATATCTAGGTGCTCGGAGTTTTGAGGTGATGAGAATATTTCGGGTGATCCGTTTGGAGTATTTCCTTCGGCCACAAAGGTATGGTGCGGTGGGCTTGGGTGCTCTGCATAAGATTGAATAGGTGATGGCGTTTGTACAGGTGCTTGACGCGATATCACAGAAAAATCGCCCGGACTCGGCACCTCCGAGAGAGGGCCGGGCCGATTCGAAGGTTGCGTCCTTGAAGAATGGCTTGAGGACGCATGGGCGGTGACCCGACGGTCCACCAGTGGGACAGGGTTGGGTGAGAGAGGCGACGGTGATATGTAAGTGTCCATTGGAGAGGTCACTTGATGCTGCAATGGACCGTTTCGGTGTCCATGGCCAGCCGGAGGTGCGGTATGTAAGTCTCCTGTGTTTGTTCCCGCAGGAGACTGCTGAGGGCGAGATTGCGGACGCTAAGCGACAATCAGTGTGTTAGGCTTGTATTCACCGTTGGACAGCTCAGGTCAGAAAAGAATGCTTACCGGCGGACTCGAACCTATGTTTCCTTCCGACATCCGGTCGTCCGCTGGAATATTGTTAGGTCCATGTACCTTGCTCTGTTTGCCCCGTCCAGGTCCATAATTGTAGTTCACCTGATGTCCAGCAACGTAGGTGAAATCACTTCCTTGTATATCGAACTGAGGGACGGTGGTTGCCATTATGGGGGCGTGAGGCGAATTTTCTGATAACGGACTCCCTGGCTTAAAAGCGATAGGGATACTTCTACAGCTTTTGTAGCTGGCATGGCTATACGGCAATTTGCACGTGTTCAAGGCCTCGAATCTGTGCCTTCAGCAATATCCCTAGTATTATAGCTTGCAGCCGAATATACCAAGTTCAAATGCCCTTAGCCCTGCGCGGTGCCCCAAAGCGTATATTACAGCTGAGGGTCTGCTCACACGCAGCCATGGCATAGCCTCTTCTTGACTGAAGGGTGACACGTATCCGTTTAGGTTTGCGCTATTTATGAGAATTCGGTACCAGGAAATTGAGACAGACGCAGACGCTTCGTCCTCGGTTACCCGCTCGGGTGTGGTCTATTGCTCCTGAGGTGTGTACATGAAGAGTTGGAGACGCAAAGGTATCAACAGCTTGATTGAATCATCACTCGTCTCCGTGAGTGCGAAGAAGTTTGACTGCATTGTCAGAGAAGCCGACGAGCATCAGGATACGTTCCCATTTTAGCAGTTCCCAGCAACCTTTATGGGCCCTTGACAAGACAGCGACCATTACCTGTACAGCAGGAACGCCGTTGGTGCGTAAGGCGCACTGAAATATGTTGTCCCGTAGTTTCTGAATGCAAAGAACAATAGAGGGTCCTAAGAGACAAGCGCCGAAATGGAGTATGCCAAAGCACAGTGCGGCGTATGTGTGGATGTACCAAGCCAGCTGAGGGACTATGTGCTGCAGGACTGGCTCCTTTGACCAGGAAGCTCACACAAGAGGTAGGGTCTGCGGCAATTGTCACGGTCAAACCATCCCAGATCCTGACAATTTTGCCGGAGAGTCGTCAGAATGGGAAATTAGGAGGTGAAACCTAATAAGTTATGCTGCTGTTAGGATGCATCCAGTTGCTCATGAGATCATTCAAAAAGCGAAGTAGGGTATGTAAGTGGCGATACGGAGAATTAAGTGCTGTTGTGCATAGCCTGTACTGCCCCAAGCTATTAGCGTTGGGAGCGAAGCGGCAGCGAGCGGGTAAACAAAATCTTTAAACGATAAACACTTTTTCCCCCAAGGTCAGCACGGTAACGTCATCGAGTTCACCTGCCCTTCATGGAATGCCTGTTTCGATTCCTCCAGGTATCTCAAGAGTGTATCTCCCGGTATACTACTGTAGTGTGCAACACTTGTGAATAGGCTCCTAGGGACTTGGGCTACCAGGTTTGTATCCGTTGCGCGCCGCGAAATGCCAATTATCCTGTCAAAAGAGGTCAAACAGCTTTTGAGCGATAACCACCAGTCCTCCCTGAGCGCTGAACGGTCGCTTACCTAGCTCCGCAATGGTGTTGAAGCGCTGAATAGGGGGTAAGCTTGCTATCTAACAATGAAGCAACCTCACTAAATGCTGGACACCTAACACAATGCCGATCGAACCTACTGAACTTTGAAGGCACCGTACCGTCAATGCGCCTCTCCGGGTCTCCAGATAGGGGTTTTGGACCTTCACAATTTCAGTCTGGAAGAGAGTGGTCATGGCAAGCGCCTGCTATTTTGAGCCAAAGGGATTATTAAGGTAATTATCCATTCAATTTTTAACTTAAAAATACGTCAGAACATTGGCGCAGAGTGCCCGGATCACTACCTGTTAGGGGCGCTATGAGCATCCATGCGCTTGCTAATTCAACGTGTTACCCCTGCAGTGTTGGCGGATCGCCCACAAAGATGAGTTGGGATGCTGGTTTTTACAGCTATTTCCACGTATAAGACCATTGGAGGCTGGCTCGATTGTAACTGGCACACAAAACATCTCTATTCACCATGCATTCAGTCAACTTCACAAACAGCAGTGTTTTCGTGATAAACAATAGTACTATCACTCATGTTTCCGGAAACCAAGTCAACTATAATGTTTCCGTTAAATCCTCCTCTCGTACGACGAATTTCACTGCACCTCATCGACAGCAATACAACCCCGCACATGGCCCCACCACCACCACAAGTTCTGGGCCTGCTTTTATACCAGAGTCCTATGCTCAGAAATCAGTCATTCCAGTTCGCGCTCAGCGAGATGACGAGGTGAACACACTCTAAGCCGCTCCTGAATAAGGATGGTATATTAACTCGGGGGACTCTCAGGGACAACAAAACCAACTTCAGGTCTCTCGAACCTCTGGATCGCCTACGCGAGACATCGCTCACCCTGTCGCCTCTGGAGCACAATCACTCGTTATTACTCAGTCTAGTTCATCGACCCCATCCAAGTCCACCCCTCCTCCGTCCCGCTGGACCTCTGCACTGAATATTGCCAATGAACACGGGCAATCCTGCCCTCATACATTCTCTGAAACCCAGTACCCCTGGGATAATAGCGTATACACCACACAAGCCCCACTATCGCCTTCAACCGGATCCCAATATACCACCTCCCAAATGCCGTTTATCCCCGGTGTTACTGCTACTACGACAATAACAACAACAAACGACAGGAGCAACCCAAGTGATCGTCAGCACGAGAACATGATGATGCCTCACCACCCCTACTGGAGAGAAATAAGCTCAGTTGCACCACTGCCTCCCCGAAACTTCCACAGCCAGATGCACCACTCACAAGCTTCTGAATTCTATCATCCAAATCATTTTGAACAGCGTGACCAGCGGTTGTTCTTCCACCAAGAAGAGACTGCTCATTCTGCTATTAACGCTTCGAAAAACGCCTCCATAAATATTTGTCGTTGCCAACATACAGATCCGGGCTGTGCCCAATAATCTGTTGCATTCCTACGTTATTCTTGCACAATGCAGCGAGGATGTCGAAATGCAGGGGAAGAGGGGAGGAGGAAAGGGGTAGCGTGTATTTTGGGAAAATCACGAGGCGATAGTGTGGTGTTCATATGTAGCTTTATCTTTTGATTCATTTCACAATCCTCGTCCCGAGCGTATGATACTTTTATACCAAAAACCGACCTTCTATTATACGCAATATAATATGCTTTAACGTATCAATCCACATCGAATAATTCACAAATAGCCCACACACAAATTCCAAAGGCATAATTACCGGCCCAATAACAACGGAGAAAGCCCGATGGGTAAACCTGGGGAGCGCAGTTGTTGCTCGCCACAGGAAGCGAGAGTAGGAGAGAGAAAGAGAGAAGAAAAAGGAAAGTGATTGCATAAAATAAACCGAACTAAAGGATATACACATAAGACGAGAACGAGCGACAGATCCAGAAAATGCATCACGACGAAAAAAAAGAGAGGCAAAGGAACCGTGTGGGGGGTATGTTACTAAGTACTCTACACCGAGAAGCAGAAAAAAAAACCATCCAAAAAAACACCACCTCAAAACCTCCTCGACGCACCCACCAACCCCTCAATACTCTGATGCTCGAGATCATTCCTCGCCTTCAAAATCGACGCATGCATCTCCTTCATCGCATTCCCCAACTTCACCCCAAACCGACTCAATATATCCCTCTGCCACGAATCATACTTGGCATTCACCCGACTCTGCACCTGCTCATAATCAATCACGCACACCCCAAACGATTTCGACGTCTCGCTCGTGTCAAATGTCGATCGTGCTTTCTTAATCTCGATAAGGAGCTGTTGCCAGTGTAAAAGCGAGTCGCCGAGGCGGTTGAATACGTATTCGGCTTCGAGGTCCCACAAGGATTGGAATTGGAGCCATTTGGCAACGTAGTCTTTGAGCTGTTGGACTTTGGTTTCGATGAGCTGGAAAGGTTTTTCAAGGGTGTTGTCGGTGAACCTTGTGAGCTATTCATAGAATTCCATCAGCGCCAATCATAGGCATCGAGATAATTATACGCACAAGAGACACGTATGTGACTTCAACCGCAGACGCTTTCTGCATCTGCAGCCCAATCTCATACCGCGAACTCTGGATTCTTCTTAGCCGACAAACAACACCTAACCAACCACATCAGCTTTCTTCATCACAGATAACACCTTCAGCTGACTCACCAAGCCAATCATGCAACTGTTTAATCCACGTCGCCCTCGCATACTCAATCGGCGGATCCAAGAAAATAACCTGATTCTGAATCCTAATCTCATGCACAATGGGCTTAACCACCATATGCGTCTCCATAAACTGGCCATCAACCACGTCAACATCTCACCCTCTCAGGGGAATAACAAAGAAAACACACACCTTTTCCTCCTTCACACCTTTCCCCCCTCTCCTCTTCCCTCCCACACCCACACCACCTCCAACACCGACACCACCCACATCTCTCACGCCCTGCACAACAGGCCCTCCGGTCTCCCTCCTCATCGCCATCATCGTCGTCTCCCCATCTTCATTCTTATCAAACTCGGTACACCAAACTTGAATAATGGAGACTAAACGTTGAAGGAGAATGTCTTCTATACGTTTGTCGAGTTCTGCTACCCAATTTTCGAGGTTCGCGTAGCCCTCTAAATTGAGTTTGTCGATCTAAAACATGAGGTAGGTGTGAGAATTGGAGCGTAGACGAAAGAGGGAGGGGGAGACGTACGGAGGCTTGGATCTTTCCTAGTAAATCCGAGAACGCTTCTGTGGTATACGAGCACGTCGCAAGATCATCCACATTCCGTAGGATATCTTTATACAAGTCGATCACATTATTGGTTTTATCCTAGCGCCCGAAAACAAACAAACAAAACAGACTCAGCGCTTATAAAGAAGGTAAAATAAAGAAGGACAGTACCTGCAACACCGAAACCACACCCGCAAACTCTCTCACAAACTGTATATGTCTATTATCCCTCGCATCCGCAGAAGACACATATCTCGCCGTGTCATACTGATTCACAAAATGATCCCACCGGATATTCATCCCTACAAAACACACACACAGACAAACCCCATGTCAGAAAAACACAGAAACATCAATGAAGTATACACACCTCGACTTATCATTCTCTGCGCATCATTCCTATACTCCGCAACCAACCACTCAATTCCCCTATTCCTCTCCACCAAATCCAGCGTCTGCCCATACGTCCTCACAGTCTCCATCAAACTCACAGCATGGGGATACACCCTCTTCGCATCCTTCGCCATATTCGTCACTGCATGCGGTACAGAAAATCCCAACCATAACAAATTGCGAATTTCTTTGAAGAGCGTGATAATTTGAGGATCAAAGTTGACTGCGAGTTGCAGCTGCCAACCCCCAGCTCCACCGGCTGTACCAGACGCGCCTGAGCCAAACCCGACTCCAATTCCGCTTCCTGAGGAAGCAGCAGTGGTGGAGGTAGCATTGGTGGTACCACTTGAGCCGGGGGCAGTTGCATTTCGAATCCGGACGATCTCGAATAACCGCCCATCAACACCCATATTCCGCCTATTGATATCCTGCATCCACGCATCGAAAACCAATTTCGTATCCAACTTTTTCCTGAACGCGAGCGACTCCTGTTGTAGCTTTTGCCCTTCGGCATACAGCTCCCAACCCTTGCCCAACACGTCTTCTACACGTTTCATATAAGTGTGCAGTTGCCTGTCGATCTGTTTAGCCCAGATGATGGCACCAGCAATAGGTGGTATGTCGCGCATTTGCGACATGTGATAGGCTTCGGAGGAGCGGTATTGGGTTTTGAATTTGTGGTGGAGGCGTTGAATGTCTTCTTTGACGCTGTCGATGAGTTGGGTTTGGTATTCTTGAATGGCACCACGGATCTAAAATGAAACTGTATTAGAAATGGTGTATAGAGTAAAAAGAAAGAAAAATACCTTTGGACGAACGAATAATGCATTAAACTTCGAAAACACACGAAACATCTCATTCGCATTTCGTGCCGTCCCAAGCCGATCTCTCAACCTCGCAATAATCTGATTCTCAACTCGTGAAACACGCTCATTATATGCGTTTTCTGCCGCAACCCAAATCTCCGTTCCCTCTAAGGAAAATAAAAGCCTCATCAGCCTCCAGAGACCAAGAGAAAAACAGCAACACTTACCAACCGAAACATCCAGCACATCAATCCTCTTGACAACTTCATAAGCCTCCTTCACTTCCTCCTCCATATCCATCCCTCCAACGTCCCCAACGCCAGACCCAATAACACCAGCCGCAACACCCGCACCCGCAAACACCATCGTCGTACCACCTAATCCCCTCGTCGGGCCCGTCATCACAGCCAACTGCTCATGCTGCTTCCTCCAATCCCTCAAATACCGACACCTCTCCTGCAGCTTGGCATGCGCAGGAGAAATCTTGATCGGAATAAACTTTTCCGATCGCCGACGGGTGACTTCACGAGCGACATTGGTGAACTCTTTCATTAGATCATCCCATGTTCGGAAGATGTTCATAGTTTGAGAGAGCAGACGTTCAAAGGTGTCATAGGGCGTGTAGGGGAGTCGGTGAGAGGTGAGAATGCGGAGGAGTTGATCATTGAAGTCTCGGGAGATAGCTTCGACGAGTGGGAGAGCGCGACGGATGGGATAGGGTGAGAGTTTGAGTTTGCGGTTGATGTGCCCAAAAATGAGGTGTAAGCTTTCTTGGATCTTGTCGAGATCCGTAGCGGAGAGGAGTTCGTTCAAGGGAAAGTCTTTCATGAGTTGGTTGTATTTGTGTACCAGGTCTGTTGCGTCTTTGAGACCTGTGTCGGCCATGAAACTGACAGTGGCATGGAAGCGTTTGGCGTTCCGTAGACAGTCCATGACGACGTTGACCTGTTCTGAACGGAGCTGATTCTCGATCCCTTCGAGGGCGCGTTCGAGGGAAAGCCAAAAGTTGATTTCTTGGGATGCGGTTCCGGAGGAGACATCGCGCGTGAGCTTGGTTACGGCTTGGATGGATTTGATCCATGAGTTGACGTGGGCGTGGAGGGTATTGAGGAAGGTAGAATCGTTGAGGAGCTTAGGGGGGATATGAGAGATGTTTGGCCGGACGCCGGCTCCTTGTGCCTACGCATGTCAAGATTAATATCCAGAGGACAAGGGGAGGTTTTGACTCACCTGTTCGACTGCTCGTTGAATCATGGGGTGAATGACAAGGTGTGTTTCAGGGATTTCGACGTTTTGCTGGAGGTGCAGCAGCGACAATTCGAGCTCGGCAAACTTTTTCTTCGTCATTGGAATACCTGATAAAAACAAGTCAATTGAATGCTTCTATGCATGTCGCTGGTGACTGACCCATCTTCGTGTCTCCACCGTCCTTGTTTCCTCCCCGCGACCCTACAAAGGCGTCGAACCAGGGCTTGACACCCTGACTGACAACAGCGTGAAGACTCTCATAAGGCGTCTCGTCTCCGGCAAAGAGATTGAGGAAATGGAGCTGCGTCGCGAGAGGCACAAGGGGATCCAGAGTTGGGCTGCGCTTAATGAGAGCGAGTGTTGTAACATTTGAGGAATTGTATGTGAGATGCGGTGTGAGGTGGTACGTGTATGTCGGTGCCAATCCTTCCTCTGCAGAACTACTGTCAATATCAAAACATAAGCCTACGCCAAAATACACACCATCGGACTCGTCCTTTGTTTTCACAATATATATCACTCCCCCAGCTTCAGCTGCAAATCGGCCCACACGCTCGTCAAACTCGTCGTCAAAGAGCGTGTCGAGGTCCACAGGGTCGGCTCCTATCACTGGCGGTAACAACGCCAGGAGGTATTTGCGGAAAATCAGAGGGTCAAATACTGTTGAGGGTTCTACAGCAGTATCGCCATTCATCGTCCCGTTCGTGTGTGTTGGCGGGTCCATGAGGTGTTATTGGTGCAGTACACCGAAAAATAAGGAGTCCTTGGACGTCGTAGCGTGTCGTGAGAGGTGATGCGTGCGAGGGGGCTGATCGTCAGTAGTATATGCGCGTAGGCGCTGTTGTACACGATGAGAAAGAGGATTTGCTCGTCTTCGACCGCAGTGACCAGCTGCTCGCTTTCTCGTCGTCGTCTTCTTCTTCACAGAGTTGCTAAAGACGTGACCATTGATCACGTGGTGTCCGCCCGGCCCGCGCTTGCGCTCACCAGCCCTGAGAACGCACTTATGCACTCACCCATTGTCCAAGTTGACATATATGCTCATAATCGGTCCCAGCCGACTTTCTCTCATATTTCCGAGGCTGCGGAGGCGGTGTTTTCTTTGTAAAGCTAATAAGAGACAAACAAACCAAAAATGCTATAAGTACTATTCGTGACTCCTCGAAACTCCAAGTTCCAATGGCCGCCAGCTTTGAGCGCGCAAACAATTTTTCCATCCACAACAGCACCTTTACTCATGTCGCTGGCAGTCAGCACAACTACAACTTCCAAGGCAACTCAGACTTCGAGACGATAGCACAAGTCACAGGAGCCAATACCGGGTCAAACTCTTTACTTCCAAGGCAACAGGATGCTACCCCTGCGGTAGAATCTTCAAACACACAAAGACTTGAAGATGCCCCTGATGCACCGGGCAGACGCAGGGTGTGCACCATCGTCCTTGTACTCTCCACCAAGTCCTGATCCTTTTTTTCTTTTCTTTAGCCCAATGGTCGTCAACGGCAGTCTCGTACCTCGACCATGAATACAAACGGCTCACCGTCGCCCCTTCCTGCCCGTCCTATTACGAACGACTCTCGTCGCTCTACGTTGGAGAGCCAGGTCGCTCCCAACCGCCAAGACTCTCAAGACGTTTTCTCCCCAACAGGACCTTCTACTCCGAGAGTTCCTTTTGTACATCCAGGGCCTCCACCCCCGCTCCCAGTGGCTCCTAATCCACAGCAATTGCAGCTGTTACAAAAATTAGGAGAAGCTCCTCCTACCGAATCCCCCGCTTCTCCTACTCTAAAATCCCCATCCCCGCAAAATTCACCAGCCTCCATGTTGTCCCCTCCTTTACGAGACGCATCATTGCCCACAACCGGCACTACTCAAGTCTACTCTCTTTGTACCCCAAAGAGCACCGAGTCTCAATGCCCAGCGCGTCCAGCGACACCAGGACGCTTCAACACATTACCCACTCCCCCGCCTTCCCGCTCCTCCGCCGAGACACCTCCACCTCCACCTCCAGTTCCTCCTCGTCCACCCTCGCTAGCATTCGCAGGAAGCTATCCTTCCTCCCCTCCAAGCGAAAATAGCACTTCGGATACCCCAAACAGTATTCGCACATCCCCTAGCGCTGCACCGCCATCGCTCCCAAATTTGACATCGCCTACTGCTCCCGAGGAATTAGCAACGGCTCGTCATAGCCCACCACGTGCGCCTTGGGAGTCTACGCCTGGTAGTGCGTATGCGAGTAACGTTCCGTTACCAATGAGTCCTTTGAGCCCGACTACAAGCCGTCGTTCGGACAGCCTTGCGAGTAATGGAATTGGAACTCCACTCTTCGCAGGTGGAAGACCTCTCCCGCAGGGTCGTGCGTGGTTAGACGACGAACAGAGGATGGCTCAAACTCCTCTTCGGAATATCCAAGAAGACGCCCCTCGTCCCTGCCCTCCTCCTCCTACCCCTCATCCCTATCCCTATGCTCATGCTCAGCCTCAGTACCACCACCACACGCCACCCTCCCGAGCGCACACAACCCCCACTCCCACTTCTACCCCTTCGTACCTTCACTCTCCCCCTTCCACCCCATACGCTCACCCAGCACCTATAAACCAGGATATGTACGCCCAACATATCCAATCTCACTCATCTATCCGCCGCGAATCATACGGTATGCTCTGGGGTTCTAATTCTGGGCCTCCTGTCGCACATACTCCTGCACCTGCACCTGCACCCGGACTCGCAAGTACACCCCCCATGCCCATGTCACCTCCAACGCAATTTCCTCGGCCCAATGACTTGAGCCCTTCCTATGCCCTGGGACCTCAAGCTCCAACTTTCGACGCGTGGGTTCCGCAATTTGGTGGTCAATCTGGACCGAATATGAATGGAGGACCTCCTGGGCCTGGGTACAGTCACCCGGAGGCTCGACCTCCTCCACAGCACCAGCAACAGCAGTGGGCTTCTCAGGCTGGTAGAGTGCTGATGTCTGATCCGTTCTATTATCAGACTTATTAGGTGGGTCATATGCCTGGTGTGTGGAATTTGAGGATCGAAAAAGTTTGTCGAAAAAGTTAAAAAAAAAACTGAACTTTGGGTTCTCTTGTTTGTTGTCGGAGTTTGCTTTGTATTGTATTGTGCTTTTGCTTTGCTTTCGTTCTCGCTTTCGTTTATGTTTCGGATATTCTTTTTGCTTTAGATCTTTTTCGTTGGTTTAAGTGTTGCATTTTACTTTCTTTTTATTACTTTCCTCTCGAAAATGAGGAAGAACACTTATTGGGTTTCATTTGTTCGCCCTTCTATATATATATTCACTTCTGTAGCTGTGTCTTCGTGTATTCTGTTCACCTCGCATAACATGTCTCTCATAGCCTTAATGTTCCAAAGAGTATAGAAATCCATCCGCATTTCCCTCACGTGTAAGCTACAGCCTCGCGCGTCTAGAACACGGGCTTAGAGAAGTGCTCAGTCATCTAAGCGTCAGTGCGGTCATTGACCTCGTGCTCTCCTTCTGCATCGCACACCGACATCATGAGAACTGCAGTACCTCTCATGAAAACTTCGGAGAACAGCCTACGCGCTCAAAAGACAATAAAGCCTGTCATTCCTCGTGGTCGAGTGATTGATTGATCAACAGCACTTTTTATTCTTGACGCCTTGTCGTTGACGGCTATCTGTGTATTTGAATAGCCACCGCCATGCACTGCACATATTTATATCATCCTTCTCCCGAGCTGGTTTAAATTGAGAGGCGGAGGATCAGGCCGCTGGTTTCAAGCGGGCTCGATGCTTCGTGAACACACGTTGTCCTTATGTAGACTCATTTGTATTTGAATGATAGGTTAAGCAGCCTACACACACAGACAGACCTGAAAATAAAATTCGCGCCTCGTTGTAGACTAGAGCCATCAAAAAAGTATCGCCTTTGACACACGCCCACGTTGTTTTCTCTCAAATGATGGGCCGGTGGCGCACACAGCAAAGGGCTGGCATTGGCTTCACAGTTTTGTGGGAGTCGCCCGTCACGCGCGTTCCTACTCTGTCAACGTCGCTTTACATATAGTGTTTTGACTTAATGGGTAGGGGCCTGCCTTTCGATCTCCCTACTTCGAGCTGCTTGAGCGGGGGACACACAAGGATACACAAGGTGACACATTGTGCATATGTAAGCGCACTCAATCGGAAATATCCGATAACTAGATAGTTGAAGATAGTTGAACAAGGTTCATATATTGATCCGCCTAACGAGCGTCTGACCACAGGCGTCTCCGTTTGCGCGTTCACGACTCTGGCTTCAGCGTTTTGAGATCACTCTCGTCATTGCTTGGCGCTCATTTTTCAATGCTCAACGTTACACTATGAGCTTTCCCCGACTTCCGTCCATCTTCCGAGTGGCCCATCAGTAACCTACATATTGCCCATTAATTCTGATCCAACCAAGCCTAGTAGTGTTTTACCGGTGAGAATAGTTTGCTCATAAGAGTTTGATAAGAAGGGACCTTCTCTCACTCGTGTCTCTTTGGCTTCATTGCTCAATCGAATATGAATATTTGGGGATCAACGGGGATCACACTCGTGGAACGAATGTCAAGATTCATCGTTGTTTATCTAGGAAACTGAAATGCCCTTGACTGGAGCAGACACCACGACAACTGGAATTTGCCATGCTCTTGTCTTCGTACACTCGGGATGCCGTCCCGTTTTTCCTCGACTCCGAAGGGGGCACAGCTTGATCGAATCATTTAGCGTGCAAGAAGTCGATCAGCGGGACTTTACAATTGTAGTGCGGAGGTTAGTTCAGAGATGGACGTGCCAATGTGGCGCTTGGTCCCTCTCACTGAGCGGTGTCGAGCTTACGGCATGATGGACTAATTAAGCTATTTTTATCACCGCCCTTGCTTGTATTACACTGTTCACCACACAGCCCCCTGAACACATACCTCCAAATGGTCGCGCACGCTTGTACTACGCCGACTTCTGATACATGGCAATTCTCCGGGAAATACTGTAATGGTCAAATGAGATCCGTGCCGATGCTCATCTATGTGTATTTCTCAGGCACAAAGAAACGTCGAAGTCGAGAAGATATTCATAGGAAGTTTGCTCATTCTCGATCCTGGCCAAGGCTGAACAGACAGGAGGTTATCTCGTCAGAAATGGTCGGACCGCGGTACAGAGCCATGGAGAACGTGGTTTGATATCATACCAGCGGTAGACATTTCATCGCTCTTGAGATCTTCTCGCATCCTGAACCCGGTGTCCTTGGAAATTAGAGAGAGAGAAGACGCGGAAAGCCAATATTCGCCACAAGTCGTAAATTGTCGGTGCCTCATGCGCTTTATGAGGCTAGTAGTAACTTCTATCTAGGAGAGCAGTGAACTATTACCTCCTCGTAGGCACCGGGCTTGGGAGATCGGAAAATCCGTGACAGCGAATTTGATGCGACAATCAGCGTTATCATTCCGAGTTATGAGCTTTATGTATAGCACTTTGCTAAATCCCCACTCTTACTGCATTTCATCGCTTATGGCACTGGCAAGCTTCGAAGACGAAGTTCTCCGCGTCTAGATTCATTGGCATGTCACTGTCGCTACGAATCATGATGAATGCTGCCTGAGCAACTAGGAGCATTTTTCTTTCTTCAAAAGGCCTCAGCTAGAACGTACATGTGCCCAACACCAATATCGATGCCATCCATCAGCTTTCAGGGGGCTAAAAACTTCACTATTTCTGGGGGTAACTTTGGCGACATTGCTGGGAGCGTTTCCAACTACAATTTCGGCAACGGGTTCGAGTTCACTCGGGTTGATAATTACGCCGACTGCATAGATGCTGCAAGCCCAGATACGACACGCCATCTTCCCTCTCGTAGGAGGTATAATCCTGACCAACGCCGAAGCACGGCCAGTCCGCCCCCTGGGGCCAGGATAGCTTCGGTCCCACACAGATCAGATTCTGCCCCCGCCCCTCAGGCCATAGTGTGGTTGAGCTCACCTCTACGCTCTCCAATCATACACGATAGGGCAATTGATCAGCCCGACGGATCGTTTCCATCCTCCCCTACTAGTTCTACTGTCAGCTCACTTATGGAATATTCAACCCCTCCCACGGAGCACATCACTATTTCAGACGTTACTCAGGTTGTTCAACAATTCAATGACACCTATCTCGACTCTACTCCACCGACCAAGTCTCCAAGCTTGAATGGTCGTTCTGCACCGACTTCCCAAGACGGTAGCTCGGAAATTTTGAATGAAGCGTTGGCCCATGTTCATGTGCAAACGCAGGAACAGCCTGCGGTACCTGACAACACTAGGGGGTCTGAGAACGAGGTAGGCACCTTCACCAAACTTTTATTTTGTACCTCGACCCTAACAACTTCTGTAGCCACCTTCGATGTCGGCTCGTGTCGTAGACACTGCCCGGATGATAAGATCGGAACAGGTCAACCAGCCACCTCTGGTACAATCGCGTCCCAGCCGTCAAACGGAACCTAATAATATATTCCTTCAACCCACCCCTAATCACAATCCGGTAGCGAATCCTCGAGGGCCACCTCCGCCAGTTCCTCCGCGTCCTGCGACGCTCTCCTTAGCACCTATGGGTACTGTAGCTTTGGATGCGACCTCGGGGTTACAATTTTCCAACCAGCCCATCCCGCGCACTTCATCCCCAGTGTCAATGCAAGCAGCACAGGAAGATCCTGCTGCTCGCGTCCAACGACATGATATGTCAGGGAAGAACGGTGCTGAAAACCGTTCAGCTCCCCGTCTACAGCCATCCGGTTCCAATCCGCTGACAGCGGCACAGCGATCCTCAAATACTATGGTGGAGGAGCCTGCTACAACAGCGCTAGCGGGACTTGGTAATGCTCAAGATGATTCTGCTCCATTGGCTGGTACTCCTACCCTGTCAACAATTACAGAATTGTCTGCGACAGAGATAGCTTCTGATACTCAGCCTCACTGGACAACCAATTCGATTGAAAGTTGGGTTGATAGTATCAAAAGTGGAGGCGAAGATTTACAGAGACAGGAAGAATGGAGGGTAAATTCCCAATCACCCTATACTCTCAAAGATTCGCAACATGCTTGCCGGAAAAGCCTTAATGTCGACCCCAGACAGCTTCCCACAGCATCCCACTTTCCTAAAATTCCTTGTTATGGTCATTACACTGATCGTTTTAGTAGCGGACTCTGGAGCATCCCTACGCAGCAATTTCCTGTTCATCATCCATATTTTGCGCCCTATTCTGTTTCTGGCTTCCCATTGAATCCATCCACATTGTACAGAGATCCTTACGGGGGACCTGTGTTTTTCGCGCCGTGGTCTGGTGTTTGACAGTGATTAGCGCGGACTATAATTTATACGCTTCGAGTGTCGAGTCGCCGAAGTCGCCATCATCAGTCTCAAGACACATCTGTCCAGAATATTTTTAATGTAGCTTTTCCTCAGCCTGAGAGTCCGAGAATCGATTGTGAATTGGTTAATTAGTTGGCAAGATTGTTTAGTTTTCACACTACGGTTATTAATGAATATGAATGCCTACTGTGAACGAAAAAAATTGGAAAGTGCGGAAACACATTGAAGAGCTAAACAAAGACTGGGTGGATGACGAGTCGGAGCAGTCAGGCTTTGATCGACGCGACTCAAACGACGATGGTAACGGACCAGAAGCAGCAACAACTTAACTGAACAAGTGAGTGGCACTGTTTGTTAACAAATTTGGAGGCCATTCGAAGCTGGGCCGTAAAGTAGAGTAAGGAGATGTATTCTTCTACGAAGGTCTTGGGCCGGCCCGAACAGCGAATCGGCGTTTTAGCTCGGGGGCCAGGCTGGTCGACGGGCCTGTTGGTAACAAAGTCACGGCGATGCGCGACAACAACACTGTACATCGTTATTCGCTTGAAGCATAGCCTATCATCATAATGGGAACGAGTTTTCGAGTCTGCCACACCTACGGCACCCTGACATAGCATCCGGCCATTGCCGGCACAGGATATCGCTTATAGGGTTTGACATGCTATTAACTCTCATCGCATGAGGTCACAGCTTTTGCACTCCTCCTACTTAAAAGGGCCCCCCTATGAGCTCCCAAGTCACAATATTGCAGAACAGCAATGCCTTCTCTCAGCTTCGAAGGAGCTAGCAATTTCACCATCTCTGGAGGAAATTTCAACGACGTCGATGGCAACGTGATCACATACAACTTTTCGAATGGACTGCAAGATCTTCCACCTAATACTCTTGCGGCTCTCGCGCCACAGAATGTGCCCAACAAGACCGGAAATCGTCTCTCTCGTTCAGAGAGAAAGAAGCTAGCTGCACGGGAACAGATGGCGAGCCCTCTCCCTAGCGCTCACATTCAATCCGTTCCCTCGTCCGTCGCGCCGAGTTCACCACCCGCTATGGCTATGTCGCCTTCCTCACATCCCTCTCGCTCCCAGAGGTCGACGCTGGCTGCCCCGCCGGTGTCGCCAGCCTTGGCTTACACTCCTTCTCCGGTTTCGGATTCTTCATTCGATTCCGGATTTGAGAGGTATGACACGCCAAGCCCTCGCTCTTCAAGGCATTCGACGCCCCCGACAGATATCGAAGAGCACCGGAACGTTGGCAGCTCTGGCGTTTCGGCGCCAGCCCACGAATTGGACCCCGATACCCTCACTCCACTCACCAACTCCCTGGGTCTTCAACGGTTTACGCCTGGCACAATATCTCAGACACTACCAACGTTGCCGGAGGTGCCAACACCTGTTCAAGCACCGACTCAAAATCTTTCACCTGCAACCGAGAGTCCAGCTGAATTTGGTCTCGAGGTACGGTATCATCATACCAATTCTCCATCACTCTTGACTAATTCGATATTCCTTGTAGCTTCGTCGCACCCCATCAGGGCCTCCTCCACCTCCACCGGCATCTACTCGCCCTGTAAGCCGTACTCCCCGCGTTCAAGCACTACCGGAACTAGTTCACCTGGAGCGTCGGGATCCCCTTGGACCACCCCCGCCCGTTCCACCTCGACCTGTGATGCTTTCACCTACCTGGACCAGCACAACTGCTCCCGTTGACACTCCATTCCGTCTTTCCCGCCCAATGTCCACTGCACCAACTACCCCAACTCAGGCACACCGTTCTGCTTCACCGGACTCGCAAGCTTTGGCTTCGATGGGACCTGTTACAGAACAGTCTGAGTTAGAAGATCCCGCCGTACGATTTGCTCGACTCCAATCACAGAGGTCCCCTACAAAGGGATATGCTTCAGGGCTCAGTTCAAGCTCACGGGGCATGAGTAATGGGTATACTCCGTCGACTCCCAGTGCCATGTCTCGCCCTCCTCCTCCTCCTTCCGCCACTCGCCCGACCTCACTACCAGCATCATCAATTGTCACACCGTCGCCAAATTTAGCTCCTGACCAGGCCCTAGCTCCCATTCCTCAATTTGCTGCCCCTCAAGCACCTCATTGGACACAACACTCCATATCTGGATGGGCAGGCGAAGTAAATGGTCGCGGGTTTGATTCAGATACACTATCCTCAGGAGATAGCAGGAGTGTCCGACCTCCTACCTCACCCCCTCACCAACAGGGGTACCCATACGACGAGCAGCAGTACCACCATCAGCCTCCCGCGCAGCACCACTATCACAATGTAGGCTCACATAACCCGGCTTGGGGAGGCGCTCAGCCTCATGCGCATCAGCAGCCATTCGGATTCAATCAGGCTCCTAACCCTCCCTTCGCTCCCTTTCCTTTCAACAATCCGCCTCCTTTTACTCCTTTGGGTGTACCGTTTTTCAATGGTCCCGCCTTTGGTGGACCGGCTTTCGGTGGTGGATTTGCGTTTCCTGGATGAGATACTCGAATGTCCTTGCTCCTGACCTCATCCGTAGTATTGCTATCGAACTAAGACTTTTACACGTGCTAGCTATCGTTCTCATGCTTTGACGCAATTGCCTTATACCCGTGACCCTTTTCATTGAATGGAGATGGATCTGCATTCTGTCGAGTTGTTTTCTTCTTTATCGGTGTTTATGTATGTATATCAGTACCTCAGCCACAAAAATGCATTATTTGGATACCCCAATAATGGTTCGACGTCACAGCTTACGGAAAATTAACATCGCATAGGCTACACAGCCCAGATGCAACCCGATCATGCACAAACGCTGGACGTGACACAGCATACGTCTCCTTCTATTCCAATTACTTCCACATCGACCAGTCCTATCTTTCCGTAAGGCTCGTCGCCGATAATTCCAGGGGTCCAGATCATGTTACGAGTCGTTCGGCTCTATCGCAATTTTCGGGATTTTTCAGCCGACGTCGGGTTTAATGGGATTCGGGCAAACAAATAATTTTTTGTCCAAACTCTTCAATCTCTCTCTTCTTCGGTATACATTCATGATCGCAAGGGTCCCGAGGCCGCAGTCGGCTTCTTCCCTGGATTTCCAGTGCCTACCTCTGCTACTTCAGGGACGACTACCGAGACATGCTCAGTAGAAGTATATTTCTGGCTCAATGGTAATTGAGGCTGTGCGTTGGCAATCCGTCGTCATCCATGCGGGACATGCTTCTTGGCAAGAACTCAGCTGTACTTGGTTCCATGAGCTTTTCGTGTTCCTGACGCTATGTATCTCTCGAACCACTGCTTGACAACCATTTCGCACTGGTCTTAGCTGTCTCTATGCAATATGGATACGGTATGTCCCTCCGCCGGATAGTCCATGATGAAGTTGGCATAAATGGAATTTGACCTTTCTAGTGTCTTTTTCTGATGCAGCTCTGATGTTCCAATGCGTACTAGTACTACTTAGTGTCAAATGAAAGGAACAGATAATGGAAGATTTAATCACTTTTATCTAGGGCCAACGACTTCCATCTCAAAAATCCAGCGTACTGATTCTTCGTCGTTTCGTTACTCCGGTACTATTCGGGTCTCTGCTTTTTGTCTATTGCACTCCATCGAAGCAACCCCGACTGTCACAAACGGGCTTCCCTCAGAACGGACTATGCCATACACATCATATTTTTTCCGTCTTGGTTTCATGATATGTGAGTCATAGCTTATTCTGCCTTGTTGAATCGCAGCCTCTAGGAGTCATGTTTGCCCAAAAGCTCATACCTTCGGGAGGGATTTTGCCCGAGATCAGCGCTTCATTCAACCATCTTAGTGTCCCCTTCCCTTCCCTGCTCCTTGATTGACATGTGTTACCTTCGCTGTTCAGATAACTTTCCATTTCCATGCAGTTTGCGCACGCATGTGACCTTTATTGGCGTCTAGAGATCTCTGACTCCCCGAGCCAACAACGTAATCTTCCTACTGATGATGGGAAGCCTGAACGTTGTCACTGAACCATGTCAGTCGATCGATAATTTGATATCAAGTAAAAGTCGTAATTAAGAATAGACTCTCCACTGGACCCTATCCTGAGATTGACTGCACAGCATGCACTGTGCCTAGCTCGGTCGCGGATTGCTCTCGCTCTCTAATCTGCGAATACACGGGCTTTGGGGTGAACACGATGGTCCACTACTCTTCAGGCTGTCCCCATCAGTTGCTGTCAGAACATGGCTGTTATTTCGTTCCTTCGTTTTCCGAAAGCAGAATTGTCTGTAGATACAATGCTCGCTCGACGAAAGAAGGAAACGCTACGACTTATAAGTAAACGTAGGTTTGCCTTGGAGTCCGCCTACTTGCTCCATCCGAGATTATGTCGGCTGATACTACTACCATTTCGTTTAAAGATGCTAAGGGCTTTGTTATCTCAGGTGGAAACTTCGGAACAGTTCGCGGGAATGTTATAACTGTCAACTCTGGCGCTTCTGGTTCAGTCTCACGTTCTCATCGACCAAAGCCAACACCACATCCTCAACATGAATCGCGCCAGGCGGAGGATCCCAATGGGAGGAGCTCAGCAACTTCCAGTCACCGTGAGCCCTCCCGTGGTAATCGACGAGCTCGCGCCCGCACCTCCCGCGCACCGCGCCGAGCGCCTAGCCCCAGTGTTTCTGATGGTCAGGCTGCTCTGACTGATGTCAATAGTTGCAGTAGACCTAACCCTCCCAGCGATACGGGGCGTACCATCTCGGGGGCGGGCCACAACCTCACCTTGCCTACACCACCTCCTTCACGACCATCTTCAATTGATCTCCCTCAATCTTCATTGGAGAGTCCATCGGCCGGAGTGGGCTGGATACGGACTAGCAACCAACAGCAGCAGGGCATCTTTGCCGCTCCACTCGATGCCTCTGAAATGCAAGATGTTCCTCGATTTCAAGTGAACTCTGTTAATTCTGTAGCATATCTTTCGTGCTTACCTTTCTTGTCTATAGGTTCCTGAGAGTTGCATGCCCACCGTGAACTGGTCGACTCAACCCGTCTTTGACGACGGGTATGCCTATCGCAATCAACAACTCACCATGTACGGCTTATACTATGGAGCCGCCGGATCGGCCTCGACCATCCACAGCCCTTCGTGGTCGTTCGATGGAGTAGGTCCAGCGTTATCATACCATACACCGTCAAATACGATGGTCTACTCTACTGGTAATAGCATTACGCCGCAGCCTTGGGGAAGTGCCCAACCGTTTTTACCGGCTCAAAGGCATTCTCGTCCCCTCCCTCCAATCCCGCGCACAAAGTCGACCTCGAATACCAATTCTTTTCAGGGTCATCCAATCGGCGTACCAAGTTCCTCGTCATACACGTCCCACGCATCCCATGATTACACTGGTCACGTACCGCACCCGGTTCCACTCCAAAATCCATCGCACTATTCTGCTCGTTCAACACATATCAACGAAGCAGGCTGGTTGTCTCCAGTTCATTATACGAATGTCCCATACATGACTGTTGTACCAGAAGTCCCTTCTGGCCTCGAGACGGAAGATCATGCCGCTGTCTTTTCCCGACTTCAATCTCATAACATGCTGTTGGAAGGGAACGCTTTGGGGCTCATTAGTCCAGCCCCAAGTAGAGACGCCATATATTATACACCTCAAATTTCTACTCCGCAAACACAAGCTCATCTTCAGGATGCTGGAAAACACCAGAGTGGCAGTTTTCGGGGTGGAAGTAGTTCCATCTATGAGGGGACTAGAAGTTCCTACTCATGTTGTTCTCAAGCATGCTGGTCTCCGCATTCGGGCCATCCGATGTATCACGTCTGAGCGACAATCTCCAGGCCGCGTTTACCATCCATTAAAGGGCTCGAAGCCACCTCCTACCCCGGGAATGCGTTAAACCCTTGAGTTGTGTTGCACGCGCGGAATAATTTTACTTGTCTTCGTTCTTTCGCATGCCAGTTTGATCATAGTAGCACCATCGTCACCCGTACTATACCAAGGTGTTGGATGTCCGAGTTGTTATTCCTTGTTTCATTCTCCTTCCCGGGGATAGGACGGAACGATTAGGGCCTTATTGAATAGCTCGAGAGGATTGCCTCATGTCTTTCCAAATGCTTCCTCAGAGGAATCCACCCTTCGTCTACCAGTCAAACACCGCTTTTTTGTTTGATGAACCACGAACCTTCAGAACAGAACAGCATCGGCGCCCATCCCATTTGGGCGTAAAGTGTTATTTCCCTGTCAGAGTGTCGGTAGTCACCGGCAGTGCTCGCAGCCGGCTTCTACTATTAGTACTTTAAGGTACACCTATGTGTGGGTTTCTGAAACAAATCGATCATGACAACAATATCTTCATAAAGCGCTATAGATTTGATCGATGGCACAACTCGCAAAGGAAAAGCTAAAATATCAATTTGGGTACTTTCGCACGATCGGGTCTTTGCCCTGACATGGCTCTTCTGCTAATGCCCCTTCGCAACGAATTATCCAACAACCCCGGCTGATGATGCTCTCCCTCAGCTCTCATTAACTCCTAAGTTCGAGCTTTGTCGGTCGCTCCTTCAGACGATGCTTACCGCTACACAGACTCTAGTGCTGAACAGCTATTCTGCCAGTGATACTCCGTAAGCTCTGAACGGGAGACTGTCAAGTCCTAACTGACTTTCGAATAGCTCTTTAGCGGTATGCTGTTTTAAATCAGAAACCCAACGCAGGATCATCGACTATATGCACTGCCCAGATGATCGCGTATTAAGGACAAAAGGATGACCGGAGCAAGACTACCGTTCATTCAGCCTTCGAACCCAGCATGCCTTCCATCGCGATATCGTTCAACGGGGCCAAGGACTTTGATATCTCAGGAGGGAACTTCGGCAAGGTTAGAGGTGATATCAAAACGGTCACTGTCAGCGATGCCCAATCACTCCCCTCAATCCTTGGCTCACCACTCCTAAACCGACAACGAGGTGGGAGAAGCAGAGCTTCCAGACCCATCCCAAGGCCTACCCCAGCACGTTCCCGACGTTCTTCAGTGTTGAGTTCATCTTCCCATGATACACTTGTTGATCGCGAAAACGACACCGGCGAAGAGTCGGACAATACCTCCCCTCCTTCCTCTGTAGACGTTCACCAGATTGATTCACTCGTTTCGTCCGTTTTTTCACCTGCGCGGCCTCCCTCAGAGTCATACGTCTTCCCCCCAGTAGTGGTGCCCCTACCCGGCCGGTCTTCCGTGCATCAATTGGCCCAGTCGATGTCTGACTCATCCCATGGCCTCCGAACACCAGTTCAAAGCTGGACTGCGTCTTCCGCTGAGGTGCGATCCTTTCTTATTCCTGCTGCGACCTTGGTATGACTCACTTCCCCAATTCGATAGCCCCCTGGAACGCAACCCACACGCACATCAAGGCAATCCAGCCGGGCTCGCTCTTCCCTACATGCCTCTTCGCCGTTTATCAGACCCACCAATCCAGAACCATTTCAGGTTGCGGGAGCGCCACCGCCCTCTAGCACTCACACCAGTAGATCAGATTTAGCTTCTTCCACTCACTCTCGTCACACCATACCTCGTGATATACCACGCCCTCTTCAAAACGTCCAGCATTCAGCCTCCAACCACAGTCGTACTCCTCGATCTGCTGTACTTGATCCGGGTGTTGGCCCTGCACCTATTATTACTCGGCTAACGTACGCTGAGATCCATTCTCGGCCTCTGCCACCGATTCCAGCCTCGTCTCATCAGATTTCCTCCACACCAGCTTCTCGAGTTCATCAACGTGGCACCATTTACATCGCGGCGACTATCAATGGTGATGCTCCCCAGAGCGTCTACTCGTCCCCTCACGCGACCGTCAATCGTCACAACTGTTCGCTAACCGGAAGTCCATGTGGGTGTTCCTCGAGAGCGCCCACTATCCCGACCGTGCATTCTTCTCGTGGGCCGACAGTGGACTCGCAATTCTACTATCGGCAACCCTCCTTTGATATGAGAAGTCCATATGCCATGGTACCATACACCGCCCCAATCCAAACAGCAGTCTGGTCCAGGGACCCTCGGGTTTACCATGGCTTTTGGCCTGGACACTCTCAACCGACACAGCAATATCATCAACAGATGCCGTATTCTGGTCCTGGCCCAAGCAGATATGGTGTTCCATATCAACACACCGTGGGATGGATGGGAGGTACAGGCTATGGTCAATTCCGGTGATGATGGCTACGACTGCAGAGTCGCTCATGTGCACCGGTCACTGTAGAACACCTTGTAGTCATACTCTGTAGACTTGCCTTGGGCACTCTTTCCTGCATTGACTGTTCTACGAGCTGGACTAAACTGAAGACATTGCCATCCCCTATTTGACGACTGGTTACGAGTATAACATCGGATGTTAAAGCTCTTTAGGATCTCCACTTATTATTATTTATTTAAATTGAGAATATATGCTATATATTTGATTAACAGATGTACAATGGGCTACCTGGAGCAATTAATGGTCTCCCAGTTCTGGTGAGATGAATTCAAGCATCAGTGGGGGTTTCTATGGATTGTGCTACCAAGAGCATAAAGCACCCACCAACAGGGAAGTCTTACAGAGGTTGCCAAAGTGAGGAAATCAGGTGGATGGTCAAGTCTAAATTGGATCTCAACTTGAAGGGACATTATAAAATGATTATATCACAGACATTGAGGATTGAAATGATTATCACTATCAAGTGTTAATGTAACAATCCCTACTAGAAGAGACCTGAGGAAAAGGGACGAAGAAGAAACCCTGGAAAATTCCAAACAGACACCAAAAAGTCAAACATCATCACATACGTGGAAAAAATCAGGAGAGATTGTTGAACTCAACTCGAGCTATCTATGTCACTATCCCTGACATGGCTTCCCCACCCCTCATCATGAATTGTGATCCCCTCACCTTTTGAGCACCACAGAAACATTCACCTTCGGGCGGCTGAGGTAAAGCAATTAGAGCATCCAGGGTAATAACAAGACAAGCAATTGCCTACGTTTCGATTGCCCCCGAGACAAAAGCCACCCTCCGACTGGTTAGAGACTATTTCGTTCGCTCCATGCCCCAAAATCCAGATATTCTCGGTGTTTGTGCACCCTGGGATCGGACACTTGGCATTTCGAATGATCTTGTCACGAAATTCAACTGAAAGCTGCAAACACCAGTCAAATGAATGATAATCCAAGGAAACAAGTGGGATTTTCAACTTACATTATTTCTTACTGAGGAAGCATCAACTAGCCACATGCCAGAGTACCCTGTCAATCTGAGCATTTTCCCGAAGGGAAGTTCTGCAAGAGACATAGCAGCCTGGGGATCAAACGGATGCTCGGGCACACCACAAAGTAACCAAAACAAACACAGAACGTATTCATGGTGATCAAGACGCGACACATGTTCTGGGAGAACAGTACATGAGGGAAATACGATGTGCGAGGAATCTGCGAGTGACATGGCGCTTAGTCAGAACAAGAAACACTAGAGGGGTTCGGGTACCTGTACTACGAGACCAGACTTTGTGCAACCACTCTAGAAGCTCCCGTCGCCACCCAATCAAGAAGTCACTGTGAATACATAACTCCTTGGAACGCTGGGGATCCCTCATGAAATCGAGGAACGATGTGTGGTAGAATTTTATAGTCATATGTTCAAGATCAGGGCCTAGGAGCTCCATGACTGACTGGATGGAAGCACAGGCGCGGTGGAGCTGCTCGTCAGAAAGGCAGAGGATGCTGGCAATTCTGGCTGGGCTCCAACCGAGTGTAGAATGAATCAGGAGAACCTTTCGGACTGTTGTCCTGACCTTTGGCGGAACTCGCTGTATGATGAGGATATAGAAAAAGTCCATCTCTGCCAATGGGTTGTCCACCCCGACCCTAGCAGAGACGTCCCTTGCAAACTCGACTACAATCCGCAGCTGGTCTTTAGGGCCGTAAGAGTTTTCATCCTTGATGAAACGAACCATAGTGGACACATAGATCCAAAGTCCAGCACCACGTTCAACAAGGAGGGCAACGGCTTCCTCCGGTGGCCACGACCCAGGAAGGCCGTGATCCTCGCGGATCTTCTTGAACTCGTCAGTCAGGTATAATAAGACCTTGTGATCGATATCGCGGGATATAGGAAGTTCGATACCAGAGCAAAAGGGAGCTACAGTGGTGGAATTCATGGTCCGAATGATAGGGTCTTCGGGTCGGCTGGTGATGAACCAGCGAAACGGCGTTGTACAATTGCGAGCGGAAGCTGCGATGATCTTGATAATCTTGCACTGCTCTGCAGTTCCACGGCACTCATCCAGCCCGTCGATGATCACAATATGTCCATGAAGACTGCTCCCTGCAGTGCCAACCTGGCGAAGGGGATGAACGAGCAAGTTTTCAAACTGTACTGGCGGTGACGTCGTCGTGAGAGCGGGATCTTCAACTATGAGCTTGTCAACGATTTCCCGGAATGGGGGGCATTTGGTAGCAACTTGATACGCGATGGAGGTAAAGACGCGTCGAGGGTCGTCGCGATCTACGTTCGAACGGGAGAAGAAGAGGGTGGCGGCGAGTTTGTTTGTGGGCGCCAGGGCCTCGGCACAACTCTGCGCAATAGCTGTCTTGCCGACGCCGAATGGACCGCGCATCCAGAGGATGGACTCTTGGCGATCTGACTCTCCTACCGCCCACTTGGTGATGAGGTCGATGTAGTCATTTCGAGTGCCAAGGTGGCATTTTGGGGGTGGGTAACGAGCGCTGGAGTTGTAGAATGCGTCTGGCATTGAGTAGTCAAAGAGATGTTTGAGGCCTATTTGCCGCATGAGATCAGTGGTCCTGCCCGAGGACACAGTCAAGCTCACCAAGACCCGCAGGGGAGGAATCATTGAATTGAGGGTAATAGAGGGTAAAGTCATGTGCCCGATTGAATGCTCCATTCCCTCGAAAATGCAGCGCCAGTGTCGAAGAGGAAGGGGTGGGTGACAGGATGGCTGGAGGTGACGTAGAAAGCGTGGGGATCGGAAGTACTGGATCGGGAAGGGCAGGAGTAGGGGTTGGAGAAGGAGGCACTGGGGCCGCAGGCTGGGAAGCGGCAGGCATGGGGATACTCAGTTGAAGGAGCGGAGTGGGAAGTTGAACAGGCAAAGTGGTAGGAGGTGAAAAAACAGGCTGTTCCTGTAGCAGAGGAGTAGGAAGTCGAACGGCTGGGGATCGAGAAGCAGGATCTTCAGACTGCGTGGAATTTGTAGTGTCATCGGAGGACTGAAAGACTTTAGCGGCGAATTTGCGAAAGCGCCTGCGCATTTTGAGCGGAGGGTACACAGATGGTGGTTGCAGGAGAGGGTGGAAGGAGGAAGACAACGAAGGGGAAAGCGAGCTGTGTACGTTGGCTGTTCCATGCGTCCACGAGGCTGATTGTAGTGAGGGGCCAATCTCATCGAAGTTAGCACATGTGGTGGCCAATGATTCGATGCCTGATGGAGAGAAGCGTTTCAACTGGAGAACTGAGCCATGAAAGCGATGGACGTACAAGGTGTACCGATACATTCCTGCCTTGCACTCCCACAGAATTCTTTTTCCACCTCTCAGAAACCGATTTAATGAGCGCCAGCAAAAGTGGACCAGCCTTGGACTTGGCTCAGCGACGTCCCGGAGTTATTGATGATGTGACAATCACTACATCACCGTAACCCAATCAAACGCATCTCAAAATATCCCTCCATCACCTACGCCTTCACCCTGTAGTTCCGATTCCGACTCTGACGGTCCTGGAGCCCTATTACTCTCATCGTCCAAGAAAATTGCTCAAAAACGAAATGCTGAAGGCCAAAGCACTCGCTCGAGAAAAGACAAAGTTGAAGACCTGGCAAAAAACCAGAAATTGAAACAACGCGCCACGAAGAACAAGAAGGGAAGGGTTATAGAGGGCGACGTCGATATGGTGAAGGACCAGGTTTTGGATGATGTAGGAGCCAGGATGTTCGGGCTATGCAGGGTGCTGCAGTTGAAGCAAGCGGGGATGACGAGGATGAGGTCCTGACAGGATTTAAGGAGGACTCCAGCTTTGACGGCGGCGCGATGGATGAAAACGAAATCAGAGCCGAGTCAGATGATAATGAGGAAGACGAAGACGAAGAAATGGGGCCGTACGAGGAACAGGACAACGAAGACGACGATATGGACTCCGACACAACTCGGAACCGATACCAGTAACGAAAATCAGCTCCACCAAAAACGCCATCCAACTACCTCCCCGATGAGGTCTTCAAAGCCGCTTTCTCTCAGACGCAATTCCCACAGCCGCGTTCAAAGAAAAACGTATCCTCGCAGAAAGAGCAGAAGAAGTGGAAGCTCACCTCATCTACACGAAACGATGTTATCGTCAGGTGTGTTTCAGTCATCCTTCACACTTGTAGGCTTCTAACAATATTTTGTACCATAGATTCAAAGTAATCCAGACGTTAGCATCGACAGCAAGACTTGTATCGTCCCAAGCAGCTGTACCCCCCGCACACATCAACAGCTTCCTCGATCGCAGCCTCGCTCTCAAAGGCGGAAGGTCGATTTCCGGTAAGGGCTGGGAACACAGACCTGGTGAGCGCGTCCCTGACACCTTTTCGAACCATAGCTGATATACATCTGTGAATAGGAAATATTGGGATCCTATGACAAAATCGACCGGCGGCGCATTTTGTTCGGAGTCGTTAATAATACACTTTCTTACTTTTACCAGGCATTACGCATGTCAGATCCCTCTCAGACGAGTAATTATGATAGCTTGAAATTGATATATTATTATCCACTTAGAAATTCGCGCATCGAGTACCAGTACGAACTAGATCAATGCAAGACAAACATGTATCCGAGCACAAGATCTAGTAACAATACCCAACCAACCAACCACCTACGTCCCATAATCCTCAATCAACTCTTACACCCTCCCCAGTCCTCGCAGCCTCGGGTCAAAACCCACCGTACACGACATTGGATGCACATTCGCACTTTCCGTAAATGCCAAATTATCAATCGATGTGCAGGATCCACACGAACACTAAACACCCATTGAATCCACGCCGTATTCAAAAACACATGTTGAATCACGTGCGCGTTTACACGCTGCTATGTTCGTGTTCACTCTCAATTATGATATATGCATTCTATTAATAGATACCACTATGTTTACGCACTGATACTTCGTGCGGACTATACATGTTTCACTATACGTTTTACTTGTACCCTTTACCACCTCGAAACGATGGTGTAATACTCTCTTTATAGTAGAAACTATTCGAACTCTTTAGTATAAATACTTTGTATTTTCTTCGTTATTCTACAGTCAATTCGATACTCTCAGTCGCAACTACTACTTCTAACAACTCCCATAACAGACCAACTGCCTAGTAAAGTGAGTCTCGACCTCGTCGTCTACCTTCACCGCTACGCTCCCCGTTGCTGCTTCGACAGGTTATGGGCCCCGATCGCCAGCTCGATATCGCACTAGCTGACTAGCTCGCTGTGCTTGATGTCTGAGAAGGACTAGATCGACCTGTTATGGGAAGGCCGCTTCCTAGCGCCACCGCTGTACCTTGTAAAGGGCCCAGCATCCCTTCTCATTTCTGTGTCTTACCCTAGCCCTTAGGCGATTTGGGTTTGAAACCTTGCTCGATTAGCGCATCACTGCTGCTTCTAACGAACAACGTTGACTGACGACTTCTTTTCAGAATGTCTTCTATCAACAATGGAGCTTCTCGCATCCCCGTCCTTCAAGGCCCTCAGAACTACCAATTCTGGTCCATGAGGATGCAGGGATACCTTTCCATGATCACGACCCCTGGAACCCCTCTTACGGGATGGACTGTCACAACTGGCTTGACACCTGCGCTTCCACCTCTTGTTGCTCCAGAAATGGACACTGACGGTAATGTCATGAATGCAGCTGAAGCTTCTGCTTCCCATGCGCTTCGAACAGAGGAAGAACGTCGAAGGAACTTCCTTGAGCAATCTGCGATTGGCCTGCTTATTCAAGCGGTCCCAGATTCCATGCTCCATTTAATTGTCCAAGGAGACCCAGCCACTACTTGGGATGGCCTCCAATGCCTTTACGGCATTCAAGGTCCTGCATCTGTTTATGGCGACTTCATCCGCGCCGTCTCCTGGTCTCTCCCCGGAAACATGGATCCGGCTCAGTCCATCGCTGAGCTTGAATCTTTATTCACTCGGATCGAAGGCACGACTGCGCGACTTCCCGAGGTGATCCGTGCCATGATTCTGCTTCACGCTGTCCCGCAAGGGATGGAAACCTTAGCGCAGTCAATCCTTGCGAACCAAATGCAAATGTCCCAACTTACATGGGATCTGGTCCGTAGCGCCATCCAGGCTGCTTGGTCCCAGAAGATGACTGCTTCCGCTTCTCGCGCCGGCCGCTCCAACGGCCAATGGCAGCAGAACCGGAACCCCGGCAATCAACAACGCCAGGGGCAAGGACAACAACAAGGGCTGTTTTGATCACAGCCCCAGCAGCAGCCTCAGCAGCAGCAGCCTCCTAATCAGGGCGCTGGCCAGAAGCCTGGTAACCCCCAATCTGGTAATCCCGGCGGAGATGGCAAGAAAGGAAAACGTGGTAAGAGAGGAGGCAAAAAGGGTAAGGGCGCTGCTAATGAAGCTGCGACCGATGCCGACGCCACCAACTCCTCCGAAGTCACCAACGTCGCTCCTCAATATGGCGCTTCCAGTGCCATTGGTTTCGCTGCCCCCGCTATCGCTAACCGTCCTCTCCTCGCGAACCGGATCGCCTCACTGGCAGAACCGGCTAATGCAAGCCCTTCGTCATCCACACGCCACCTTGTTGCAGAAGCGCGAAAGAATACACCGCGGCTTCAGGAGCGAATCTCCGAATCTCCTCAGTCCGAGGGATATCGTCGCAGAAGCTCGAAAGCTTCCAAGGATAAAGTGCTAAAGATTTGGGATGAAAGGCTCGCCGACCTCGCGGTCGAAGCCGAAACAACGGGCTCCATTATCAAGGAAATTCCTTATTATGGAGGAGATATGGATGAATGCCCACCTTCGCCAAGGATGACACCTCCGGCTGATCCAATGCTCGAATCCGACTCCGAGGGGGAGGATTCTGACGGGTGGACTTCTGGGTTGTGGACAACACAAGTCTTTTCTTCTATCTCTGATTGGATTAACACTGATACGGTGACGCCACAGCACGACCGAGAAAGGGCCTATCACCTCACTTGAGCCCGCTCCCATGTGAGTGCTCCTGGCCACGCTGAACATTTTTGCGGACTAGTTATGTCGTCTTTGGCTCCTGTATATACTTCTCTTGTATCGCGCACTATTTCGGTCGCCCCTGTGGGGCTGTTATTAAACTGTGATTTGACCTCTGTGCCGCGCTGTGTGAATCTATCTAAGTGTGAGAAAGCTCTATGTTGTCACTGTAAGGGAAAGAAAGCGCCCTCATGGGCTGCTTCTTGGATTCTTGATTCGGGTGCTTCCGCACATTTCACACCCTATTTGGACGATTTTTCTACAATCGAAATGGGGAAATTTGGTGAAATTCAGACAGCTAACAAGAACGCTCCCCTATTCATATCGGGTTGAGGCACTGTCTTGATCGAACACAAGATCCACGATAACGGAAAAACAATCACTGCGACGACTTCATTGTCTCCTGTGTTCTATGTAAAGGGTATGCACGATCGCCTCATGTCTGCCGGACAACTCCTGGAATCCGGGTTGCACAGCAAGGCCGATAAACATGGTACTATCTTTCGGGATGAGTCAGGCAATGCTGTCTTGTCAGTGGCTCCTCGCTCTGAGTGGCAGCCTATGCTACAAACAGTAAGATGTCGAATTGTACATTTGAATGCTTCGAGCCATGTAGCTCAGCATCCTGACTATAATATCTGGCATCAACGTTTAGGACATCCGTCTAATTGCGTGTTGAGCAAAACAAACGACTCCACGTTGAATGGACCTCAGGTTTCAATTCCCGATCATTCGCGCCCTTGTCCAGGCTGCATGAAAGGGAAGATGCACCAGAAACCCTTTAACGATAACCCAATTCGGGCAAAAGAAGCCTTTGAGCATGTTCACAGTGATCTCTTTGAGCTCCCCATCATATCTTATCACAAGTACAAATGGGTCATGACCTTATTGGACGATTACTCCTCATTTGCCCATGTGGTGCTTCTGCGATCAAAAGCAGAAGCAGCTCCCCGTATGGTTGAGCTTCTAACTTATGTTCAGAACCAATTTGGCAAATCGATTCGTCGATTTACATCCGATCGAGGAGGAGAATTCGTAGCAGGTACCCTGCAAGATTATCTTAGGGTGAAAGGGATTGAGTTCACACCGAGTGCGCCCCGCGTCCATCAACAGAATGGGCGAGCAGAAAGATTGAATTGAACACTGCATGAGAAGGCGCAAGCCATGCGACTTCACGCGTGTCTTCCAGATTCATGGTGGGATTTCGCGATTAACACCGCAACCCACATCTACAATCGCACATCGATGAACCGCATCCAATGGAAAACTCCGTTTGAGTTAGTACATAGACATAAACCTGACATCAGTCACCTACAAGTATTCGGTTGTGCTGCATATGTGTTCCTTCTGGACGAAATGTGCCCGAATAAATTATCTGCGAAATCTGAACTGATGATCTTCGTTGGATATGATTGGGAGAAGAATTACATCTTTCTCTGCCATACTCGAGGGAACGCTGAGTTTATCTCGCCGACTGTCATCTTTGATGAAAAGATGTTCCCAAAATGTCCAGATCAAAAACCCGCAGTTTACCCCGAGCCGCCTCGCACTGAGATTCCTCCAATCTCGACTATTCCAAATGTTCCAAATATAGACCATCTGCCTGCACCTTGAGGAGGAGAGCCGCCTCGTGTGCCTTCACCTTGTGCTCCTCCACGCCCTAAAACACCTTCACCTCCTAGATTGCCAAGTCCACCTCTTTCTTATGCTGATCCGGAAGATCACGATCCAAAAGAAGAGGAAGAAGAAGTCAAGCTACCTCCTTCTCCGGGACCTTCGCGAAAGGAACCTGGTCCACATAAACGTGCTCGGTCTCCATCTCCACCCGAGGTACCGCCACCGCGACCTTCGGTCCAGGATGATCTTGATGCACTAGAACGGCTCGACCGCTGGGTCACCGAACGTGAAAACCGCCGTCCTAGGCAAAATGTTCAACCTCCGAACAGACCAGGAAACGTGTATGGTGATAGGAGTGACCCTCTTGATGTCATCCGACGATATAGGGAACTCAATCCTAACTTACCACGCAATCGTGCTCAATATCGACCTATTCCTGGAGCAATTTCCGATGAGGAAGCTCGGAACAGATTATGAAATTGGAATATCCCTCACCCGGATAGTAGTATCGACACTAAACCGTCATCTACCGATTTTGTGAAGTTTGTGAAGGAAGGGGGGGTAAAATTAGTCGATTTCCTTCTCGCACAACGCGCCAATGGGCCAGTTCCCGAACAGTTTCGAGATATCGCGAACTTAGATGCTGAAACTCAAACTAAATGGCAAAAAGTGATGCTTGAGGAATTAGACACGCTTCACAAGCATGGTGTATACGAGCTCGTTGATCTCCCAAAAGAAAGGAGAGCTATTAAAAATAGATGGGTTTATAACATCAAGTCCGATAATCGATATCGCTCTCGCCTTGTTGCAAAAGGGTTCTCCCAGATTGAGGGAATCGACTTTGATGAACTCTTTTCTCCAGTTGTCCGATATGAGACCGCGCGCCTACTTCTTGGCATTGCAGCGCTTGAGGACTTTGACCTTCACTCTGTTGACGTCAAAACAGCCTATTTATATGGCGATCTGGATGAAGAGATCTATATGGAACAGCCAGAAGGATTCCGACTTCCTGGCCATGAGAAGAAAGTCTGGAGATTACGCAAAGCGATCTACGGTCTAAAACAAGCTGGCTTATCTTGGTGGAAAGCACTCACTTCATCGATGCTGAAACTTGGATTCAAGCGCTGTAAGTCCGACGCTGGCGTTTATCATTTCACACATCCCAAGACCGGCGAGCGTGTCTTTGCGGTCATTTATGTGGATGATGTCTTTTTTATGGGTAAAAAGAATTCCCTGCTCCTTTCCGAGTTGAAGCAAAAATTCATGACTACTTGGGAATGTCGTGACCAAGGTGAACTTTCTGAGTTCCTAGGCATGAACATATCACGCGATCAAAAAGAGAGAAAACTCTATATAGATCAAATGAAATACCTCAATAAGGTTCTTGAGAAGTTTGAGATTCCCAAAGGCGCGAAATTCACACTGCTGCCATCCGGATTCATATTTGAACCCTATGTCGATAAGGTAGATCCTAAGTTTAGAACTCGTTATCAACAGTTAGTTGGATCGCTGATGTATCTTATGATCGGATCGAGACCTGACATATCCTTTGCGGTTGTCAAACTCTCCCAGCAATCTGCTGCCCCTTCCAATGCGCACTTCCGGGCTGGACTCCATGTGCTGCAATATTTGTGATCAACGCGCAATTATCAACTTGTATTTGATGGAGCCTCTAATCAGGCCGTCATTGCTTGTTCCGATAGTGATTGGGCGCAAGACGGACAGTCTCGACGATCTGTTACGGGTAATTTTGTTACAATAGTGCGTGGACCTGTAAGCTGGCTTAGCTGCAAGCAGAAAACTGTCGCTTTGTCATCCACTGAAGCTGAGTATATGGCGCTATCTGATTGCAGCCGCCAACTGATGTGGATTCGACAACTTCTCGAAGAGATAGGTTTTAAAATACCTGCTCCGATTCTCTATGGTGATAATATCGGATCTATCTTCTGGAGCGAGAACCCTGTTCAAGAAAAACGCTCGAAGCATATTGATATACGATACCACTATATCCGAGATATCGTAGAAGAAGGTGCCATTGAGTTGGAATTTATCGAGGGCTCAAACAACCCTGCCGATATTCTGACAAAAAACCTCGGTTCAATTCTCTTCAATAAATTTGTTTATTCTCTGGGTATCGAATTTCTTTAGTGCTTTAATAGCTGCTTAAAAAACGAAGCACTTTCATAGTCGCTCAATTATGCATCTCCCGCCATTTCGAGTGAGGAGGAGTGTTGAATCACGTGCACGTTTACACACTGCTATGTTCATGTTCACTCTCAATTATGATATATGCATTCTATTAATAGATACCACTATGTTTACGCACTGATACTTCGTGCGGACTATACATGTTTCACTATACGTTTTACTTGTACCCTTTACCACCTCGAAACGATGGTGTAATACTCTCTTTATAGTAGAAACTATTCGAACTCTTTAGTATAAATACTTTGTATTTTCTTCGTTATTCTACAGTCAATTCGATACTCTCAGTCGCAACTACTACTTCTAACAACTCCCATAACAGACCAACTGCCTAGTAAAGTGAGTCTCGACCTCGTCGTCTACCTTCACTGCTACGCTCCCCGTTGCTGCTTTGACAACACAGATATCTGACCCAGAACAAATATTTGAGGGCTCATCGGATGAACGAGAAATGAAAAAAAAATCATGCAGTCACCACAGATGGGAGGGGTGGGTGCTGGTGCGTCTACACGGTGGAGGTGAGGGGACGGGTTGAATTGGATTCGCTGGCCACTGGGGTGGCTTTATAATAGAGGGGTGGCAAGAGTCCATTATTCAGTGTATAGACGTAGCCTAGGTTTTTTTGGGCCCATGTATCATTCATGTAGAGTGAAACTTCCTGTTGACATGGATGATTGAGATACGAGCAGCTGAGTGCATCGTCAGTAAAAACTCGGTGTGCAGCCATATACACACTATGCTGTTATTAAATATCATCACAAAAAATCTAACAACCCAATTCCGCATGATGAACCTGACAGCGGGCACCTGGCTGGGTAGTACCTTGTAAGGCCTGACAGGCACATGTATCTCTTCCATCTGTACAATACTACCCTCCATTTTAAGTTAATATACCAGAGATGGCCATGCATACTGACATTTCAAAATCGGTGCAGCCATCTTCTTGTCTCATCAGATCTGTATCATATCTGCTAATGATGAACTTGACAGGTCACATCATGTTGGATAGTATCTCATATAGTCTGACATGGAAAGTTAACATCTCTATCTGTCTGGGTGCTGAAGTACAGCTCATGCTAATCTATGAGGGATATATCATATCCATACATATTTGATGACTTGAGCTCAGAGCCATTACTTCCTTGTCCTGTGTTAAGAGTGCAAATGCTACGGGTAGGGAGCTGATGTTCAGGACTGGATGGGCAGAGGTGGGACAGAGACAAGACAGAAGTCAGTCGTCGAACACAGGAGCAGGTCATGGCCTCAACTTATGTGTTGTGCCGACTACTGACACTTGACCTGGATTTCAGACAAGGGAAGAGAGCAGAGGACGAATAGAGAGCAGAGGTAAAACTAGCATATCACTAAGTTGATTATCAGACTGAGGAACCCAAGTACAAAATCATGCTACTTATATACAATGTGGAATATAGGATTGGATAAGGAAAACAAGCAAGGTAGTAAATGGAGAAATAATCAAAGTGGAGTCCACAAATTTTACAAGACTAGAAGATATAAAATTTACTATTAAACAGTTGTCAGAAAATTTCGACAAGGTGGTATGAATTAATAAAATGGAAGATGTCAGAATAAGTCTGAAGGAAAAGACTGATAAAAACCAAAGCAACTGATATGCAAAAGCAGATAAGAGTTCATGAAAATAATACCAAGTTTGAACTGTCAGCCATTCTTGGGGATTGGCTCGTGACAGTATTCCCCCCTTAGGGCTGAGCCCTTGAAGCCATGTGACTTGATCGTGGGAACCAATTCAAACTCTGTATAAATTCCGCTCTGAGGAAAAAAATAAGCTTTCTCACAACTTAACTCTCTATATCTACTATGATGCCCAATTCCGCTACATAAGGATCCAACCTGATGTCTGATAGTGACCTTGAAAATGAACTTCACAAGATGGATGAGGAGGATGCTCAGAAGGCAGCTGAGGAAGAGGAGAGGAAGAAGAGAGAAGCTATGGAAGCCAAAAAGAAGAAGTGCGAGGAGGTGGAATGGCAGAAGAGGAAGGAAGAGTTGTGGAGGAAGATGGCAGAGAAGAAACAGAGAGAGGCAGAGGAAGCTGAGAAAAAGAGAAAGGAGGCCAAGGAAGCTGAGCAGCTACAAAAGGAGAAGGAAGAGGCCGAACTGGCAGAACAGATTCAGCTCGAGGCTGAGAAGAAGGAGAAGGAAAGACAGGAGAAGGAGAAGGGGAAAGGAAAAAAGAGAGCAATGGAGGTAGAGGTTGAGATAGTGGAGAGTCCAGTGAAGAAAACAAAAACAACAGAAAATGCGAAGGCAGGAACTGGGGCTCGAAAGCCTCATGCAAAACCAACAAGTGGGCCAGCTGAGACAGCCAGGCTAATTCAACGGAGTGCGGCTGCTGGCCTCTCCAAGTACCAACTCATGGAGTTGGATGATCAAGATGACGACCCACTGTGGATGCCCAGCTCTGGTTTGGCTGGGGATGGAAGAGATAAAACTACTGCCCTACGAAGATGTGGAAACTATGATGCCAAGGGAGGAAAGATAAAGATGGGTGGAGATAACAAGTGTGGGCAGTGCTTGCATTTGGGCAAGAATTGCACTGAGCAAAGCAATGCATGAGTGACTCCTGATTTCTGGATTCAGCTGAGCAATTGACAACATCCACAGGGGCAAGTACATGTGCGAGCCATGCCATACTTCAAAGCAGAAGTGTGCGGTTCTGACAAAGGCTGACAAACAGCCTCATGAGCAAATGTACAAGCTCACTGTCGAGCAGAGGAAGACTTGTGCCATTCAATCAGCCATTCTCAAGGAGCTGAAGGGGATCCAGGCCGAGTTGGGAACTCAGCACTTGGCAATAGTGTTGAGTATCCGGTCCCAGACAAAGGTCATGGACAGGCTGGCCAAGGGCTTTGAAGAGTTCTACAACTGGCTTGTCCTTGATGACAAGGTGATGGACAATGAGGCACATGAGAAGGCACAGGCAGAGTTGGATGCCAGGTTGGCCACTAAGAAGAAGACTGTGCTGGAGACGTCAGATGCTAGGTCTGGAAATGAGGGGAGGATGGAGAGGAGGAGAATGAGGGAGAGAAGGAGGATGAGAGTGGTAGTAAGTAGGTTGTTTCTTCTGGTCCTTCCACTCAGCTCATGTGCTCATTGTCTTTTTATTGCATCATGTATATCTCGTGCTTTTTGGGACTTCTTTGAAATTTGCATGGTATTTTTCTTGGGACAAGGTATGAGGAGCAATCTGAAGTAAGAAAAAGGATGAGAGAGAGATGAGGCTATTGGGTGTAAGTGAAAACAAAATGGTAAGTAAGAAAGTACGAAAAATTGTCTAAGTCCAAAAGAAAATGAGTGAGCTAGTATCATAGAATGGGTAAAGAAAATACGTAGCCAAAATAAAGTCTAGAATAAAGGAAGTGGGCCAGGCTTGTCAGGATAAGCAGAATAGAAATCAGAGAGAAGTTCAGTTGCATGTGTAAGTTTGGTAGCAGGTAACCACAAAGATTCTTCATCAGTATCTTCATATCCCAACCAGATGACCTTGTAAAGGAGTTTGCATACATGATGTCAATTGATTTTTGAGTCTATGATGTGGGTGATCTCATACTCCGGTTCATCATCAATGATAGCGGGAGCAGGAGCCAGTTCTGTGTGATCAGAGAATGGATTGGGTGTGGTCAGCTCAAGCATGGAAATGTGAAAGACAGGATGAACAGCGCACATGGAATCTGGAAGGTGAAGGGTGAACAAGTGAGAGCCAGGTTGAGCAATAATTTCATATAGACTGAGATATTTTTTGGAAAGCTTTTTGGATGGACAGGTAGTATGGAAGAATTGAGCTTTCACAAAAACTTTTTGGCCAACTTTGAACTCCAGGGCTGGTAACTGACATACATCAGCAGATCATTGGTAGTGTTCTTGAGCAGTGGCTATCTCAGCCTTGAGAGTCATATATAATTCATTGAGGTTGACTGCAAAGTTGCGTATGTGAGCCAATGTGATATCACATTCAGGATGGACTGTAATGTTAGGGTGATAACCCTTGTTGGTGAAGAAGGGCGAAATTCCAGTGGTAGCACTGGGTATGTTGTTGTATGCGAATTCTGCAAGTGGGAGGAGGTTGGACCAGTTGTTCTGCTGATAGTTGCAGTAAACATGAAGGTACTGCTCTAGCATTTGGTTAGTTCGTTCCATCTGTCCATCACCTTCAGGATGATAACTGGATGTGAAGTGAAGGCACATGTCCAGAGCCATGCCGAGGGAATGGAAGAAGTGTGAGATGAACTCTGAACCACGATCAGAAGTGACATGAGAAAGAACACTGTGCTTAGAGAATATGTGAATGACGAATAACTGTGCCAGTTCTGCTGAAGTGATAGTGTCATGGGTTGGAATGAATACAGCCTGTTTGGTGAGTTAGTCAACAATAATGAGGATGGTGTCAAAGCCAGAGGAGGAAGGGAGTTTCTTGATGAAGTCCATTGAAATTGAATTCTAAGGGCATTCAGGAATGGGGAGTTGCTTGAGGTTACTGTATGGCTTATGGTGCTGAGACTTGGATTGCATACAGGTAACACAGGATTTACAGAAAGCCTTGACCTGAGATTGGATATCAGGCTAGGTGTACTTGTGTTGGATGAGTTCAAGGGTCTTGTTCTGACCAAAATGGCCAGAAAGGACATGATCATGTTTGTATTGTAGAACTCTGAGTCAAGGTTGTTGATGTCAGGTATGTAGATCCTGTTGTTGAGCTGAAGGAAACCAGCGAATCGACCAACCAGCAGCCTTTGGGATGAGTGGTATGAGCAGATGCAATCGGGTCTAAAGGAAGTGAGGCAAGGATATCAGAGTGAAGTTTCTTGAGATCTAGTATGGTGGCAGCATGAAGGGAAGGAGTTGAAAAATAAGTAGCTCAAACTGAAGCTGATAACTGTTTATGCAAAAATACAGGACGGAAATTATGAGGATTGACTGAAGCATAGCCATTATTCCCCCCTTTAGGGTAGATGTCCCATTGTCTAGTGCAAGTATCAGGCTTGGTTCCAAGTTGGCCGGGTTGGAAATGGATAATAAGGTTGAACTGTGATATGAACTCAGACCAATGAGCCTGTCAACAAGTTAGGATCTTCATAGTGCAGCAGTATTCCAGGTTCTTGTGATTGGTAACAATGTCAATAGGAAGTGGGGCTCCTTCAAGGTAATGCTGCCAGGTGTGGAAAGCCTCGATGATAGCAAGGAGCTCTTTGTCATAAGTGTCATAGTTTAACTCAGCTGTGTTGAAGGTGCAGGAGTGGAAGGCAATTGGGTGAACTTCGTTATCATCTATGACAATGGAAAGGATGGCAGCAAGTGCATAATCAGAAGCATCAGTCTCAATGATGATCTGGGTGTTGGGTATCCAGTGAGTGAGTATAGGAGCAGTGGTGAACGTTTCTTTGAGGGAGTTAAAGGCTTTATGACACCGTTCATTGAAGTTCCACTTAGATGCTTTTTGGGTGAGGTGTGTAAGTGGGATGACAATATCAGAATAGTTGTAAATGAAGTGTCAATATAAATTGGTGAAACCAAGAAAAGACTGAATGTCTTTAACTTTCTTCCTTCAGGCCACTCCTGGATGATTTTGATCTTGTCTTCCAACATTTTTAGACCATCTGGTGAGAGGATATACCCAAGGTATTCAACAGACTTGGAATGAAACTTGCATTTTTCCGCTTTAGCATATAAGCCATGCTTGCAGAGCTGCTTGAGGACATCTCAAACATGTTTCTTGTGTGTGTTGAGGTCATCAGAGTAAATGAGGATGTCATCAAGATAGACCATGATGCAGACATCAAGGAGGTCGGAAAAGATGTCATTCATGAACTGCTGGAAAGCTGCAGGTGTGTTGGTGAGTCCAAAAGGCATAACCAGCCATTCAAAAGATCCATAGCAGGTCCTGAAAGCCATTTTCCATTTGTCTCCTTCAGCGATCTGAATGAGGTGATAAGCATGTTGAAGGTCTATCTTGGTGTAAATGCGGGCTTTGTGAGGAGAGTCAAGTAAGTCAGAGATGAGCAGGAGTGGGTAGCAATCCTTCTTGGTGATGCAATTAAGGCTGTGGAAATTGACACAAAGTTGTAATGAACTGTCTTTCTTCCGAACGAAGAGAACGGGTGTGTCATGAGGCAAGGAAGTGGGGTGGATAAATCCAATAGATAAGTGTTCAGCAATAAATTCGTGGAGCGACTCAAGCTCGGATGGAGATAATGAATAGATAGTGCCAATGAGAGGTTGAGCACCCTCTTCAATATTGATTTTGAGATCATAAGGGCAATGCAGTGCAAGGCTATTGGCATGAGCTTTGCTGAACACATTGGTGAATTCATGATATTCATCAGGCACTTTAGAAAGGTCAATTGACTTGTTGGAAACCTGAACCAAATTGGCGGAAGCAGAAGGCGAGCTGAGATTGAGGTGGAAGTTTACTAAACCAGGAAGGCACGAAGTGCAAATGTATGCAGCAGCATTGATGATAGAAACATGAGGAGCTGTTGCAATACCAGAAGTAGACATAGAAGTCCCAGAGGATGGTGAATTCAGAGGAGGAGTGTCAGCTGTCGGGCTAGGAGCAGGTGACAATGTAGGAGCTGCTATGGGAGCAGATGTGACGTGGGCAGAAGGGGCAAGATTATCCTGCAAATGTGATCAGAAGGATATACTGATCAAAACCCAGTCAATCAACAGATTGTAGCAGGTGAGCCAGTTGTGTCCTAGTACCACAGAGCAGGAAGAATCAAGCTGAGTGATGTAGAAGTCAATAGTCATACATTCACCAGTAGAGAAAGTAACAGGCAGATTCACAAGTTCAGTAATGTAACTATTTGATGATCCATCAAATAGGCGAAGCTCGATAGGAGGCAAGGGTGAAGTTGGAAGAGAGTGAGTGTGGATGAAATCAGAATCTATGAAGCAATGAGTCGAGCTGGAATCAATGAGAGCACAAAATGGTATCTGTTGAATATTATCAGATGAGCAAATAAGAGAGGAAGTGAGAGAAGCGATAAGAGAATTTGGGTCGGAAAGGGTGGACACATTGAGGCAGAGGAGACTCTCTGGTACACAGATGAGCTCAATGCGACCCCCAGTCTGTGCAGAGTCCTGAGGGTCACTCTCTATTTTTTCTGGACTCTTTTCAGAGTCCTTGGGCAGAGCTGCTTTGACCCTGTGGATCTTGGCCCGATTTTGTTTCTTGTGGCAATTCTTGACCTTGTGGCCTTTGCCACTGCAGAATAGACAGAGATCTTTGTCAAGGTGTCATTTTTGCTCCTCAGGTATCAGTTTGCCATTTTGGCTGAGTTTGCTAGAGAGGTCAAATTTCAGCATAGGGCATTGGGTACTGGATGTGGATGGAGCGGGGGTGTTGGATTTGGTAGTCAGGGCCTGCGACTGATTACAGTTGCTGTTGTTGTTGCTGTTACTGTTGTTGCCTTGATTGTTGTTGTTGTTGTTGCCAGGTTGAGACTGGCCACGTGGCAGATTTGGGTTGGAAAGATTGGAGGTAGAGAGCTTGTTGGGCTGCTTCCAACTGAGAGAATTGGCAGTGTCCTTTTCTGCAGCACAGGCATGAACATGTTCACAGTCATACTCCCAGTAGCGTCTGTCATAAATAATAGCCAAGCGATGCATTTCCTTGAAAGTAGTGGGTTTACCCTACTTGCAGGTACTGAGAGGGTCTTGGATGCAGTTTGGAAGTCCCTTGTAGTAACAGTGACAGAGGACCTCATCATTCCAACTGAGTTGAGAGGCATATTTGAGGAACTCGACATTATAAGTGGCAATTTTATCACCTGGTTTCATGTGAAGGGTATCAAGCATCTCAGCTGCTTCTCCCTTCGGGTTGGCAATGCCAAAATGCATATGGAGCTCATGGACAAATGCATTCCAATCATTGAACCAGTCAAGCATGACACCAGTGAGGTAGGTCATGGTAAAGTCAACTTTCTGATTGTTGTGCTAGAACTGAGTGGGGTTGGCTCGGAAATATAGATGGCATTAGATTAGGAAAGAATTGAGTTTTTTGGGGTCAGAGCTGCTGAAAGTGTCTGGGAGGCGAGCCTTATTGATGTGAGTCTGGTTGGCTTGTGCAGCTGCTTGGTGATCAAGATTGTCAGCAAGCCTACCTAAGGCATTGGCTAGATGATTGTTGTTGGGATTCTGTCAGGAAGCTTGGGGATGAGGTGCCCATCGAGGAGGAAGAGACTCATTGTTGGGAGAGTGGGAAGGGTCTTCAGGATCATTGTCATTGGGGTCACTAGGACCACTGGGAGAGCCGTTATAGACAGGTTCATTGTCTTCATCATTGCCATTGTGACCCATAGATTGATTATCAGCATAGTCTGGACCATCAGAGTCATCCAGTTCCGAAGGGTCAGATGGATCTCTGTCAGATGGCAGACCACCAGGTGGGGCAGGAGTTCTGGGAGGACAGGTATTTCAAATGCGACAAGGAAGTGGTGGAGGAGAACTAGCAGATTGAGGAGTTTCTGGGAGATTGGGATTAAGATGACATGAATGGCAAGTGTGGATACTGATATGAGGACTATTGTCGGTAAGACAAGAAGAGCTTGGGACAGGAGGAGGAGTGTGAGAGCATTTCTACTCTAGTTGTGTAATGGTGGAGGTCTTGCCCTTGATAGTGCGGGTGTTGACCATGATAACAGAAGTGTGAGTGTGACAGTAGAATCTGAGTCTGATAATACTGTTAAGAGCACAAATACTACAGGTAGGGAGCCAACATCCAGGACCGGATGGGCAGAGGTGGGACAGAGATAAGACAGAAGTCAGTTGTCAAACACAGGAGTGGGTCATGGTCTCAACTTATGTGTTGTGCTGACTACTGACACTTGACCTGGATTTCAGACAAGGGAAGAGAGCAGAGGACGAATAGAGAGCAGAGGTAAAACTAGCATATCACTAAGTTGATTATCAGACTGAGGAACCCAAGTACAAAATCATGCTACTTATATACAATGTGGAATATAGGATTGGATAAGGAAAACAAGCGAGGTAGTAAATGGAGAAATAATCAAAGTGGAGTCCACAAATTTTACAAGACTAGAAGATATAAAATTTACTATTAAATGGTTGTCAGAAAATTTCGACAAGGTGGTATGAATTAATAAAATAGAAGATGTCAGAATACATCTGAAGGAAAAGACCAATAAAAACCAAAGCAACCGATATGTGAAAGTGGATAAGAGTTCATGAAAATAATACCAAGTTTGAACCATCAGCCATTCTTGGGGATCGGCTCGTGACATCCTGTTAGACCTGGGAGGGATCTGCTAATGAATCCCAGATAGGTGTGGTCAGACCTGCAGTGTTAAGATTTACAGTCAGAGTGCCTAGTAATGTCACATGTCACAACACATGATTGGGTTACATAAGACAGTGGCTAACTGGTCTTTAACCTACTTCAATTAATAAACTTGAGTATTCTCAAAAGCTCAGTAAGAGAAGGCCAAGATGACTTAAGGTAAGTCAAAGGTAGCATGAGGTTTGAGACAACAACAATATCACAAGTGGATTCAAGGCAAGGTGAGTAAACACAAGTGATTTCAGGAAACAAGGAAAAGATTAAACTTGCATTTAATCTTCCTAATACAAGGTCCTTAAATACATAATAGGTGAAACAACATCAGACTATGAAACTATAACTACAAGTTTGATATCACAATCACGATACTGATAAATACTAAACTGTCCACTGATATAGCAGCTATCATAGTTAGATGTCCAAATGTTCAAACCCAAATGCAATGTCTGTAAAACAATCATTGTCTGTTTATCAGTCTGTTAGTTCATTCTTATCAAACAGCGAAACCATTCCTCCTGATCCTTGTGATGATGTCTATCCAATTGTACTTGTTCCAATCAACATCAAACCTTTCTTCCTCAACATTGAACTTCCCAATGTACTCCTCCCAATTGAGTAGTGCCGCTTTGGACTGGGTGGCTGTGTTGGCATCTAGAATGATCAAGTCACAATAGACGTCAATTAAGTTGATATTTATAACATGCAGTCTGATACCTACAAGCTAGGTCTGTTATGCACAGCCTAGATACACAGCCTTATATAGCATTACTCAGCCATCATTATTTTCTTAGTCACCCCCTTAGTCAGTATGACTCCTTGCTTACACATCCATTTCTATTCTTAGATCCTTATGACTCATTTCCTTAGTATATAAACCTTGTAGCTACACTGTAGTACCTTATGCTTTACCAATTTGTTCTTCTTCCCTTTGCTCTCTCATCACTCTCAAGTCTTTACACACTTGTCACAGCCTGAGTTCCAGCTTAGGTTGTAACAAGGCCATGGTCCATTGTAGAGATGAGCACTTTCTCCATACATATGGTCCTCAATATGTCAGAAGTTATAATACCTGAACTGACACCCTCTGTATCTAGAGGTTCTATTGTTACTGGTGGTTGTAAGATTGCACATATGAGAGTTGGATATTGGTATATCACTACTGTTTTTCAGACAAGTCATATGAAATTATGACAAAAGTTCACAGCACATACAAGGGTTGTTGATTCTCTCAACAACCATCCAACATCATCTCTGTAAGGGGTGCGAGATATTAATAAAAATTTGTTCCAGGTTGTATCATGTCTAAAACTAGAGGTCACCATACTCAGACAAGTTGGTTTCACTGCCTGACAGGTCAGTACTGCCTTCCTCCCCATCTCCATCAGAGTCTGAGATCAATGAGCCCCTATCACTATTAGACAGACATTCATCATCAGCTAGCATCTCCTCATCCTCATCCACTCTCCAAAACTCTTTAGAATCCTCCTCCAGGTTTGACTCTGTGACATTGGTGCTATTATTTGTGTTATTGATCCCTGATATAGCTGCAGTACCCATTTGGTGACTGATGCCAAGTCCAATGTATGGCATATGCATGCCATGATTGATAAAGCTAGAAGGTACATATCAGCTTTGCAAAAACATACCAGAAGAAATGTCAACTCACATATTCACATAGTGATTCATCCAATCATCTTTCTCTCCCTTTTGTCATGCTTCAGTTAATCCTGAGCATGAGAGCAGCTGCAAAGTTTGACCCTCAATAAAAGTAGGGATAAGGTGGCAACCTCAAATCACTTCAGCTGGATCAAGGAAGCTGAATGCATAATTGTCTGAGTCTGGAACATATCCAATCTTTGGCAGTTTTGCAAAACACTGACCAGAAGAGTAGTTATGCTTGGTGTCAAGCCACCATACCCAGAGGAACTCCATGGTTTTCCAGTTGAAATCATGAGATGTCAAGTTTGTGTGCTGCACTTCTGCATGAAATACTCCAATTACCACAGCATACCAAAATGGATGAGCTGTTGGATCAGTTGCAGTATCTGGAGATGCTACTATGCAGAAAGGTCAGTTTTGAGGGTCAAGTATATCATGGTCACAATAGATATCATAGGTTGTATAGTTGATGCAGACAGTGTGATGGTGGAATATATTATTGTTACAAATGCAAATACTATTCTGATTAGCAGGGAAATTTCCTCATGCATGTCACTATCAAATCTTCAATTCATCAGGTGACCAAGTAGGTGATCTTTGAGCTTGAAGATGAACCCTTGTGGTAGAAAAATTGTGAAGCTTAGCATCAACAACTGAAATTGGTGGTTAGTTTTGAATGGTACCTTCTTTGCTGGATCCACTAGGTTATCATAGATGAACTCAAACATATTGATGTGCTCTTCAGTGTTATGTGAAATGATGTGATGTTTGCTGAGAGACTCTAGTTTGCCTGCCACTTGCTGCTCTTGCTTTTCCTTGGCTTGGAATGCCTGTTGCCACAGGTACTTAGTACCAATTTGATATATGGCATTTTTCTTATTGGTCATGCCATAGAGGTGTTTGACAGTCCAATGCACTTGCTCTCCCTAAAGTGTGTCAGTCATGCTCTTGGAAGTGTCAATATTGTACTCACTAGTTGAGTTGAATAAGAATCAGTGGTCCCAAATTGTTGAATATGGTCAACATAATTACCCATAAAGTGGAACTTGATGGTCAAGAGGTTTAAGGTTTTTGAAAGTCTCCTGGAAGTTGATCCCATAGAGTCTTGAGTGACTTAGTGTTGTTTTTAGGCAGCATTTTCATGAGCAAGTTCTACTGTTGAGAAGTTTGTGGCTATATCTGCACAAAAATGTTAAAGAAGGCTTTCAAGCTCCACAGTGAGTGTTATGTATATTGATTATATCTAGCATTTGTTCCATCTACAATACGAAGTCGATATTAGCTTTACTTAAGTAATATTGCAATTATGTTTTCCTCTTATTTGTTCTTGTATTTTCTCATTTGTTTTGACTCATTTACTTTGTCTGATTACAACTCGTTATGACTTGTTTGGTTTTGTTTGTATTTTGATGACATGTGATTGTTAAATATAGCTGTGCTATATTTGGACTTACCTTGTGATCGATCAGATGATCAAAGAAGAACTTCTTTAGAAGAACTTCTAAAGCTTCTTTGACAGATCGTGTCTTATATAGTTTAATTAGCATTAAGGAAGCTGTACACTTCTCTTCTTTGTTTAGAAGTCCTTAGCCCTAGTTAATAATAGATACAGACTTGTATCGTATATAAGTCATCGATATCTACCAAGGAGAAACATCATTTCTACTTGGTTAGGTGGAGACTCAATATGAGCCTTTATCTATACAAAGTCGAATTGAACTTAAGCTCTAAGATCTCAATTACTAAAAGTCTTAACTCTATAATCGCTGTATTATAACTCTGACTTAGTAAATGACTTTGTCGCTTACTGAGAAGAAGTCCCCTTTGATAAGATCAACTCGATACTTATCGCGCCAGCTTAGGACCGGGCCGGCATCACTATAACAGTGAGGTTCTCAAGTGATTCCAAAGTCATATCACTGTGCATCCAAAGTATTGCAAGTGTGTGCCACTCTGCAAACAGATAAAGAAGCTTCATGACACACTGGTTGTGAGATAGAGGTAAGAGCCCATGAAAGCAAGGTAGTGCACACTAGAAAGTGTCTGATTACCTGGTAAGCTTGGGAGCTATATGTGTTAGAGATGAGATCTCACCTGGAGCAGGTCCTCAAAGTACATGCACCCATCTCCTTCATCTCAGATGAGTTGAATGAAAATTGGTGTATACTAGAGTCTGTATTTCCAAATAATGGAATATCACAAAATCTAATAATAGAATATATCATGAGCCTGGCCATTGTCATGTTATCCAGGGAATTAACACTCACTGCTCATCCAATTCACAATCAATCAAGAAAACAAAAACAAAAACAAAAAAATCTAAGTAGTATATAGATTACTCTTCACCAAAAAGCAGTAATCACAATGACAACAATATCCATAGACCTTATTCTATAGTTCTTTAGTCCTTCTTTCCTCCCTCCTTTCTCTTTACTTCCAATAACCACATCCTATACCATCTTTCAATCCCTGCACCATTGCTAACTTTGCTTCTTTAATCACCAAAAGCCTATCCAATCACCTACCATGTGCCTACAACACCCTTGCATTCTCCCTCACCACCAACACCTGCTCATCTAATGCACTAACTTGCTGCTGCAACATAACTCAATTTCTGAAGTTGTGCCCATATATTCTTCCTCATTATTACTACAAGGTTGTCCACCACTAAAGACAGGTATGCAACTTTGCACAAAAGACTTGGGGAATGTCCAGAAACTCATAATAGTTGAGGTGGAGGGGACTGAGGAGACTCTCATGCAATTTAGTAATGTTGCCTCACAAATCCATGAACAAACTCACCACCATCCTAGTATCCTGTTCAGTGACAATTACAGGTGATCTGATCTCTATCATCCCAAGTATATCATTATCAATAGTGGGTAGGATTTCAGATAAGTTACATTGTGAAGAGAATGATGGTTGAGTGGACATGGGTGGTGCAAAATTTGATCTCCAATTACCAGAGCTCAATTGCAATAGTTGACTTAAAGGGGATGCTGTTATCTTTTGTTTCTTTAATGCTGTTGCTCTGATTAGCAACAATTCCACTCCCTTACTCATGGTCTCTTTTTTTGGATCATCCCCCAGGTCATAACACCCTTTCTTTGCTTGTGTACAATACATACATTTTCCTAGCCCACATTGTGATATACACTCCTGCTATCCAGCAACACATTGCAAATACATCACATAGCTCTTTTTTGTTGATGAGCACTGTTCTTCTTCCAGATAAAACTTGGTGCTGTTTTCTCAACACTGATATAGGGATGGAGACATGACCCATTACTTTGTACAATCCTGACATTGAGGCCCTCATTGGTGCTTTTTCTCTACCCTTCATCAATGCCTCCAACTCCTCTTTTTCATCATCATTATCATCATTACTTTAGACTATCTGTCATGATCAGGTGGCCCTCCTGGTTGCTGGAGGAGCAGTGTTTATTGTCACATGGGTATTGGATTAACTCATTGATATTTCTAATGCAGTAGCTATCACTGGCTATGCATTTACTCCCTGTTCAGTATTCCAATACTGGATCTCTGTTATGTGTTTATTATTAGTTATTACATTCAGATTGGGGGTTTTCTTTGAGGAGCAAAGAGGCATGATGGTAAGAGGCAAGGTAATCTTGATAAGAGATCAAGGATCAGTAAGTCCTCAAAGACTTGGACTTAAAGGGTGAATACTATTACAATCTGCAATTGCAATCTTTCTGATACAACCTCTGACTTTTCTTTTAACTTCTGATTCCCATGATTTTTATTATCCATTATTCTATAAATATTTTGCAATCTGTTTCTACTTATTATTCTATCCATCCTTTCATTTATGCTCATATTCATTTCTACTATTCCATTTCTGTTCATTGCTTTCCATCATATCACATCTGTTGTTGTCTATTTATTCTTTATTTATCTGTTTATCTGTTTATTGTTGTATTGTGAGTTTTGTGATATTTACATATTATTTATCTAATTTTGTATTATCTTAAATATGTTGCTATCTGCTCATGTATTGTCCATTATTCCTTCAGTATTGAATCTCAATTCACACTGCCTGTCATCTTTTCTGTAGGCCAAATCAGTCAACATAATATTGGAAAGGCACAGCACATGCACTAAAGCTAATAACTAACATCTTCATAACTTTTGCATGCTTAATAAGTGCTGTCAATTGTGATCTTGACAGTAATGCTATGCAAGGTTGTGTGTAATACCTCTCTTTATTGTTATGCATAATAGTTTTGGAACAGCTTATGTGATAACTGCAATAACACAAATCAACAGTATTTGGAACATTATTGAGTTACTAGGCAAAGTAACAGCTATGTGCAAACAGAGAAAATTGTTTCTACTTAATATATAGTGATGCTGACCTGGTCCTAAGCTAGTGTATTATATATCAGATTGACTATAACAAAGGAGACCCATTCTCAGTAAGTGACAAAGTTGTTTACTAAGTCAGAGTTATAATACAGCAATTATAATTGTAAGACTTCAGGTAATTGAGGGCTTAAGTGACTATATATATGAGTTTTGATATCCATGCCTTCGGCACAGGGTGTGACACAATGGTACATCTGAGCTTTCAAACTTAGGCTTTGAGTTCTGGAGAATAGTAACATTTGAAAATACAAAATTCACATCAAATGGTAAAACAATTGTTCCTATATTCTAAAGACCATTCAAAAATCTGAAAAAAGAATATATACATATACTAAAGGCCATCCGAGAACTGAAGTAAGAGATGAGAAAACAAAAAAGGAATCAAAGTCTAAGTCCAGACAAAACCTCTCTATATACTACATTTGTGGTCCAGTTATTTCTATTTTCTGAAGGTAGAAGAATTTTGATCCTAGATCCAGATGTACATTGAGACAAAGCTACATACAATTGGCCATGTGAAAATACAGGGGTTTGCAGATTGATTCCAACATGTTTAACTGACTGTCCTTGGGATTTGTTGATTGTCATTGCAAATGCAAGATGGACTGGAAACTGACATCACTGAAGAGGGATTGGAAGTGTTTTAGCTGTTGGCTGAATCACAATCCTTGGAATGAATGCTAGTTTTCCTGAGAATTTTGCATCTCCAGAAATAATACAGCAAGTAAGTGCCCTTCTCCCAATTTTGTGTACAACCATCTGTGTTCCATTACAGAGACCTCTAGAGGGATCCAAGTTACAAAGAAGCATTACAGGAACACCCTCCTTTAGAGCAAGCCTTGCAAGTGGCAACCCACTTGCATTAAGTGAGTTTAAGTATTCTGGAGGATAAGGCTGGTAATTTTGTATTTCTTGGTTTTCCAGAACAACTGAGTCAACACTCATAAGCACTTTTCTCTGTCCTGGGAACTTGGCAAGGATAGTTTCATTTATATCATCAACTTCATCATTTCTGGATGATAGAATTGTCCTATCCAGATAATACTGATCTGGCTGTTGATGATTAATATTGGGATAGGTAGATGCAATTAAGTTTTCCAGTGAGTTATCTGGAACTCGCATTATCTCAGGGACCAACACTGTATTATCATTCCCCATATTTTCTCCAGCACCAATTTGCAACAGCCACTGTGCATGGGCATCACTTTCAGCAGTTCTTTCCAACCTCATATTTTGCACCAAGTAGTGAACTTCAATATTCTGCCAGAATTCACTTCAGCAAAGAGAAGCACCTATAATATCTGGGTGCAGTCCTCTAGGAACAACAGGAAGTATCTGACAGAAGTCACCACCAAAGACCACAGTAATCCCCCCAAAGGATATGTCCTTGCTAAGCAAATATTGTAAGCAGCAATCAACAGCATAGACTGCATGATGATGTTGCATTGGGACTTCATCCCAGATGAGAATTTTGGTGTGTGTTAAAACATCAAACATGTGATGTTGAGGTGTGAGGGGTGCTACTGTAGCTTCATTAATAGCTAATGGAAGCTTGAATCTGGAATGAGCTGTTCAGCCCCCCTCAAGTAGTAGAGCTGCAATTCCAGAAGATGCTACACATAATGCAACATCTTCAGTTGGACGTGATCAGATTTCTGCAGCAAGAGTATTGCACACAAAGGTCTTTCCTCCCCCTCCTGCACTGTGGATAAAAAACATTTTCCCTAGTTCCTGGTCAACAGATGCAATTATTGCATCAAACACAGCAGTCTACTCTGGATTGAACAATGCATGGTTATCTGCTACCATTCTTCTGAGTGCAGGTTGATCATAGTCAAGCTGCTCATGCAATATGAAGTTAGCATGAGTATCATGCCATGCTTCACCATTTCCAGGGCCTTGTGAAAGTGGCATATTAGGGAACTTGGTCAAGTCCTTGCCAGACTTGTGTAAGATTTTGTCAAGCAGATGGAGTCCATAGTCCCAGATTTGTACATTAGTAAATTCTTGATCCCGGTAATGGTTAATATTGCCCAGTCTTCATCAAAGGTCATCACAGATATAAACCTGGAACTTCTCCCACAGTTTTTCAGGTTCAGAAGGTTCACAGTATATCAAGATTACTGCAAATAGAGACCATAATGCAGAGCCAGTCTTAGTAGCACTGGCCTCATCCAAGCACTGCTCCCACTCTCCATCATTTTCCAATAGTCCTCATGCTAAACAGGCATCCTTGAATGTAGGATAGAGCCTGTCTTCAAAAGTCCACAGAAACTCAAATGATGTTGCACCTGGAATAGCTGTGAGTAAGAGTCTGAGATAAAATCTCTGACCCTGTGTAGGAGAAGCAAAATACATTCTTCCAATGGCATAACCTTTTGTACAGGGTGTCCACCTTTTGCTTTTTTTGTTGTAAACAAAGGTGTAAGGGAAGTCTTGATAGAGAATGTTTTGTGTAGCTTCACCATATTGCTGGTTAGCCTCAAACCAAGCTGTAAGTGCAGTTTTATGAATATTGTCTCTGGCAAGGACTTCTTCTGCAGTTTGATCTGGATCATAGTAGATCAACTGCTGGTTGGGCAAGTGGATTGGTAAACGATATACAGTGGGAGTTTCACTATGCATAGGAAATTCAAAGATGTACCAACATGCTTCTATTGGAGAGATATAGCAAGCATCTAGATATTCTTTGATTTCATCTTGCTGCTGATCACCATGTGCACTAATTTCCAGAGTAGCTTTATCTTGGCCTTTATAGATATATTTGTAAATATACTTCACAGCTTCCACTGAGGCACAAATTTCAACATTGATATGACATCAGTACCAAGCATATAAGTACTTGTTGTGTGGCACTACCCAGGAGTTGTCATAGTCAAAATTGTTTTTGTGGAAGGTACAGCCATTTTGTGGATGTGCATAGCTAGGGTAGCCATCTTCTCCATATATTGTTGCATCACTGAAAGGCTTGGGGTATCTTTTGCTGCATTTTCCATCAACCATGCACTTTGCATCTGGATGTCCCTCTCCACAGGGGCCATGTAGCATCATTGTTGTGATAACTTCATGCAGTACAGGCTCCAGGTCTGGATCTGGGAGTGTTGCAGAGACAATTGAGTCAACATGAGCTGCATCTCTGATCTTGTAAGGAGCATCAAGGAATATGAGCAGATGCATGTGTGGTAGTCCTCTCTTTTGATACTCTATGGTATGGACCATTACAGCTGTTGATCCAAAAAGGCCTTCTCTGATTTCTTTGAGGAGAGCAGATTTCTTTTGCTCAAAAACCCTTGCCACAATATCAGGATGGTCAGAGGCACTTTGCTTTTTTTTGTTAGGGGTTTCGTCCTCAAACAGAGCTGCTTGGACTTCTGGCCAGTTTGGATTTGCAGTCATAGTCAAGAAAATGTCTGGCTTGTGGAACGCTCTACAGATTGCCATCGAATCCTGAATAGCTGGTTCATATGGTGTTCACTTCCTGAGTGGGAAGAGGGCAGGATTATCCTTTGGCCATGGTTCTCAAGAGTAATATTGGCTACATTGTTACCAAGTATGATATCTTGAAGACCTTGATAGACATCTGCATGAATTTCCTTCTGATGATGTCATATCCAATGCAGATAACTTTGTTCAATAGAGGCCCAGGCATCAACAACATACTGCTGAAATAACTTGCCAGCCCAAAATAATGGTGACTGCTCCTCTGGACACTCATGAAAATGATATGCATAATAACACCTTTGCAATACCTTTTCAGAGCAGATATTCCCATTAGGTCCAGGATGTGAAGGTATATCTGTATGCCAGCCATCTTCACCATATGGAAAGAGTAGCACATAGTGCAGAGAGGAGTAAGCAGGATGGAGGTGGCTAATTCTTTTTAATCCACCACCTCTCAAGTGCAAAACAATGTCCCTATTTTCAGAGCATTCCTCAGCTCTACTTCCAGGGAGAAGCACAGCAATCTCTGTTCCAGTAGGTGCATTATAGCACTGTAGGTCCATTGTACGATCAGTATGTATCCTGACTGAGACATCCTGCAAAGCATTTGGTCCTGCATGTTGATGTATAATTTCAAATGCTTGCTTATCCTGTATAACATAAGGATGAATCTGCATCAACAAAGCCTGCAGCTCAGACATAACAGTTCTGTCTAAGGTCTGGTTGTTCTGCATACAGAAGCCAAGTTGATCATCAGGATCATACATATAGATCTGAGCATACATAGGTGTCTCTCCATTATTGGGTAGGAGGGCACCTGTCAAGTGATGAAGCTCTCCACTAATTTTAAAACAATATAGACCCCTAGCTCTTGTGACCGACTGATCAATAGTAGCACCAAGAGATGTTAATGCCAAGCTTGCATTGTAGTGCCTGATATTTTGCTTAAACTCATCAGACTGTGGCATTCTACCACACATGAACTTTTTGAGATCAGGATGCATAGGATGATCAGCTTGGAGTTGTATCTGTCCTTGAAGACAGCACATGCCAAACTTTGGCTCATTATGTGTTGATGATGCAAGCTTTTCTGAATCAAAATGAAGTGCAGAGCATTTTGGACAATGAATATTCATGGGTCCCAGATCATGTTTAGGAATTGGCTCTCTATATGGCCTGCAGCCTTTAGGCAGGTTATGCTGTAAGTTGTCTGGCAAGTGACCTTGGAGAGCAGGTAGGTTAATGGGAGGTAGATTTTGGACACCATGATTAGCATTGTCTTCCTCTTCATCCTCCATTATATAGAGATGTTGGTTATGCTCTGGTTCATTGACTGGAACATCACCAATTTCTGCTTGTTGTTGAGCTTGAAACTGATGAATAATTCTCTGAGCCTCAGGCTCAACATCATTGTTCCTGTCATTGCCTCTATCATCATCTAGCCTTTCACATTCCCACTCTTGAAGTATCCTCTGGAATTCCTGATCTCTAGCTTGTCTGACATCTGCTTGTAATTGCAGTAACTGAGCTTGTGTTAAGGGCATCTGCTCTCCTTGTTCCATTCCTTGTTGATCCCTTTGTTGACTCCTTTGATTTTGAGCTCCCTGAAGCTCATTCTCCTGATAGTGCCTTTGACCTAACCTTCTAACCTCAGCTTCTACAGCTATGTGCCTTGTTTCATCAATCAGTCTTTGATTGATTGCCTCTTCTCTTCGTCTTTGCTCTTCTAACCTCCAAATAGTCTGTTCATGCTGCAAACACCTCGCTTCAGCCTGCCTTCTCAGAGATTCCTCCATTTCAGCCAGTCATCTCATGTCTAGACTGTGTGTCAAGTGAGCAATCTGATCTCTGTGTAAGTTGTTGAAGGCTGGATTTGCACATCCACTGGATATATCATGTAAAGGTCCTAATATATGTTCCTGAACATTATTTCCCCTCTGACTCCTTCCTCTAGTATTCCTAATAGGACCTGCAGGAATGTTTTGCAGAAGAGAATTTTGCTGAATAGGATGATCCCAATTAAGAGGTAAATGTGTTTCAGGAATTGAATGGAGTGGATGATGATGATAAGCTCCAGCTGTTGATGATCTAGCCTGGGGTCCAGCTCTAATCTCTGCTGCAGGTTGAAGCCCAGTCACAGATGTATGATCTGATCCAGATGCTGTAGCCTGAGCCCCAAAATTTGGCTGAGCAGGAATCTGGAACTGATGTTGCTGACTCTGATTACGGTTATGGCTATCATCAGGATCAGTCATTTGATATTGTTCAAGTCTATCTGCAGACTGTGAGGACTGGTGTTCATGCTCAGGACTATCAGGGAGTGACATTTCTCTAATTAATTTATAGTCAGTTATTAGTATATGTAGAGGATTCTAGTAACTGACTCACTTTGAGTAGTTGAATCTCACTATGTATAGGGATGATATTTGGCAGCTCAATTAACCAAATCAAAGTATAGATCTGTAAATCCCATTCATTAGCCCACAATTACACCCTCTAGGTCAATTAACTACACCCACCTCCAAAGTGACTGTAGTGGATAACTGGCAATGGGCAAATGTAGCCAGTCACAGTATATGTGATGAATAGGCCAACACTGGACACAGGGACAATAGCAGTGCCAAATAGACTCAATAGATTCAATGATATGATGTATATGATGTATCACAATAGCAATATCTGTCCAGCTGTCAGAGGTCACCACTCCTCTGACATAGTAGGAAAACTCCTCTGGATGATCCAGGAGCCATCAAAAAGGGCTGAGGCATGAAAGACCCTGTCCACTAATTGTTTCCCTGCCAAAATGGGGTCTCAAATACAAACAACTGCTAAAAACTGTCAAAAGCGACCGGTAATCGCTGAAAACCATGGATTTCTTTGCATAAACACTGAGGGCATGCTATCTATTACATATTCTCTCTACAAACTATGTCCATAAAATGTGTTGTTGAGGAGTGAGATGGATGCGAGTCGAGACACTCAGCTGAAGACAGAATGGGGACTGTGGGAGTCGCATCAAATTTGGCATCAAAAAGGCTTCATTCATCAGCTGGGCAATAGGCGTGGGTTGCTGACCAATTGCTGACAAATTCTGACTAAGCTTACAAATCCATCCCCCACATCCCATTCTTTATAGATAAAAGGCTTATAATAAGTTTCTATCTAAACAAGCAAAAAAAATGTTTCTCCTTGGTAAATGTCAATGACTTATATATGATACATGTTAGTATCTAGTATTTAACTAGGGTTGAGGGCTTCTAATGAGAGAAGAGAAGTGTCAAGCTTTTCAACTAATCAAACTATATAAGATGTGATCAGTTAACTCAATTACAAGATAATTTGAATATACAGTAGGTCAACTATATTTATTAATCACATATAAATTGAAATCAAAAGTAATTCAACACAAGTCAGAATGAGTCAGAACAGATAAAGAAATCAAGAAGAGAGAAGAGGGAAACATAATTGCAATATTACTCAAGTAAAGTTAATATTGACTTTGTAGAGTAAAGAAAAGAAAAGTTAGATATAATCAATATACATAACACTGGAACCATGCAGATTTTCTCCATCTTTCACAAAAGAGTATACTCCTGCTTTAGTAATATTGAAATGATAGAACTTTTGTGAATGTATACAAGTACTTGTTCAGATTAGCAGACTGGGCCCTTGATCTCCAATTACTTAGTCTATAATTGTTCTTTTGAGAATAACTTCACCTAGATCAATATCCAGGTTATAGACTGAGACCATAAAGGGTCATGGGGTAATCCCAACTATATTTGCTAAGTCTCAACATCATCCTATAGCCTCTTGTTACTCTGATTATTACTAGTCATTTCACAAATATGCTGTGCTTTCACAGAAGTGTTTGTTACAATAGAATCTTATAGTAGGGTTCTTTAATGTCTATACAGTTACCCAATATATTATTTATATCATTGAAATTACCAATTTCATGATTGATATTATTTAGGCTGTAACAGTGTGAAGCACCTCTACCCAGAAGGGAGAGTCCTGCAGAAGACACCAGGGTGAGGAAATCAGATGAAATACCCAGTCTAGAATTGGATTTCAAGAAGCATAATAAATATATTTATGTCTAGTACAGTGTAGTAGTACAATTTAGGACAGATTTTTGTCTACTGTGGTTTTTGCAGTGAGAACAGAGGCAGTCCTTTTAAAAAATACATAGAGCTATAGTACTTATTGTATTACATTAGCTCTACCAGTTATTATGGTATTGGAAACTTGAGTGTAGAGTAAACATGCTCAATTTCAAGTATGACAGTTGTGAGAGAAATGACCATTGTTGGGACATGTGTCACTTCCCATTTTGGTAATAAGATCACACCATGCTAAAATTCTCTCTCTCCTCTTCATTGTGATTGTCATTACTCTCTGCTGTTGGAATAGCAGTCTGAGGATTATCCTTGTGATTTATTCTGAGTTTAAATATATTCTATTGTTTCTATAGTATATAATCTTGTAGTCTACATTCCTGTACCTCACTTGTTTGCCCTCCAATACCACCATGTTTGCCCTGCATTGAGTCCCTTCAACATCTGCCACATTATCTTTAAGCTGCTTAACAACCAGGGTCTCCTACTGTAATGTTTTGCATTTTACTATTTGCTATACCAGGGAGATATGCTAGCATCTGAAATATTCACACAGGTACTTGACATATTCGCATATATTCATGATCACATGATTGTCATCAATGAATAATAATGAATATCAAAAATATTACTCAACAGTTTTTGATTATAGTATTATTGTAATGAAGATCACATATAATAACAAATTGTGTTAATGTAATTAATGTCTCTTCTGTAACAAAACCTCTTCCTCTAAGTCACTTTCTTCTCAAAATGGTATTCTTGCAGAAAAAAAAAAAAAAAAAAAAAAAAAAAAAAAAAAAAAAAAAAAAAAAAAAAAAAAAAAAAAAAAATTTAGACAAATTAATCTATCTACTAAAAATTAGAAATATAGATAATGATTTTCTTAACAAGATCAAACATCAAAAACACATGTAGAACATTGATTTGCACATGAACATAGGGGGGGGGGGGGGGGGGGGGGGGGGGGGGGGGGGGGGGGGGGGGGGGGGGGGGGGGGGGGGGGGGGGGGGGGGGGGGGGGGGGGGGGGGGGGGGGGGGGGGGGGGGGGGGGGGGGGGAGGGAGGATATTCAGCAGATAATACAAAAAAAAAAAAAAAAAAAAAAAAAAAAAAAAAAAAAAAAAAAAAAAAAAAAAAAAAAAAAAAAAAAAAAAAAAAAAAAAAAAAAAAAAAAAAAAAAAAAAAAAAAAAAAAAAAAAAAAAAAAAAAAAAAATCATTGATACAATCATGGATCAAATATATGCATATGTAGTTTTGTATTTTCATGTAATATTTTTTTTTTTTTTTTTTTTTTTTTTTTTTTTTTTTTTTTTTTTTTTTTTTTTTTTTTTTTTTTTTTTTTTTTTTTTTTTTTTTCTTACAGAATCACCATTTTAGGCAGGATTCTAGCACAAAATAGTGGAGTATATTGTGTTTTATCTATATCAGGTCAAATAATTATCATGTTAGGGACAGTTGTGTTGCAGCAGGGTGGAGATCACCTTGGATTTATCTTGAACTGCCAAATTTGATGCCTCATTTCACCTATGGCATAAGCAGTATTGATATTCTTTCTTTAATATTTTGCTGTAATATGTAGAAGTCCTGTGTTAATGCCTTTGACAATTTTTAGAAGCATTGGGGCAGTGGGTATGGAGAAATTGCAAGATGTCCCAAATAGGCATACTATCTCAAATTGTATTACTATACTATATCATTACCAAGTTATGTACTACTTCCTACTGAAGGAGATCTAGGAAAAGAGGACTAGGCATGTGAAAGAAAACTTGGAAAGTTAGAACAGACTTCAAAAGGGTATAGATTACAATACTACCAGTAAAAATCAGAAGGGTCTGTAAGACTCTAATTATCTTTATTGATATCAGAAATGCTACTCCCCCCTTGTAGGTCATGAATCATGATCTACCCACCTTTGAGCACCACAGAAACACCTACTGAAGGGAAGGTGGGATAGGTGAGTGCGGATGTGTTTGTGAGCATGACAGCATCTGTCTGTCATTGGTTCTGACCCAAGTAGATAGTTTGATTATTGATTGTTTTTTAATGAGATTTTAATTGAAATGATAACTCAGCGCTAGTGCGATGATATGAGATGTTGCTGAGGAGTGAAACGATGATGAGGGCGGCTGGTTTGAGTGAGAACGACGTTTAAGAAGCTCCAACTTAGAGCTAAACTGAGTCAGAGAGATGGGGGTCAATTTCACTAAAGAAAAACGGAAATACATCGCAGTATTTAAAGCTACGGTTCTAAGACTATTTACAATGCTGCAGGTGACTATAGAGAGCAGGAAGGAGCAGTTTACGAGACGATTTGTTGAGATTTTGTAAGGGAAAGGGAATTCTAAAGAATATTAGTGGTGGAGAAGTAGGTGGAGAGAAGGGTCCATGTGGCTGTTTAGACCTACACTATTACATTAGGCGATGAGACGAAACGATAGCGGTTGAGCCGGAGCACGAATGCCGATTTTATTAGATTTTTAGAAGGAGAAAGAGAGGAGGAATGGAAAAGGGAATATAAAACAAACATTAAATGTTCGGACTTTTGTCAGTTGGATGACAAGCCCTAACTCAGTTGCGTTGAGGCGTTGGTGCCAAGTGCGAAATATGCGTAGTGAGTATTAAAAAGAAAGTGTAGAATGGAGAGAGGAAAGGGCCATGTGGAATTGAAAGAGGAAAGGGGAAAGTTGAGGGGGATAGTGGCTGTAAGCAGCAGCTACTGAGTGTTGAATCTGCAGGGTCATCTTGATATAGTTGCCGGCTATGTTTGATGATCGGTTTGTTGCCAGGGTAGTGGGATATCAGTTAGTAGATGAGGAGTTGTCGAAGAGGGAGGGGACTTAATCAGTAGTAGAGAGAGGACATGTGACAGTAGTGATATGATGTCACATGATGTCCGATCTCTACACTACCACTATATGGCTGAGACAAATCAGATCATCTGGAGAAAATAATGATACTAATGATTGCTTACAGGCTCATTGTTCTCCAACCAAAACCCATCTTGGTGCAGCATAGGGACTGCCTCATTATCTCTATGCCCCAAAATCCAAACATTTTTGGTGTTTGTGCATCCTGAAATTGGACACTTGCCCATTTGAATGATCTTGTCACAAAGTTCAACTGGGAGCTGTAATCATCAGGTATATGTTGAATAATAACCTAAAGAAACAAACAGGATTGGAAACTTACATTCTTTCTCACTGAGTAAGGATCAACTAGCCACCTGCCTTTGTGGGCTATCAACCTGAGCATTTTCCTAAAGGAAAGTTTTGCAAGAGATATAGCAGTCTTGGTAACAAGTGGATGCTCAGGTACATTACAAAGCTCCCAAAACAAGATCAAGACAGAGAAGTAGTGATCAGCATGTAACATGCCTTCTGGGAGAATAGTGGTCTGGGGGGAAAATAATATGCAAGGAATCTGCAAGTGACATAGTACCTTGTCAGAGCTAGAAACGCTGGATGAATTTGGGGAACACACTACCTGTACTGCTAAAACAGACTTTATGTAGCTAGCCCAAAAGCTCCTGTTGATACCCAGTCAAGAAGTCACCATGGATACATAGCTCTTTGCACTGAGGGTCACTCATGAATTCAAGGAATGAGGCATGATAGAACTTCAATTTCATAGATTCAAGGTGAGAACCTTGAAGCTCCATGACTGACTGGATGGAAGCAGAGGCACAACAGAACTGCTCTTTAGAAAGACAGAGAATATTGGCAATGCCAGATGGAGGCCAACCAGAGGCTGCAGAACAAATCAGGAGGAGCTTCTGGACTGTTGGCTGGAGTTTTGGTGGGACTTGCTGCATGATAAGGGTATAGAAAAAGTCCATCTCTGCTAATGGGTTGTCCTCCCCAACCTTAGCAGAGATATCCCTTGCAAACTCAAGCACAATCTGCAGCTGGTCTTTGGGGCCGTAAGAGTTTTCATCCTTGATGAAACAAACCATGGTTGCCATGTAAATCCAAAGCCCAGCACCATGCTCAACAAGGAGTGCAAGCACTTCCTCTGGTGGCCATGACTCAGGAAGGCCATGGTTCTCATGGATCTTCTTGAACTCATCAGTCAGGTATAATAGAATCTTGTGATTGATATTGCAGGATACAGGAAGTTTGATGGGAGAACAAAAGAGAGATACAGTGGTGGAATTCATGGTCCAGATGATAGGGTCTTCAGGGCAGCTGGTAATGAACCAGTGAAATGGCATTGTATAATTGTGAGTGGAAGCTGCAATGATCCTGATAATCTCACACTGTTCTGTTGTTCCACAGCACTCATCCAGTCTGTCAATGATCACAACATGTCTATGAAGACTGCTCCCTGCAGTGCCAGCTTCATGGAGGTGATAAATGAGCAAGTCTTCAAACTGTGTTGAGAGTGACATCATTGTAAGAACAGGGTCACTGATCATGCACTTGTCAACTATTTCCTGGAATGAGGGGCATTTGGTAGCAACTTGATACACAATGGATGTTATAGTGATGCTGGCCTGGTCCTAAGCTGGTACAATATGTATCAACTCAATCTTATCAAAGGGGACTCCTTCTCGGTAAGTGACAAAGTCATTCACTAAGTCAGAGTTATAATATGGTGATTATAAGAGTAAGACTTTGGTAATTGATTTCTTAAGGGACTTAAGTTTCAATTCAACTTTATAGATAAAGGCTCGCATTGAGTCTCCACCTAACCAAGTAGAAACAATGTTTCTCCTTGGTAGATGTTGACAACTTATATACAATACAAGTCTGTATCTATTATTAACTAGGGTTAAGGGCTTCTAATGAAAGAAGAGAAGCATACAGCTTTCTTAACACTAATTAAACTATATAAGACGTGATCTGTCAAAGAAGCTTTAGAAGTTCTTCTTTGATCATCTGACTAGATCACAAGATAGTCCAAATATAGCCACACTATATTTAATAATCACATGTCATCAAAACAAAAACAAAACCAAACAAGATATAACAAGTCATAATGAGACAAAGGAAATGAGTCAAAATAAAATAGGAAAATACAAGAACAAATAAGATGAAAACATAATTGTGATATTATTTAAGTAAAGCTAATATTGACTTCGTATTGTAAAGGAAGCAAACACTAGATATAATCAATATACATAACATTATTCCTTTCCTAGCTAAGATGTCCACATCTTAGTAACTATCTAAGTCACTAAGATAAATTACCTTCACTGTCTATGTTGCAGTCGGCTTCATCATTGTAATAAGATTCATAATTGCCATCTTCATATGGGGGTGTAAGGGGGCAGTCTCCTTCATAGATGTGAGGAGTTTGACCATGATGGGGATGTCCATTCAGACTGCATCCTCAATGGTTTGGATGGAAGGAATGGACTGAGGTCTGGAGATGACCATATTGTCATCCTCATGGTGTGGGTTTACAGCCTTGTCACAGTGTAAAATGAGGGTTGTAGGTGGGGCTGAGAGTGGTGGTGTTAACAGCCGTGGATGTTGAATTATGTCATTCAGATTAAAATCTGTCGACATTGGTGATGGGAGCACCATGATTGCTGGTTAGTACACCAGACTGGTGGAGCTGTACTCTGGTAGATCTGGAGATGGACTGCAGAGCAAGAGCCTTGGTGGCATTGACTCCCTCAGTAATGGAAAGTGCTGCCAGGGCAACTGGGGGTAGATCCCGTTGAGCAATTCCTTTATAAGGATTTTGGGAACAATACTTGGTGAAATGGCCAGGGGTGAAAGTGTTGCACTAGGTGCAATGATATCCTGGGCAAAGTGTCTTGATATGATCCATTCTGTGACATATGTTGCAGGTTCAACTAGGACATCTAGACTGAGTCATGTCTCAATTGGTATTTTGAGGAGGCTTGTTAGTAGGCATTGGAGGGTGTGTACATGGTAATATAGTATTGTATGTAGCCACATCATGACATTGCTGAGGTTTGATGCTAGGTGTGGAAGTTTCTCCTTTGTCATCAGCTGGGGCATACTCAGAATTCTGTGGACATCACTCTGGAACTTGTTGATGCTTGAGCATAGCAAAGTAATCTCCATCCAGGTTGGTGCATTAGATGTGTTGGATGATGTTCTGAGTATAGGGACCCTGAGGAATATGGTGTGCCAGGTTACTAATATGGAAGTCCATTTCTTCCTGAAGACACTTGTATTCACTTCTTGCAGAAGCAAGAGCATCAAGGCAATTCCCAATGTTGTAGACATATGAAGTGAGTCTAGGATTGCTGCCATAGGTGGACAGAAAGTCAATGGCTGTCTGTTCTTGAAGAAATGTGCATCGTAGGGTGGCATTCTCTTTATAGGGTGAAGAGTTTTCACTGCTAGTGTCTCTGCCTGCACTATCTCCAGCAGGGGAAGTGGTACCTTGTTCTTGCGATGGGGCAAGACCAGGACTTTCTTCAACCTTGTTTGCATCATTAATGGTGTTGGTTGGAGTAACAGGAGGAGTAAGAGGTGAGGGCAATTCGCAGATAATAGTTCCAAAGACTAGTACTGTTGGTTGTTCACTGACTTCTGGAGTAGTCATTAAAACTGGAGAATGTTAAGAGAGATTGTGCTGGGTTTTATACTCTTGAATTATTTCTTTTGAATTTTCAAGATTTTTCTCTGGTTCCCATGAGTCTTCAGTAGACCTGTATCCTTTCCAGTAGATTAGGTATTCTATTTTTGTTCCTGAGTGTAGTCTGCAAGTTCTGTTATTTAGGACTGCTTCAACTTTGTATTGTTCTTCTCCTGAGACAAGAACAGGTGGTGGTTTAGGGCTGTGTTTTCCATAAATGTTGTTCTCAGTTACTGGCATGAGAAGTGAAGTGTGGGACTTGTTGTGAATTTTCCACTTTGGTGGTAGTTTGAGTTCATAGTTGACTGGAGAGGTTTTTCTAATAATAGTAAATAGACCTTCTCTTCTTTGATTGAGCTTCTTAGAAGCATAGGGCAAAGGGAGATTTCGGTTATCTAACCAAACTTGGTCTCCTACTTTGAATGGTGTCCATGGTTGGTTCTTTTGTTGAGCCATCATGAGACATGTTTGTTCATGTGCCTCTAGAGCTGCTTCTCAAACTTGTTCTAAGAATAAGAACTTCTCATTGATAGAAGGTGTGTCTGTTTCTTTATCTGAGATGAACACTTGTGGGTTATATCCTAGTATTAATTCATATGGTGAGTGTTTTCTTCCAGAATGGGGTTTCATATTGTGTACAAATTCAATCATTGGAAGTGCTTATTTCCATATAGTTGGATTTTGTGATATATAAACTGCTAAGTAAAACTTGATTTCTTGGTTGTACCTTTCAGTAATACTGTCTGTCTGTGGATGATATGCTGTAGACAGAGCTCATGTGATATTGAGTTTTTCATATAGTTTTTGCATTGATTTAGCAGCAAATTGTGGATCTTGATCTGAGATGATTTTGTTGGGTGTTCTGTATTTTGAAAATACTTTGTCAATAAGAATTTCAGCAATGCCATCAGCATTTACTGTCTTCTTTGTTGGAGTTAGGATTATCCCTTTTGTAAGTCCATGGTCCACTATGGACAATATACAATCATATCCGTTGTCAGGTGGTAGATCTGTGATAAGATCCATGGATATTTGTGAAAAGGGCCTTGTGGAAGAAGGGCCTTTAATTGGTTGCATTGGTAGTTTAACCAGATGACAGGTGATTTTGTACTGTTGACAAATAGGGCATCCTTTCACATAGTTCTGAACATATGTGTTCATTCCAGGCCAGTAAACTAATTTGGATAGTTTATGGAACATTTCAGCTGTTCCTGGGTGTTCTGATGTCTTGTAATCATGTACACATTGTAGGGGTCTTCTTTTTAGTTCAGCATCTTCAGGTATCACATGTCTTCCCTGATATTTATAAATGCCATTGTCTTCTGTAAATCTTTCAGATGGGCTGATCTTTGCTTGTTTATTTTTAATTTCTTCTTTAATTTCCTCAGAAAGGAAGTTAATGAATTTTTCTGATGGTATTGCAATGAGATCTTCATTATCCTTTCCTTCTGGAACTGGGTCTGGTCTTCTACTCAATGCATCAGCAAGAGTATTTTTGTTACCAGCCAAGTGCTTTATGGAGTAATAGAAGCATGTCATGTATAGCATCCATCTGGCTTGTCTTTGATTTAATTGTTGTGGTTCTTGCTATCTGGTGAGGTTCTTGTGATCAGACCATATGATGATAGGGTGTGCTGATCCTTTGAGGTAGTGTTGCCATTCCTTTAGTGCTCTAATAATAGCAAGGAATTCTTGGTCAGACACATGATAGTTTCGTTCTGCAGGGTTAAGGGTTCATGAATAATAAGCCATGGGGTGCTTATCTCCATTTGAATCTCTTTGGAGTAGCACTGCACCTGTAGCAAATGCAGAAGTATCACATTCAATTTCAAATGGCTTTGATTTGTCAACTATTTGAAGTATAGGTTGCTTAAGGAATTGTTCCTTGAGCTTCTCAAAGCTTTTTTGTGCTTCTGGGTTCTATTTGAATTTTGTTGTTTTGTGAAGCAATGCATTTAGTAGTTGTGTGATAGCTGAGAAGTTGTGGATAAATTTTCTGTAGAAGTTACAGAAATAAATGAATTGTTGGATATGGATATTTCGGACAGACTTGGGTACAGGCCAATCCTGTATACCCTTTAGTTTGACTGGGTCCATCTTGATAGAGTCAGGAGTTATGATAACTCCAAGATACTCTAGACATTGCTTCTCAAATTCGCATTTCTCAGTCTTTAAATACAACTCATTTTCTTGTAGAATTTTCAAGACTTGTTTAGTAAGTCATTTGAGTTGTTCTTTTGTTTTCACATGGATAAGGATGTCATCCATGTAGACAATAACTCCACCTTTCTCAGTAAGGTCTTTAAAGATGTGATCCATCATGGATTGGAAAGTAGCAGGGGAATTTGTCACTCCAAAGAATATGACTGTGGGTTTATATAACCCATTAGAAGTGCGGAATGCCACTTTCCATTCATGTCCTTCATGGATTCAGACATTATTATATCCTAGTCAGACATCTAACTTGGTAAACCAATTAGATCCTTTGAGTTTATCCAAAGTTGTGATATACTTGGTATAGGATGAGCATTCTTTATTATATTCTTGTTAAGGAATGGATAGTCTTGACATGGGCATAAGTCTCCTTTCTTTCCTACAAAGAAGAAAGAAGAGGCCATAGGTGATTTGGATTTCTAAATATATCCCTTTTGTAGGTTTTTGGAAATAAACTTGTCAAGTTCAGTTCTCTCCTGGGGTGTCAGGTGATAAACTGGCATGCATTTGGGTTCAAATTCAGGTATTGTCTCTATTTTGTGATCCCAAGGACGTCTGGGTGGTAATTTCTCAGATTTGTCTTTATTGATGACTTTGAGAAACTGATAAAATTTCTTTGGTACAGCTTTCACAGGGTCAGATTTCTGTTTAAGTTTAGTAGCCAAGTTGTGAAGTTATTGTAATGTGTTAGACTTCACATTGATTTCATAATACAACTGATTGATGGAATCAGTTTTTGTTTTGGTTAATTTAATTGTGTGAGAGTTTTCATTTTGCCAATATAATAACAGTTTCTGCCAATCAACATCAGAGTTAAATCTCTTTAACCATGTGATTCCTAAGAATAGTTGATTTGATCCAAGTTTGACTATTCTTGGAGAGATCATTATAATCTTGTTGTTCACTTCTATTTTTAATTTTGTATAGTGAGTACAACTTCCTGATAGTTTTTGTGTTCTGTCAGTGTTATGGATTTTGATTGCCTTTTTCATTTTTCATTTTGGCAAGTTGTAAGTATTGACTAGTTGTGGGTTGATAAATTCTCCACTAGCTCCTGAATTAAGTAGTGCTTGTAGGTTGTGTTTTGCTCTAGTTGTATAGAGCACTATTGGTACATGTACTGTTAATCCTTTGTTTGATTGAAGATTGATGACATCTATCTGATCTTCATGAGTACTCAAAAACTTTCATTTGAGTATTCTTAAAACAGATCATCTTCATCACTAGCTTGATCTATTTCATAGACCATGGTGTTGGGATCTTTCCTTTTAGGTTTGAAATGTCTATGATTCCCTTGTTTCAGTTTGGACTGGGACTTCTGTGTCTACTTTGATCCCATGTTTGTCTTTTCTGTTGACTTAAACCAAACCTTCCTTGCCAGACAAGATTTAGCGAAATGTCCTTTCTTGTGGTAGAAGAAGCATTCTCCTCTCTTGAGTGCAATTCTCTGCTTGTCAGTGAGAACATTATTGATGATGTGGGAGTATAATGAACCATAGACATCTCTGTCTGTATTGCTTGGTCCTTCATTGTATGTTTGGTTGATGTCTTCTCCTTTACTCTCCTCTTCTTCAGGATTATCATCATCCTCTGTGCCAAGTTTGTATATACCTCCATCGTCTGCTTCCTGATCATCTTCAACTGATAATCAGTATATGCCTCTTGATATTCTGTCAATATCCATGTCCCACTTGGATCATCTGGGTCTAGATATGGGTTGACTATAGATGTCATTATATCATGGTTGGGACCTGTGTTGTCTACTATTCTTTTTGGTCTTTCTTGATCTGTTTGAAGATCCTGAATTAGAATTTCCAATGCAGTATCTCCTCTGTTCTTGGACAACTTTGTATGCCTGTCTTGCGGCAGTTTTCCACTGTGTGAGAGTTTGGGGGTCAGCTCAAATTGCTTCAAATCTGATATCATTGTTGAGTCCTTTGGCAAAGTAGGATCAGAGAGAAGTGCTGTCAGTAAGTCCTGCATGTGAGGCAAGGACAGAAAAATTGGTGATGTATTCTTTGATGTATTTGCCCCATTGTCTATAATAGTGGAGCTCTCTTTCAGCCTCAAAGCTCTGTTGTGTTGGAGTGAATGACTGTTTGAGTGCATTCTTGAACTGGTCAAAGGTGTGTGGGACATGTCCTGCTTGTCTAGCTGCATCTGCTTGACTAGTTCTGTAATTCTGTTGCTATAACTTGGCAGCTCCATTGAGTAATCCAAGGGTGTAGTTGATTCTTGCTTGGTCATCTGTGATACCATATGAGTCAAAGTAGAGTTCAACTTTGGCCATCCATGGTCTGTAGTAGCTGGGGTTGCCATCAAACCTGTTGGGCTTTAGGTACTTGAGCTGGAATCCTGCTTGAGGTTGTGCCATGTTTAAGTTTGGCGGGAGGTTTGGATTAGGATTTAGTGGTCCTCCTCCTGGTCCTCCTGGTCCTCCTAGTCCTCCTGGTCCTCCTGGGCCTCCAGACAGATTACCTCCAGGACTTGGTGGTCCTCCTTGTGGTCTTGGTGGTGGTGGTGGTGTGGGGCTTCTTTGATTTGAAGAACCTCCTGTGTTGGTGACAGCTGCCTTTGCTTTCTCTTTTGTTTGGGTGTTAGTAGGTACAGTGATAGTGGTACTGGCTGTAGCAATGTTGGGATTGGTTGCTGGTAAGGTACTGGTACTAGCAATACCAGTGAGGGAATTGGTAAAGCTAAAGGGGATAGGGTTCATAATGGGACTGAGGAACCTTGGGCTATGTCCAAAGACTGGGCTCGAGGTATAAGAAGAGGGTCTATTAACTCTAGGCTTCTCTGGGGATTTGAGTTTGAGGTTATCAATTGCCCTTGTGAGTGCTTCTGCTTCCTCTTCTGTTTGATTTCCTTCAGATTCCTGTTGGCTTCTATTTCCACTGTCTGTTCCTTCTTCATCTTCTTTGTTGTCTTCATCAGATTCAGATTCCTCTGAGCTTGGAGTGTTAACTCAGGGCTCTGAATTATTTTCTTGAGAGGTTTCTCCAATTCTTGGGGTTGCCTCAACAATTGGTTCAATGGCCCTGCTGGATTCTGCAGGGGTATCTGGGATGTGGAAGGGTTGTTCTGAGGGATTTCTTTTGATTTTCCCTTGGAACTGTCTTGAGGTAAATGAGTCAAGTCTTTCTGGATCAGCTCCTTGTGTGACTTGTTCTTTGACTGCTTCAACAAGTTGCTTTCTGTGGTACTTTTGGAATTCTCATAGAACTGTATATTCAGCCTTGGCAGGGATGTAATAGATGTCTTTTCCTTTGTTGTAGTAGAGCTTTTTGGTTTCTTTGCTCTTCCAGACTCTGTATTTCTCTGATTCACTGAAGATTGAATTGTAGGCTGATTTGGGAAAACATTCTCTAAGAAACTGTTCTTCATCCATTGTGGATCGTGACTATGGGTGCCTAAGGAGACACCTGGTATGGTCTTAAATGGAAGATTGTTCTTGAGACAATTATCACACTTGCAGTTTGATTCTGCCATGATTGGAAAATTAGTTTATAGTTACTTTGGACTCATCTTTATAGTCGCTTGGACTGTGTATTTATAGTCTCTTAAGACTTTCAACAGATAAACTGTCTTCTGAGTATTTACCCTCAGGTCTGGTATTCTTCAGAGATATACCTAATCTTTTGGCAGATTTCTCTCTTCCAAGTATCTACCCTTGGGTCTGGTATCTTATTTGAGATTTAGGTACAATAACCTTAGCTCTCACTAGCCTCCAAATGTTTTAAGAGTGTGGGTAATCACTCAGATCAATAAGAGTGATCCTCAACTATTCCACTAGTTGGCAATGTATGTTGACCCTCTCTTTGTTGTTATGCACAATAGTTTTGGGACAGCTTGTGTGATAACTGTGATAACCCAAATCGACAGTGTTTGAAACATTGTTGGGTTACTGGGCAAAGTAACAGCTCTGTGTTAACAGAGAAGGATCATTTCTACTTAATGTTATGGTGACACTGGCCCAATTCTAAGCTGGTATAATAAGTATCAACTTGATCTTATCAAAGGGGACTCCTTCTTGGTAAGCAACAAAGTCATTTACAAAGTCAGAGTTATAATACAGCAATTATAAGAGTAAAGACTTTAGTAATTGAGATCTTAGAGCTTAAGTTCAATTCAACTTTGTGTAGATAAAGGCTCATATTGAGTCTCCACCTAACCAAGTAGAAATAATGTTTCTCCTTGGTAGATGTCAACAACTTATATATGATACAAGTCTGTATCTATTATTAACTAGGGTCAAAGGCTTCTAATGAAAGAAGAGAAGCATACAGCTTTCTTAACACTAATTAAACTATATAAGACGTGATCTGTCAAAGAAGCTTTAGAAGTTCTTCTAAAGAAGTTCTTCTTTGATCATCTGACTAGATCACAAGATAGTCCAAATATAGCACAGTTATATTTAACAATCATATGTCATCAAAATGTAAACAAAACTAAACAAGTCATAATAAACTAAGAAATACAAGAACAAATAAGATGAAAACATAATTGTGATATTACTTAAGTATGTTAAGAACTAGGTTACTAAGGACGGGGAACAGAGCCAATGTTCAAGACCGGGTGTCTAAGACAGGGGAACAGAGATGACTGATCCAGTTGATGAACACGGGAGTAGGTCTTGGCCTCAACTTATGTGTTGTGCCACTACTGACACTAACCCGGATTTCAGAGATGGATAGAGACAGGAGGGCGAGGAGAGAGTAGAGGTCAGACAAGGTAGTAACACGTGACTTAGTCGATTATCAGACTGAGGAATACAGTACAAGTTCGACTACTTATATACAAGGCAGCGGATAGGGTCGGATAGCAAGAAACAAAGACATAACAGAAAAAGGATAAGAGGATAATAAGCGTCCGACATTTCGGAAAGGCTAGAAGAATAATAATATCCGACATCGGAAGAAGACTAGAAATGACAAGAGGAATGAAATATGACATGACGTGAGAAAGTCCAAACACAATGCGCCAGAAGCCAAAGGGTAAAGAAGAAGAGTGGAGTGAATGGAGTGGAAGCAAGCCGAAGCGATAGGATGGGAGAACAGGATGCGTAAAAGATTCTAAGTTGAGAAATTGTCAGCCAGGCCGGTAGTAAGGATCGGGTTGTGACAAAGTAAAGCTAATATTGACTTTGTATTGTATAGGAAACAAATGCTAGATATAATCAATATACATAACATCAACTGAAGGGCCATCAAATAATTTATTGTTCCTTTGTTCACTCATCTGAGAATCCCCAGATGATTAAAGATATTTATGATTATTTGTTGCTAACAAATCATGAAAATACAAAGCTATGTTTGGACCACTTTGCTGATGTTGAACTCAGGCCATCTATGTCACTATTTCCAATATCACTTCCCCACCTCTTGTCACAAATTGTGATCTCTGTGCCATTGAGCACCACATAAACATTTACCTTTTAGTGGCTGAGGTAAAGTGATTAGAATATTCAGGGCAATAATAAGGCAAGCAAGTCTTACATTTTGATTTTTCCCAAGTCGAAACATACTGCCTGACTGGCAAGGGAGTGTTTCATTCACCCCATGCCCCAAAATCCAGACATTCCTAGTTTTTGTGCACCCTGGGATTGGACACTTGGCATTTCGAATGATCTTGTCACGAAATACAGCTGGGAGCTGCAAACACCAGCTATATGAATGATAATCCAAGGAAACAAATGGGAATTTAAACTTACATTATTTCTTACTGAGGAACCATGAATGTGCCGCCCATTCTCTGCCAACCTGAGCATTTTCCCAAAGGGAAGTTTTGCAAGAGACATAGTAGCCTGGGAATCAAGTGGATGCTCAGATACTTCACAAAGTCTCCAAAACAAATACAAAACATATTCATAGTGTTTGAGACGCAATACTCCTTCTGGAAGAACAGGACCTGAGGGAAACACAATATGCAAGGAATCTGTGAGTGACATATAGTCAGAGCAAGAAACACTAGGGGGTTCGGGAAATACAGTACCTGTACTGCAAGAGCAGACTTCATACAGCCACTCCAGAAGCTCCCGTCGCCACCTGATCAAGAAGTTGCTGTGAATACATAGCTCCTTGGAACGCTGGGGATCCTTCATGAAATCAAGGAATGATGTGTGGTAGAATTTTATGTCCATAGATTTAAGACCAGAGCCTCGGAGCTCCATGACTGACTGGATGGAAGCACAGGCGCGGCGGAGCTGCTCTTCAGAAAGGCAGAGGATGCTGGCAATTTTGGCGGGTTGCCTAGTTGTGGTAGAATAAATCAGGAGAATCTTTCGGACTGTTGTCATAAGCTTTGGCGGGATTCGCTGCATGATCAGGGTATAGAAAAAATCCATCTCCGCCAGCGGATTGTCCATCCCAACCTTAGAAGAAATGTCCTTTGCATACTCGAGCACAATGTGCAGCTGGTCATTAGGGCCATAAGAGTTCTCGTCCTTGATGAAACGAACCATAGTGGACACATAGATCCAAAGTCCAGCACCACGTTCAACAAGGAGGGCAAGGGCTTCCTCCGATGGCCACGACTCAGGAAGGTCGTGATCCTCGCGGATCTTCTTGAACTCATCGGTCAGGTATAATAAGATCTTGTGATCAATATCGCGGGATACTGGAAGTTCGATGCGAGAGCAAAAGGGAGATACAGTGGTGGAATTCATGGTCCGGGTGATAGGGTCTTCAGGGCGGCTGGTGATGAACCAGCGAAACGGCGTTGTGCGATTGTGAGCGGAAGCTGCGATGATCCTGATAATCTCACACTGCCCTGCTGTTCCATGGCACTCATCTAGTCCGTCGATGATCACAACATGTCCATGAAGACTGCTCCCTACAGTGCCAACCTCACGAAGGGGATGAACGAGCAAGTTTTCAAACTGTGCTGGCAGTGATGTCGTCGCGAGAGCAGGGTCTTCAACTATGAGCTTGTCAACGATTTCCCGGAATGGAGGGCATTTGGTAGCAACTTGATACGCGATGGAGGTAAAGACGCGTTGAGGGTCGTCGCGATCTACGCTTGAACGGGAGAAGAAGAGGGTGGCGGCGAGTTTGTTTATGGGCGCCAGGACCTCGGCACAGCTCTGCGCAATAGCTGACTTGCCGATGCCAAAAGGACCGCGCATCCAAAGGATCGGCTCCTTGCGATCCGACTCTCCCAGCGCCCACTTGGTGATGAGGTCAATGTAGTCATTTCGAGTGCCAAGGTGGCATCTCGGGGGAGGGTAGCGAGCGCTCGAGTTGTAGAATGCATCTGGCATTGAGTAGTCGAAGAGGTGTTTGAGGCCTATTCACCACGTGAGATTAGTGGTCCAACCCGAGGGCACTGTAGAGCTCACCAAGGCCTGCAGGAGAAGAGTCAATGAACTGAGAATGGCTGATAGTAAAGTTTTGTGCCTGGTGGAACATTCCTTGTCCATGAAAATGCGGCGGTGGTGTTAACGAGGAAGGGGTGGGTGATAGGATGGGTGGAGACGACGTAGAAGGCGTGGGGTGCAGAAGCGCTGGATCAGCAAGCACAGGAGTAGGGGTTGTAGAAGGAGGCACTGGGGTTGCAGGCTGGGAAGCGGCAGGCATGGGGATACTGGGTTGAAGGAGCGGAGTGGGAGAAGGGGTAGGAGGTGAAGAAGCAGGCTGTTCCTGTGGCAGAGGATTAACAAGTCGAACGGCTGGAGGTCGGGAAGCAGGATCGTCGGCCTGGGTGGACTTCGTAGTGTCATCGGATGAGTAGAAGAGTTCAGCGACGAATTTGCAAAAGCGCCAGAGCATTTCGAGTGGAGGGTACACAGACTAGTGGTTGCAGGAGAGGGTGGAAGGAGGAAGACAACGAAGGGGAAAGCGAGCTGTGTACGTTGGCTGTTCCATGCGTCCACGAGGCTGATTATCGTGAGGCGCCAATCTCATCGAAGTTAGCACATGTGGTGGCCAATGATTCGATTCCTGATGGACAGAAGCACTTCCACTGGTGAGATAAGCCATGGAAGCAAGGGACGTACAAGGTGTACCGATACATTCCTACCTTGCACTCCCACAGAGATCTTTTTCTACCTCTCAGAAACCGATTTAATGAGTGTTAGCAGGAGTAGACCAGCCTTGGGCAGCTCAGCGACGTCCCGAGTCGTTGATGATGTGACAATCATCACATCACCGCAACCCAATCAAACGTCTCTCAAAATACCCTCCATTCACCTTCCAACTCCGATTCCGACTCTGATGCCCCTGAAGCCCTACCACTCTTATCTTCGAGGAAAACTGTTCACTAACGAAACGCTCAAATTGGCAAGGTAGAAGGTAGAAGCACTCGCTCGAGAAAAGACAAGGCTGAAGGACCGACAAAAAGATCTTGAATTGGAAGATCATGCTGTGAAGAACAAGAGAAAGGTTACAGAGGACGGCATCGATATGGCAGAATACCAAGCTGTTGATGATATCAAAACCAAGATTCTTCGAGCTATGCAGGATGCCAAAGGCGAAGCAAGCGCCGACGATGAGGACGAGGATTTTATAGAATTTAAGGAGGACTCCAGTTTTGGCGGCGGCGAGATGGATGAAAACGAAATCGGGGCCGACTCAGGTGATGACGACGAAGACGAAGGGGCCGTACGAGGAACAGGACAGCGAAGGTGACGATGTGGACTCCGACACCAACTTGAAACCGATACCAGTAACGAAATCAGTTCCACCAGAAACACCATCCAACTACCTCCCCGATGAGGTCCCCAAAGCCGACTTCTCTCGGACGCAATTCCCGCAGCCGTGTTCAAAGAAAAACGTATTCTCGCAGAAAGAGCAGAAAAAGCGGAAGCGCACCTCGTCTACACGAAAGGATGTTATCGTCGGATGTGTTTCAGTCATCCTTCACACTTGTAGACTTCTAACAATATTCCGCCCCATAGATTCAAAGTAATCCGGACGTTATCATCAACAGCAAGACTTGTATCGTCCCGAGCAGCTGTACCCTCTGCAAAGGTCAACAGTTTCCTCGATCGCGGCCTCGCTGTCAAAGGCCGAAGGTCAACTTCCGGTAAAGGCTGGGAACGCTGACCTGGTAAGCTTGTCCATGGTACCTTTCCGAACCATAGTTGATATTTCCCTGTGAATAGCAAATATTGGGGTTCTACGACGAAATGGACCGGTAGCGCATTTTGTTCGCGGAGTCGTTAAAAGTATACTTGTTTTTACCGGGCATTTATCCATGTCAGATCCCTCTCAGACGAGTAATTATAATAGCCTGAAATCGATGTATTATCCTCCACTTAGAAACCTGCGTATCGAGTATCAGCACACACTAGGTTAATACTGAGCGAACATTTATTATCCAGGATCCCGATATCCACCCCCAACCAGCCACCTGCATCCCATATTGCTCAATCGACTCACGCGCGCCACAGTCCTCGCAGCCTCGGTTCGAAAACCACCTCAAACGACGTTGAATGAGCACTCGCATTCTCCGTAAACACATATTTAGAAATGCGCAGGATCCATATGAACACTAAACACCGATTGAAACAACACCGTAGTGAAAGATGCGGATGTCCGGCCCGAGCGAATATTTGAGGGCTCATCGGAGGAACGAGAGATGAAAAAATAAATACTCATGCAGTCACCACGGGGGGAGGTGTGGGTGCTGGCATCTCTACGCGTGGAGGCAGGAGAGCGTATTGAGTTGGATTCGCCGGCCATGGTTTATGAAAGAGGGGCGGGAGCAGTCCAATATTCAGCATATAGACGCAGTCTAGGTTATTTTGGGCGTACAATTCAGGTAAGGTGAAATTTTTCCTTTTGACATGGACGATTGAGATGCGAGCAGCTGAAGCATTTACATGGGGATCCGTGCAAATGAGAAGCTCGGTTTTTTAGCTTTGGACAAATGGAAGGTAGGACGTTGCAGGGGAAACGCTAAGGGTGTAGACGGGGCGTGGAAGAGGATGCCGACGAAAATGCTGGTCAACACTCGACTCAAATTCTCGATGAATATAGTGACCACGCACCGCTCCGTTGCTCCAAGGTACTCATCCCGACCACTAACGATAGTGACACACCCTTCAACCTCCCGCCCAGTGGAGCCGAGTTCCCTAAGGAGATGGACAAACGTTCCTCAAACCGCTTTTCTAGGGACGGGACCCTTTCCAATCGGACCATCGGCAACGTCGTTGAATGACTGACATATGAAGGTGACTAGATAAACGACGGAAGAAGTGCCAGGGGCCGAATACGGGTCAGCGGTCTGTATGTGGGTGAGAGAAGAGGTGGCTGCGAGTTTGCCTCTAGTCTCCAGGGCCTCAGCGCAGCTCTGCTGGCTTTTCCGATACGAAAGGGACTTGCACATCCCGACAATGATCCTTGTGATCCGACTCTCAGCACCCAGTCAGCGATAAAATCGACATCTTCATTTCGAGTGCCAAGGTGACACTTCGGCGTTGGGTGGCGAACGCTAGAGTCGTGGCATGTAATTGGCATTGAGAACTTGAAGAGTTGCCTGGGGCCTATTCGTCGTATAAGATCAATGGTTCAGCTCGAAGACACTGCGGAGCTCACCAGAGCCAGCAGAAGAACGATGATCGAATTGTCGGATGTTGATGACGACGTCGTGTGCATGGACATGCTTTAGCGTAGATGAGGGGTAGGTATCAGGATAGCTGGAGACGGCGCAGGTGGTGTGAGATCCAGACACGCCAAATCTGGAAGTGCAAGAATAGCGACCGTGGATGGTGCAAAGGTGATAGGCGAAGGATGGGAGATGAGGGAATGGCAGGCTGGGGGCGTAGAGTGGGATGTTGAAGAGGCAGAGGGGTAGGCAGTTGCTGAGGCAGTGGAGCAGTAAGGTGAGGAGTGCTGAGTGTTTGAGATCGAGAAGCAAACTTTTGAGGGGCGAAAGTTGCTTTGGACAACAAAACCCATCGGACCTTGTGGGTGTGTTCCATGAGAAACGTCCGAGAATTTAGTCCCGGTTAAAGTAGTAAAATAGTTGAATGAAAGTCGTACAAGAGCGCCTGCGCATTGCGTACAGAGGGGGACTAGGACCGGTGGTTGCAGGAGAAGGTGGGCGGAGCAAGATAACGAGGTCTGTTTTTTTCCACGAGTGTACGATGTTGATATCGCGAGATGCCCGTGATTGCTATTCTTGGTCACACTGGGCTCATTCTCTCTACACGCGCAGTTGTGGCGAGTTTGAAAGCAAGTACATTGGGCCATAGTGGGAGCAAAAAATTCCGAGTGGAAAGCACCCAGCCATCCAACCCCTCCGCCCTTGCTGTTTCCAGACTCCATGGAGGTCAAGGCCACTAAGTTCGTTTCTAATTTCGCCTTTCAAACGTACATTGACCCGACATGATGATGTAGGAAGCTCACCAGCCAACTGTGGATCCAGCCCGTTTCGTACGCCTCTACCATGTGATTGATAGGAATGAGTTCAGTGGCCAGTCGTCGTGAACCCCTCAGTGGTGGTCGGCGAGCTTGCGCCTCCCGTGCACCATGCCAAGCGCCTAGCGCCAGCATCTCTGATGTTTAGGTTGCTTTGAGCGACGTTGTGACTCTCGCAGCAATACATGACATACTATCTCAGCGGTCCTCAATCTCACTTGACCTTCACTACCGTCTCCTCTCCAACAAACCCCAGTTCGTCTCTCTCAATCCTGGTTCGAGCGTTTATTGGCTTGAATAGGTTGGGTGCAGATTGGTGTCTAGCAGCAAGTCATCTTTTCCACTTGATCAGATGCCCTCGAAATGCGAGCCGCCTCGCGATTTCAAGTGAGCTCAAGTTTCTGAATTCTATGACATACCTTTCGTGCTTATCCTTCTTTTGTGATCGTAGGCTCCTGTGAGTTGCGCGTCCACTGTGAACTGGTCGACTTGACCCAATTTACACTGCGGATCTGGCTTCCATAATCCCCCAGCGATCACGTCCAACTCATAACACTATATCACGGAGCCAGATCGGTCTCGACTGCCCATATTTCTTCATGGCCGTTCGATGGAACAATCATTAACATAGAACACGCTGTCAGGTATGATATCCTACTATATAGGTACATCGCAGCCGTTGACATGTGCTTCACTGTTGCCGACTCCAACGTATTCTCGCACCCTCCACCCAATCTCGTATACAGGGCCGAGTTCGAATACCGATTGTCCTCAGGATCATTAGAATTCATCAGCCCAGCCCCAAGCGGAGAGACATCATACTTTTATACACCGCAACAGTCTACTGCCCAACCATGGGCCAATTCTTCAGGGCACCTGACACCACCAAAGTAGTGGGAAGTGGTTTCGTGTACGAGGGGATCCAGGAATTATAGCCCAGTAGACGTCGTTCGGGAGCATACATTCAAGTGTCTGATATACCACCTTTGAGCAACAATCTCCAAGTCTGGCTCGCATTGATTAAAGCGCTCGGTGTCGTCTCCTACCCCGGACCTTCAAGTCACGTTGCACACATGGGCTCTCTGGACAGCCTACAATTGCGCCGTCGTTTCTCCGCTGCGCGCCAGTTTAAACACCGATAGATCGAATTCGGCTCTTACAATCGGAACTTGCCACACCACATCTCACGGTACACCAAGGTCTCTTCAAATCACCCCACCTCCGACCCCCAACCTCAGTTGTATTCCTCAATCCGTTGGACTTGGTCCGGGTTTTGTTCATGCATTTACTATCATTTGAGTATTGTACACTGAAATTCATTCTCAGCCTTCGCCGCTGATTCTAGCCTCGTCTCATCAAGTTTCTTCTGTATCAACTTCATGAATTCATGAGCGTAGCACCCTTTATGTAGCAGTGACTATCAATGCTGATGCTTCCCAGAGCATCCACTCATCCTCGTAGGCAATCATCAACCATTATGATTGTTTCCTAACCAGAAGTCCGTGTGACTGCTCTTCGAGAGCGCCCACTACCCTGGTCGTGCATACTGCATACTGGTCATTTTAGAATGTCTTATGCTGGCATTTGGTAGGCTCGCACCTTGGTACTCTTTCTTGGACTGGCTGCTTGATGAGCTCGACTGAACTGAGGGCATCAATACCCCCAAATTGACAACCATTCATGAGTGTAGCATCGGCTGTGACTCTTTAGGATTTGCTCTGCTTGCTATTACTGAGAACATATGCCATATATTTGAGTAACGGACATACATAGCATACTACCTGGAATAACTAAGTGATTGTCCGGTCCTAGAGTGAGATCAATCCAAGTATAAATGGCGGTTTTTCTGGATCCTAAGGCAGGAACATGTGAGTTTCAGAAACCCACTAAGCACCTCTGAAGTGGATGTACTGCAGAAGGCATCAAAGTTAAGAAATTGAGATGTGGTCAAATTTTGGATTGGATCTCACTGTTATGCACAGCCCAGATACACAGCCTCACATAGCATTACTCAGCCATCATCATATTCTTAGTCACCCCCTTAGTCAGTATGACTCCTCACTTACCCATCCATTTCTATTCTTAGAACTCTTATGACTCAGTCCCTTAGTATATAAACCTTGTAGCTACAATGTAGTACCCTATGCTTTACCAACTTGTTCTTCTTTCCTTTGCTCTCTCCTCACTCTCAAGTCTTTACACACTTGTCACAGCCTGAGTTCCAGCTTAGGTTGTAACACTTACAGGATAGAACAAAGTAGCCCATGCCCAATATCATAGATGATATAATATTACAATGACTATGGTTAACAATTGCTAATGTATCACATGGAATACACAAATAGAACAGATCCCAAAAGGGTGAAGTGACATCCAAATGACACTCACAGTAGGAATTGGGAGGGGCTGTTGGACCTAAGTTGCTGTCTGCAATATCCCTAATGTTGCTTCCTTGCCTGTCATCACAAATCACCAGTCTACCTTTGAGCACTACAGGAACACTCACCATTGTGCACCTGAAATAAAATAATGCCACCAAGACTCTTGCTCTGCAGTCCATCTCCAGACCTCCCAGAGTACAGCCCAGACAGTCCAGTGTATCAACCAGCAACCACAGCATCCTCATCACCAATGTTATCAGACTTCAATCTGAATGACATAATCCAACATCCTCAGCCATTAACACCACCATGCTTGGCCCAACCTACAACCCTCCTTTTATGCTGTGATAAGGCCATAAACCTGCACCACAAGGACACCATTATGGTCATCTCCAGACTGAGGTCTGTTTCTCCCATCCAATCCAATGAGGATGCAGTCCAAATGGATGTCCCTATCATGGTCAGACTACTTACATCTATGAGGAAGAATGCCCTCTTACACCCCCATACAAGTATTGCAATTACAAATCTTATTATGATGATAAGGTGTCAAGATTTGTGAATTACCAGTACTTACTAAGTGCATGAAAGTTATAGAGAGGTCAGTCATTGGCTTCAGCATATGTGCTGCACCCTTCCAATATCACATTGACCGATTTGGTCTATGAGAAAGATGACAGGCAGTGCAAATTAGAATTCAACACTGAAGGAATAATCGGACAGAGAGTAAGAGTGGAATCTTAGTTGATATTCAGAATGGGTAATACATGAGCTAGTAGTGACATATTTAAGATAATGCGAAATTGGACAAATATATTGACTAAAACAATCTAGATTAATCTGCCCATGACAACTCTCATCTGCTTGGATTATTTTAATCTGGATTAAATATGGATTCAAGCTGGATTCAGGTGGGGCCAATGGCAGGGCATGCAGTCTTGAAAGACTTTGCTGCCTTCAATCCAGATTTAATCCAGATTTAAGCTGGATTCAGCTGCAGAGCATATAGTATTGAATGACTCAGCCATCTTAAATCCAGATTAAATCCAGATTTATGCTGGATTCAGCTGCAGAGCATGTAGTATTGAACAACTCAGCCATCTTAAATCTAGATTAAATCCAGATTTAAGCTGGATTCGGCTGCAGAGCATGTAGCATTGAACAACTCAGCTGTCTCAAATCCAGATTAAATCCAGATTTAAGCAGGAGCAGTCATAAAATAAGGAGCCTGGGTTATTCCTGTGTTCAATGATCCAGATTAAATCTGGATTAAAGTGTGGTCAGTCATAGACATTGATAGTTGTCATAGCCTGGATAATTCCTAAATATAGATATCACCTATATGTGAATGTATCTCTAGTATAGTGATGCATTACAGTGATATGGATGACATCTAGGATCCCCGGTGTTTCCAGTGACAACATACATAATTCTTCAGTAGACTCAACAACAAAAATTCTAATGAGAATATTAAACTACTGCTGACTGTCGAGTAATCATGGCTTACCTCTGAAAAGCCCAGTGGCAATGGTGGAGAACAAGATTCAACATTGAATGCTCAGGCATCTAGTGACAGCAGTGGAGAATGAATTTAAAATGTTCTGGCTTCTAGTACCAGTAGTAGAGGGTAAGACTCAACTTTGATTGTTGAGTCTTTCAATGGTAGTATCAAGACCATTATATCTAGGTATGTTATCAACTGCTCATGTGCTTTGTTTCTGAACATAGCTAGAGCACTCATCTCTGTTGAATATTAATGCTATAATGTCAATACTATACTGGTCAGTGTGTATAAGTGCTACCTGTGGATCGACTATAAATATATATGAGAGAGAGCTAAGGTCAAATTATCCAAGAAAAAGTAAAATCTGGAATGATGTGAGAGAATGAGCCTGGAAAAGTGGCTTCTAAGAAAAATGGTTTGAACATTAAATACTGATGTACTCAAGAAACAGGTGATTGCATTGAGCTAGGCTGTGTTATTCCTCTTCTGATGCTTGGTAGGTCTCTTATCTGCATCATCCTCAATTGAAATGAGATTGTAACCCAGCTTCCTGTGGAAAGCCTCAGCATATTTTTTAAAAAAGAAGATGAATGTACCATTTGGTGATCTTGGTATCCTTGGTGGTCATAGGTTTAGGGGGCTGCAGTTTCCGTGTAGCACACTTAGAGGTGCAAACAGGTACAGTGGTCTTGTAGTGTTGTTTCTGACTTTAGGTATTTCAGGTGATGGTGGTCTCCAGGAGGGTAGCAGTGTTTGGCTTTGAAGTGACAGTGCTATTCTGGCCCTTCCTCCAGTTCCCTTGTGCTACACCACCTTGGTTCTTGGGCCTGGTTGAATCAGAGGCTGTGGATGGACATCAAAAACAAAATGAGCAATCATGTAGTACAGGCAAATACCTGAGTTTTCACATACCTTGAGCAGTGATGTTGTGGTCAGTGGTTGAATCTTGTGGTTGACCAGAAGGAGCCACTCAAGAGTTAACAGCAGCTTGATATCCTTCAAGACTTTCATATGAATGAGTCTTGTCTTTATCACTTTCTGATGTTGGACCAGGTGGTGTACTGTGCAGGCTTGCTTGTGGATTCTGTGAGGTATCCTAATTCAAATTTGAGCTGAAATCAAAGTCCAAATAACAAAATACATCTGACTTATACTAATATTTACTTGTGAGGTTGACCAGTGGGATGAGGGCCCCATCTGCAGAACCTGCTTATTGTTTCCTGCTATGGAAGAGAATGGGCTCCTGACTAGGCTGTGGTAAAAACCACCTGGAGTATCCTAGTAAAAGCCAGCATTATATTAAGCTCAGAAACATGGAATGGGGTGGCGTACATCAGTCATCCTGTTATCTGGCATTGTTGGGGGGGTACTCAAGCAGAATGGTGGCTCTTGATGTACAGGACTCTGGCTGGGAGGTGGGGCAATATCTGCATTCAAGTCATGGAGCAGCTGAGTTGGTAGGGACATTGTTGGGTGGGAGGCAAGGTCCTCATTGCTCCTGGAAGCTCCGAGACCTGATGGTAATTAGGGGAGGCCTGGCCCACCAGATGATGTGTGATCATCAGTGGGACTGGCTAGCTTGGGGGTCACCTGTTTGTCCTGAATGAGGCTTGAGCAAGCTGAGTTTGGCATCCTAATTTATAAAGATCAATACAAACCAGAGTAAAGAGATAGGCCACTTACAAAACTTGACTGAAGTCGATAATATCAGGATTTTTGGACAAATCCTCCACAAGAGCAATAGTGTGTTCACTAGACATAGTTGCTGGATTGATATTGTTGTAATTTGCAAGTAACATAGTATTGAGAAGATACAATTTCCAGACAGCACAGTCCTCCAGTAATTACCAGGGCAAGGGTCCAGATCATCCCAATGCTTCTACAATAAACATTTGAGTATGAAGCACCCTCAAAGAAGGAAATATAGCCAAACCCCAGAGTTTAGTCAGATAGGCTGAGATCACCTCTCACATCTCCTTCCTTGTAACAGAATCAACATCAAAGCAGTGTATGAAGTATTTTCCACTCAAAGTCTGGGCAAGGAGTGGTGCTGTTTCCTTATTGTGGCCTGTTATTGAAGATAAGGCCCTCAGAACACAGCTAATATAAAATGGTTTCTTCGACTTATGTGGCAGCCATTTATCAGCAAGCTCTTGAAAGTGGTTGTAAATATGGTCATCATATGCTTTGAGGAAAGCATCAGAACTGGCATCTTGCCAAGCATTCGAGATCAACCAGCTAATATTGAAATGACTTGAGTACAACAAGCCTTGGACTGCTATGGGTGATTTACCTTTTGAGATAGATTTGGTTCGAAGGTTCACAGGTGGTGGTAACTAAGAAGAAGAGCCCATCACCATACTGATGGCGGTCCCATCCAAGGAGCTTGTGAAGATCCATCCTTGCTCTTGTGGCAAGGTGCTTTTGCCATCTATCCAGAAGGTCAGGTACCATTTTATAAGGTATAGAGATGTACTGCAATGTCTCTTCTTTGGTGGGCTGAGCTTGACTCTGTTCTCATAACTGGGTAACCCATGCTTCATAGGGCTGCAACTTCTCCTTAGGTAGCTCAGCAATAAAGTGCATGAGCTCAGCATTCCACCTTCCTATGAACCCTTATCTCTGACATTTGTCTTTGTTCAGTTCAAGAACATGATTGAGTATAGCCTGCTTGTAATCCTCAGCTATCATTTCCTTCAAACCATGCAAGTACTGGGAAGGAGGAATGACCATGTCATCAGCATTGTGATCCTTGTCATTATGCTGAACAGTATTTTCACAGGTGGGTGAAGATGACTGAGATGTGAGTTGAGAACAGTGAAATCTTACTATGGGTATTGGCTGTTTGCAGGCGTTCTTGAACCATGATTGAACTTTCTGGAAGAGTTGTCAGATGCATGTACAGGAATTTCAAGAGCAGTGACCACTTACCTCCTGCATCTCCTGACATGTACTGGGGAATTTACCAACAAATGAAGGGATGACATTATTTTTCACCCACATCCTCATGTTGAATGTTCCTTTCTTCTCTGCTACAGTGCGAGCTGCAAAGGTGCATTCCTTGAAGCCTCCATCTTCGAGATATTTTTTCTGTGGTTTAGTGAGTGGCATGAGTGACAATGGGGAAGAATGGGATGAAGGCTCACCAGTGACAGATCAACCAAGTATTTGTGCTACATGTTTGCTCTTTGATGTTGTAATTATAATTCAGTCTCAAAATCTTGCATTGCTCATCTACTGGGCAGATTGATTGCTGCTAGTCAAGGCACCCCTCAGTGGTCAAAATAATTGTTTGGATCCCTTCCATAAAATTTACCTGATAGCTTTGTAATGGTACCCTCAGGCATATATTGGTGAAATCAGAATAAATCATGATATGGTGGATATATTATGAACCTTGACCCAAAGCTCTGGTAATATATTTGCACAGAAGCTGCCAACTCCAACAGGATCCAGTAAATTCAGCATAAGTTAGAAGATCTAGCACTGAGATCAATAGTTATAAGGTTATGGAGTGTCACTCCAACTGCCCATGACCATTCATTAAAGCTACAGTGACTTCTAAAAATGCTCAAGCCTAAGTCTACCAGCACTGTGAGACAATGCAGATATTCAAAAATCATTATGGACCAATCAGTTAAGAGGCATTTAAGAATCCCATGCTTATCAAATATAATTACAGGGAAGAAATATTAGTAGGAGAAAAAAACCTCAATAATAGGAGGGAAATACAGTGCTAAATATTGCTGGGTAGGAGATTAGAAGACTACTAGTGAAAGTAAAAAATCTAGAGTGAGTTAGAAAGGAGAGCATCATAAAGTTCATTTTGGCAAGTAACACCTTGATGCCTGAAATACAGACATGTTGCAGGGCCAGGGAAAATAGGCTGCTCCCAATGCACATAATTCCAATCCTGAGTTTGTGGGTCTAGTAGTTTATATGCATCACTGTGCTCAACCCCAAATACTCCTAAAGTGAGCTTATGATCAGCAAGGCAAAAGGCACCTCCACTTGTATGTGGAATCCCAACAGATTCAGGTGAGCTAGAATTCTACAAAACATATGATTAGAGGAATTAGAGATTGAAATAATTAGTTGACATACTTCTACCCAGATCTTGAGAGTGATAGCAGGTGAGCGGAGTGGTGTAGGGGTCATAGGCCAGGCTGTCTGAGCAGTGATGACAGGTGAAGATGCCAGTACAGGAGTTGAAGGAGGGGATGCTGGAGTAGGATTCAAACCCATTGGCTGCAAGGATTCAAAAGTAGCAATCAGAGTGCCTAACTGCTCATCTTGCATCAGCAGAGCCCAGACATTGAGGCACTTGGAAAGCCATCAAAATCCACCACAGTACCCACACTGCCAAAGCCTTAAGTTGTAGGCAAAAATGGAGCAAGTAAACACTCACATAGGTGTACCATCTACTGAGATTCTCCATAGTCTCACTATCCTTTGACATGCAGAGTTTAGGCTCTGTATGTTGACAGCAGTGGGGAGGTTTCCTTGGAGAGAGCTGGAAAAGGTATTGCTTAATCTCTGCTTCATTTGCTTTTTGCAGCTCAGAATGAACCTGAGAAGTGGAACATGGTCGACAACAAGAAGCTCTGGGCATGGAGGGATGTTAGCAGTGCAAAGATATTAGACACTAAGGATGCACTCAGGACTTTGAGAATAACTCACAGAGCACATGGTGCTAGCGGCAACTGTGAGGCTGGACTAGTATACGTAAGTAGCTGATTCATCCTTGGAGCAAGCTAAAAGGATGAGATGAGATCTTATTGATTTTGGACCACCCACCAGCTCACCCTGTATCAGCAAAATGAGTAATCAAAATGAGTGTTGCCTCAGTGCCAGAGTGGGGTGCTTTCAAGTTCCGAAAAAAGGAAGGCAATCATTAGTGCCCTAAAAGGGATATATTGTTATATCAACAACCTAGATAAAATAGAATGTTCATTTACCTGCCTCAGATCGCCTCCCCAGCTGAGAATTGCTATTGCATCAACTATGACCACTCCTTGTCCTGAGAACACTTGATGCTCTGAGAGTGCCCCTCCTGAGGACTTGAAATGGGCTCATATCATTGCCTACTTGAAAGTGAGTTGCCAGCTGGGATTCTAGAAGGCTTGAGCTCACCATCAGGGTAGCCCAGCCAACAATTGTTTTACATCTTCCCAACAATCCACAGTCTGTTTAACCTTTCCTTAGACTCAGGATTGGCTAGGGATGCCCAATGGCCCCGGATTCACTATGATATATATGACCCAACCACAAAGGACTTTACCACAGTCCATTCCCAGGCATGGTTCACAATTGGTTGCAGCAATAATCCTCAGAAATGGATTATTAAGTGGCATGACATTGATATTGAGGAATGTCCCAGTATTGGCAAGTTCATCAAAGACATCAATCAATGCAGCGAAGTTGTGAAAACTGCCCCTCATCTCACACATACTCCATCAGTTGAACCCCTACCACCTACTTCATCTCCTGTACCATCATCCATTACTGGCAAGTCTACCTACAACACCAAATCAGAGACCTTCAAGCTAGGCAAGTGCAAGCACACTGTACCTTTCATCTCAATTGGCTCCATCAACATTATGATGCATCCAGAATCTAAGGGTGGTACAAACAAAGATCATGTGAGTTCCAAATTTTGGGTTACATTTAGAAGACTCACCCAAGTCAAGGCCGTGAAGGATATGAGCATCACTACAGTCACAGAGGGAAAGAATCTGGTAAGGTCAAAACTCCAGTTCAAGAGTGGTTAACTCACCTTATTCAAGGCTGCACACAATACAGCCAAGGATAATAGTGCAAGAGAGCAAGATTAGGTAAGCCCTAGACCCTAGATTCAAATAGACAACTCACCAAGATCAAGGTAGCAAACAATATTGTCGAAACTACCATTGCTGAGAAACAAACCCAGGTGAGTTATGGACTTCTAGGATGGCTTGCTTATATGGGGGCTGAAAACAACATCATCAAGATCACTGCTGTGAAAGAACGAAACCTGGTGAGCCCAAGGTCTCTTGGACTGACTAGATGGCTTACATATATCAAAGGCTGCAAATGATATCATTGAAATCACTGACACAGAGGAACTAACTCAGGTAGGTTGCTGTTCACTAGCATTGACCAGACAACTCACCAAAATAAAGGTCACTGTTGGTGTGATGACATCTGGAAATTGAGAGAAGTCAGCCAATGTATGCTTTGTATTCCAAGTTGTAATGGAGGTACTCACTGTGACCTAGGCACAAGAGAATACAGTCAAGGCTGTAGCTGGAAAAACTCAAGTAGTTCCAGTGAGCCTATTTTCTGGTCGTGTTGGTATTGCTTATCAATATCACACATAACTAGCTAGTGAAGAGGTTATTGATATTTCTGAATATCAAGCCATAAGTAGTAATGATTCAAATCAAAATAGTAGTGATGCTCACCTTCGGGACCTAGACCCCCCTGCAAAGAAACACAAAACTAAGACCAGGACAGGACCAATTACTATGACCTAGAAAACTCGATTCTCTTGAGCCTAAGAACAACATCTACTGAGACATAGTTATTTCCTATGATACAACAAACTTTCTATGTACAAATCCCTGATAATGAGATGTGAATTCATGAGACCTTGATACACAGGGGAGAATGTGACATCTTGAGATCACTCAAATGAACAGGAGCAAGAAAGGAACTAACATAGCATCATGAAATGAAGCAATAGGGCTTTCGCACCGAAAGTGGGACAGTAAGTAAGCAACCAAGCCGAAAATAAGCTGCTCCACATGCTAAGATGTCACTAGAAACAACCTGTGAAAACTCCAATAACACATGCCCATAAAAAACCTGGCTCATGAATAGATCAATGCTGGTAGAGTAAGTCTGAGATATAGGCATGTACCCAACAGGCTCCACATGGAGATATCCAAAGGATCGGCGCAAAAATGATCGGACACTCATCCAACTGAAGGAGGCGACAAAGAGACCTAAATTGTTTACTTTCAAAAATTTTAGGAACAAAATTTGCAGTTGACAAGACAATATGTTGGTGAATGGGCTGTGAAAATTACTCATGACTACTTGTACTGTAACACCAAAAGGGACCTTCCTTTATAGGGTTAATAGATCACTCAGAAGTTAGGCCTGCTTGAATCAAAGCTGCTGATTGAACAGGGTGTGTAAAGTTTGCATTCTGAAGCCCCACATACAGAACAGGAAGGCCCCTGTTCAGCGATTTGAACTTGACTCAGTGGTTATGCCAGCTCAATAGAGGTCAGCTGAGGGCAGCTGCTAGACTGAACCAGGTCGAGGAATGAGTTTACAGGTAAAAGCTGGAGGCCATTGAATATGTCCTTACCTCCTTCCTGTCTGCACCCCAACTTCAATCCTTCAGTGTTGCCATTGTCAGCAATGTCCGGCATACCCTCCCAGCAGCTGGAGGCTCACCCAGACTGCATCCAGATAATAGTATACCATAAAGTCAGCAATCACCATTAGTAACAGAAAAAATGCTAACCTTGATACAGGCAGATCACACCCAGATCCTCTTTCATGTCAAATCATGGGATGGTAGCCAATCAGTTGGCTTTTGGGGACTAGAAGACTTCAAGAAGGTGACCAACTGGCCCAATATACATCAAGTCATATATGACATTTGCGAGGAGAGATTCATCCTATTACACACCTTTGCTTGCTACACAAAATCAGATGCAAACCCATTTCTCATCACGAGGCCCTATGTCCTAGAAGATGAACACTGCCCAGGTATATGTCTCAATAATGAGGAATTGAAGCAGCAAGCAATGGAGTTACCAAATAATGCCCCGATTGGAGGCCAACATCCTGGCACAAAAACTACCCCACAAATTGTTCATGAACAACCCATGCCAGGTTGTGTCCTCAAGTGAAAGTGTCAGGACTCTGTAGAAGAGACTTATGCAATTATAGCCAAAGCAAAACAAAATAGGGAGGTGCTTTGATGCCCCTGTCATGACTCTGTTTGAAGGTTTGGGAGGTAAGGGTGCTGGATTGCTTGACCATTTATTAGGAAAGCTCACCTTGAGCATTGGCAGCAGCAGTGTGTATACTCCTCTAATCATCCTAAGTTCATTCTTCACTTCATCATATCTTGTGCTCTTCATCTTTTCGTGCTGCACTTCACCTCTCAGCACATCAGCATCCTTCATACTCCTGAATTTTGCTTCATTCTCGACTCCATTGGACCTTGTTTTATTATTGTCCTTCTTCAAGCATGAAGTACAAGCTATTTAGCTATTTTTTTGCTCACATATAGGCTATGTCTCGTTCTACATTTGTTTATCTTAGAGAAATTATGATTTGATTTCACAGGAGTGTCTCAGAGGAGATGCACATTGGGTGCTAATAAATGGAGGAGGAAGAGACCAATAAACCATGAGGAGGCTCAGTTTGAGCCTCAGAACTTTAGGGCCAGGTTTCATATGATTACCTGCCACATCACAACACCATTATCAAATAGATTCATGAACATTGGGTCACATTACATAAGTAATTGAAAGCATTACCCACTTTGCTGGCTCGCTAGGATGAGCCAATAGGAAAAACCAGGCAGTAACTAGGCAGAAAAAAAATAAAGAGAGACAAGAACGTAAAAAAATAAGGTTGAAGGCAATCTAAAATGAAAACATTGACCATCAAACCAGAACACTAACACACAACCTCCTCCATTAGCTCTATTTCACCATGGGCATTGATTGACAATCAACCCTTTCAGATTGACTGATTGCCTACAAGGTGAGGTCAACATTTCAGGGCCGTCCCCCTGATCACACTCTGTTCTTGAATACTGCAGTGCTAGAAGTAGACGGCCTTGTCATAAAAATGAATGATACTGGAGTAATCTCACATCATATACTGCACCAACCATTGCACTTTAAAATTAATACCTGTTTTTGGAAAAAAATTACAGTAAGGAGGAGTGCAAGTGCAAAAATAAATGCAAACACAAGTGTACTGCCAGTGTCACAAAGATTGTAAGGTGCCCATTGCTGTGCCAGCCAGAGTGAGTACCCTACACCTTTGATCCCTCTGCAGTCTCCCCAACAGTCTGAAGCAAACAATGTCTTAAGCAGATTCTGCCAGCCACAATAAGACAGGGTGTATGAAAATTGTCATGTACACCCAGGTGAGCCACCTCTTATGTTTCTGTAAGTGCAGCCCTAACCATCCTTTAGCCAGATGCATTACTGGCTGTCCACTGCATTTGGATCCAGTATGGACTGTTTACCCTCAGTGGTGACAAATCCTTCACCACTACCATGAATGTCCCTGTGACCAAGTATTTTATTTTCAATATGAATGTCAAGAAGTTCATCAATATACCAACTTGAGCCCATTTCCCATCTGACCTCAATGGGATCCAATACCCATTCTTTGTTGTCAAGCAACAAGGTCTTGATGATACAAGATGCTTACACTTAAGCAAGTTCAAGGAATGGCTGCAAAAATTCTGTGAATGTCCTGCCTCTTACTATCGCACCAGCAGGTCTTTGCCTGGCTCATCAGAGAACACCCCTTCTTCAAGATCACCCTCACCTCTAGCATCAAAGGAGCTGAAGGAACTCAAGCAGAAATGGTCTATTAAGGTCAAGATCAAGACTATGAATGTAATGATCAATGTTGGTGGTGTGAGTATAGGATACAACGGTAACAACAACGAACCTCCAGTAAGAAATGTGATCTCACTCCTCATAATTCCTTTGTAAAAGATTTCTTAGGTTGTCAAGAAAGTAAGGACAAGCACTGTTGTTGAGTCAGAAGACAAAGATGACAAAATCAAAGTCAGTCCTAACTCTTTGGTCCCCACTTACAGATAAGATGTACTTACCACATTTCAGGTGCACAACACAAATCAAAGTTTGAATAACAATAAGAACACTGTTCTTGTTTCTGACAGTGAGGACAACTAAGATGAAGTGAGCATTGTTGTGTTCAATGCATTGAAATTAATCATTGTGCATTCAGAAACTGTTCCTCCTGCCCCAGTTTTAGCTATCAGCAACAGAGATGGCAGAGATATAGATAATTGTACATTTAAATTACTCTTTTAGTGCCCTCTGGATAAGACTAGTAAAATTTCAGGTAGCTCTGGGTGTATTTCAGTCATACTCTGCCTAGAATTCTCAAAAAAAAGAAAAGAAAAGAAATAGTCACACAGGGGGTTGTTCTATAAAATTGGTAGAGTATGGAGGTCCCGCCCACCCACAGTGAACCATATCCACTGAGCCCCATGGAAAACAGGCACCTTACATGAAGTGACCTGGCAGGCATTTGGGTTCATGTTGGAGCAACTAGCAAAAATGCCATCACAGTTGGTGGGAATTTTACTCTCAGCAGAAAGCAATACACTCAAATGAAGCTCTGACAGATATAGTCATTTGGAAACTACAAATGGAGTGAAATTTCAGCCTCAGAAAGACCAATAGTCACAAGGAATGACAGTAGTCTTGCTTGTCGTACTTTGACTCCACAGTCTGACCAGCTAGGACAAACATGACCCAAAAAACAGAGCTAGTGTAAAGACAGTAGAACAATCAAGTATATCCTCACCAGTTTCAAGTATGACATGACTTGCTGTATAAAATACAAAATTCGCCTACCCAAGGCACTGGAGACAAGCAATATCTTACTACCAGAATTGTTGGTGAACCCTTTAGACCCTGAAGATACACTGTATTGGATCAGACTCTCATCCGGAGACCAACAGGAGGAATCTGTGTGCCAAGAATGGTAGGCCCAATTCTTATGGCCCCCTAACTAGCTACTATTCCACTGACCAGAGGTTTGGGAGCAATAGGAGCTAATGGTGTGCACCTGTTTCAAAAATTGGTCAATGGAATGGAAGTCGCTCAGCAGTGGTGGATACTCATACTACAAATTGAAATGAACAAATACATTGATTGAGTGAATAAGGACAACTGTCCCTTGGAGAGCTGAAGGGTAAAAAGAATGCTCTCTGTAGCATTAATGCTAATGAGCATTAGAAACATATGAACACACTCCACAGGCAGCAGCAGCTCCTGATCTTGACATTGAATGTAATTGAACCTGATAATAGAGAGGCACAAAAACAATTTCTAGTCACCAAAGGGCCCAGGAGTGGGGTTGGAAGAAACAATTTTCTCCATCAAATGGGTAAAAGGCCACCCACCCTGCAAAGAAGGACTAATGTCCTAGCAGGAAAATTAGATCCTGTTGGAGAGGAGAGGAGAGGAGTAGAATAACATGCCCTGTAACCATGGTAGTGCCTTCAGATGGCAATAACCCAAAATATTCCTCAAAATGGCTGACCACAGGCATCTGACGAGCTTCTGGAGTCAATTATGAGTCAAAAAAGGAGCCAGCTTTACTAAGAGAATAGATTTAAATCAAATTCAATCATCTCTGCATATTTGAAGTTGACATACACTTTTTCAATAATCTATACTCTTACCTATTATATGATTATTCCTTTGTTAAGGAAATCACAATCTCTGAAAGAACTAAATGAAGCCTCACAGTATGTTGGAAAACCCAATGTAACTTAGTGTGAGGCTGAGTTCCACAGGTTTCAAGTTTGGAACATTTGATCGGTAACAAGAGCAGACTGACACTGAACAAGGAGCCACAAATGATAGAGCAACTTCAATATCAGGTTCAAACTCTGTAAATGCTCCGAACTACTCCAGTCAGTGAATTTCCAATGGTTTCAACCAGTACATCTCTGCCATGACACCCAAATGATGTATCGGCCAATGTCTTAAAGACCTTATTGGCTTACCTTGGCTATTCTTGAAGATGCTTCACTGCTGCCACTTTGTCAACCAAAAATCATGCATATCACCTTCAAGGAATGACAAAAGTATCTGTATTCAGTGCAGATCATTTGCTATCATGAAGTCAGTACTAAGTCATAATGAGAGTCAATAAAACTCATATGATAATAGGTTAATATTCCCCCTACACTCATCTATGCAACTGAATATGATGGTTTGTATTCCATGAACTTCTTAGGTGTAGAATCGTTCAAGGTGAGGACTGGCTACCCCCAAAAGAAGCAAGACATCTATAGTGTTTATTGTAAGGCATGGACCCTAATACTCACATCCAGGTTTTATCTGAAGACCAGATACAGCCCATTCTACATCACTAAGCCCTCTTCCTTTACCATGGCTGAATGCACCGACCTCAAACATTATATTCAAGAGCTGAAGCGAGAGGCTTGGCAACTTTCCGATAGGCCTCTGCATCAGGAGGAACAACACACCCTCAGGGGTGGCTTATACAACAAGTCGGCTTCTGTTGGCAAGTACATGTATGACACATTTAACCAATGTGCTGCTGTGGTTGAATACCCTGGTGTGGAGTATCCGAGCAACATTTCCAATTTGCATGCTACTGAGCTTGAATGTGATAGTCTCCTCCAAGAAACCATGACAAGGTTATGGGAAATCCACTACATCAAAGCTACTAGGCAAGGGGAATTTAAGGATACTGTTGGTGATTATTGGGACCTGACATACATGATGGATTGATATGCATTGTTTCACTCCATTGGATCACTCACTTCAAGGCTTTCAGGCTAGTATAAATTCCAGTATTCCCACTCGAAGAGAATGGGCTTCCTGTCATAATAGATTGCTTTGAAGAGCTATGCATAATTTACTACTATGTTTATGTTTCTGTTCAAGCTGTTCGGGGAGAAGCAAAAGCTGGAAGGAACCCCAAGCTGCCCTTTCAGCACCTGTCATTTAGGGCAGGTCATACACATGATAACCAAGTTGAGGCTAATACATATGCTGAAAGCCAGTCTATTACAGGATCGTTATGCATCTGAGATGATACAATTGAGATTGGCACTTCTTGTGATCAGGGATCCGATCCAATCATAATTAAATTGCTGTGCCTGAAGATCAACAGATATCGAGGTGGCAATGACCTCACGATTGTTTTTGAGCCATTAGATATTGGCCAACATTTTCATGCTTCGAGGCCAAGTATCAGGATAATAATACAGACTGTAGTGAAGTCCACTCGAACACGACATCAAACCTGAGTGACATCATGATAAGCAGAGTTGGCACCAGCGACTGTAGGAGTTGAAGTGATCATTTAAGAGACAGGTATATTGTGTTATTGTGCAGTGACACTAAACAAATGCTGATGTAGACCATCCTTGTATTGAAAGCCAGTTGCATACCAGTAAGCAAGAAGATGTCAGTGTTACTTTTGATTCTCTGAATCTGCTGTTGAAGTATCATAATTGACAAAAGGCACACAGTGAGCATAGATATAGTGGTGCCACAAGTTGCTCCATATTAGTACAGTACTATGGAGCAAGGGACAGCTGGCATAAGTTCTGTGCTCCATGCAATGGTCATTCAACTACTAACATTACCATGATAGATGCATATTGAGAGTAGAGGGGTTGGATCTGATGGTCATTGATTTCCAATGCTAGTTGTGATTTTCTGTTTGATCAGAAGGCTCTGAGTCCTCCAAGTCCAGGTCTTTCCCTGGCCACAATACACTTTCCAAAGTATAAGGATAGCCCCTGAGCTATGATACTTTGTCAAACTGCACTGTGTTTTCTTTGATGTATTAAAGTTGCTGCATGATTGCTCATCAATGTTGCCAGCTGGGTGCTGCTCACAATTACCTCAATATTACTATCATTGATCTATAAATGAATATTCTGACTATTGCTTTCCTTTTTCCTCTATCTCTACATTCCACCTATCATTCCCTCTGCTCCTCTGCTCTGTTTCATATACTATCTGGCTTGTAGTACTGCTCAATTATTCTGATAGACATGACTCATACTACTCACACTGCTCTTTCTTTTGTCTATATAAACTCTGTAGCAAATCATGTATTTCTTAGATTAGAATCATTAACTTCTCTTTCTTCTCTCGCTCTTAGCTTGAATCACTTGAGACTGCCTCACATTGATTATCTATTAGGTGGAAGTCTGTATAGGCAACTCAATACTAATTAATATAAGAGGATCGCCTGATGGCAATAACATCAAATGTGAGAATGCCATGAACCGAGAACTCAATTTTAGTATTATAGACATCATAGGTTATGTTGGATAAGTAGTGTGAGTAAGAATTATATCTGTTACTTTATGCCCAAACATCGCATTTTGTACTAGATTGTGAATGCTCCAGTTATCTCTAATGACTAAGGCATCATAGGGATAATTGATGTCATTTCAGGTCCACATGTACCAATAACTCATTTCCCCCAGTACACTACTGACCTACTAGAGACTAGTTGCATATATAATTTCAGGGAGAGGTCATCAACAGCAAGTTTTCTCAATCACTGAATCATGGATGATGGTTAGCAATCTGCCCAGGAATATGATCATGTGCAAACCTGCCCTAAACATTAATGTGACCAAATCACATCTCCTGCCCCTTCATGTTTTCCACTCGTACTTTTACAACATGTATCCTAGAATTTAGATACTACCATGTCCCACAATAGACCTCGTACAATAGACTCCAATATTCGATATTTCTGACTAATTATATCAATGTATTCATCATCTGTAGGCTTCCTGTTGTTTTAGTCGAGCTGTTACTGACATGTTGCTAATTGTGCAGTCTTCTGAAAATAATGCAAGAAAAAGAACTGAGAAGTCACATACAGTGGCTCAAAAAACTGTCCCAATGTTTTCGCATTTTGGACATATTTGCTAATACCAGGGCAGATATATGGCCTAGCATCCTGAAAATATTCACACAGGTACCTTGACATATTGGGCGCATATATTCCCATGATCACATGACCTTGTCCATCAATGAATTAATAATGAATTATCAAAAATATCTACTCATTGGGACAGTTTTTTGACCCCCTGTCAGCCTCCCAGTATCTACCTTGTAACATGCCAGGGGAGCATCAGGGCAGGCGTGGGAGTAATAAACAAGATCATGTGACCTTGGTTGACATTTTGAGATGGCTACAACTGTCTTTCTTCCTGCCACTACATCATGAAAGCTATCTCCTCTACCCAATATTCCCAAGTCACTTCTCTTCTCAAAGATGGCTATTCCTTGCGCCAGATTGAACATAAAACTGGTCTAGGAAAGTCTACTGTTGGGAGGATCAAGAAAGAAGTTGATGGGGACAAGGAAAACAACAAGGGAGGACATCCTTCCAAGCTTTCTCCTCGTGATAAAAAAGCAATAATTCACCAAATAACCTCTGGAAAGCTAGACAATGCTGTCCAGGCTACAACTTTCATTAACTCTACTCTGTCTGACCCTGTCACACCCCAAACTGTCAGAAATACCCTTCAGGATAATGGATTTCGCTCTGTAACCAAGATCAAACGACCTCTACTCAAAAAGCGACATCGTGAGGAACGCCTTGACTTTGCACATGAACATAGGAATTGGAGAGTGGAGGACTGGAAGAGGGTGTTGTGGACAGATGAAACAAAGATCAACAGGATTGGGTCAGATGGAAAGGTGTATACCTGGAAGGAGAGGGGGGAACCACTGTCAGATAGGACCACTCTCCCTACTGTCAAACATGGAGGAGGTGGTAACATGATGGTGTGGGGGTGTATGGGGTGGAATGGGGTAGGAAAGCTGATAGAGGTTCAAGGGAATATGGATGCAGTGCAATACTGCGAGATTTTGGACAATGGGGTGGTGGAAAGCTTTGAAAAGTTGGAGATGGAGGAGGAGGAGAGGATATTCCAGCAGGATAATGACCCAAAACACACCTCAAAACTGGGACAACAATGGTTTGTGGACAACAACATTCAAGTTCTACCATGGCCTGCACAATCCCCTGACCTAAATCCCATTGAACACCTCTGGACCTACCTGAAGGACCAGCTGAAGGCATATGAAAGACCACCCAAGGGAGTATTTGAATTGTGGGAGAGGCTAGTAGAGGAGTGGAATAAGATTCCAGCAGAAAGGTGCCAAAGGCTGATAGAAAGCATGCCCAGAAGGATTGAGGCAGTTATCAGGGCAAGAGGAGGTCATACAAAGTATTGAGTAGGTAGATAACAGAAGGTCAAAAAACTGTCCCAATGAGTAGATATTTTCGATAATTCATTATTAATTCATTGATGGACAAGGTCATGTGATCATGGGAATATATGCGCCCAATATGTCAAGGTACCTGTGTGAATATTTTCAGGATGCTAGGCCATATATCTGCCCTGGTATTAGCAAATATGTCCAAAATGCGAAAACATTGGGACAGTTTTTTGAGCCACTGTACATCTTCAAGTAATATTCAATTGTCTTCCTCAGTATCTCTGTGTATCTGCCTGGTTTCAACATGTGACTAATGATGTATTTCTCAAGTTAGCTTCTTTAGTGGCACAGGCAAGTCTACCTCTCGCTGCCAAGGCCAAATGCTTATACACTATCTAGTCCTTTTCAAAGGCTCAACTAGTAAGTCCTTCAGCCACTACTGCATGTCATTATTTTCATGTCCAAACCCCTTCTCAGGGCTACACTCTAAACCTGGATGGTAGTGTCTGGGATGCTCATAAAATACTGTGGTGTGATGTTGATGAGCAGGTATCTTCAGATTCAGTGAGTACATTGACCACACCTATTTTCTTGCAACTCACATGTTTAACTAGCTTCTGAATCCTACCCTCTGCAAGGCTGGTTCTCATTCTGAATTTCTACACCTTCATCTAATTATCCTATTGTTCACTAGGGCTCTACTGTGAACACAGATAGTACTCTGAAGCATCCTGCTCAGATTGAGTGGTTTCATGACCCCAACAATGATGTGCCTTTGAATATAGTACAACCTACACCTGCACTTGTCCCTAAGGTTGGTGTTTCTATTGCTTACATCGTTCAGCATTTACCCTAACATGTTCTACCAGGGTTGTGCTGTGAATATGGATGGTCAATTGAAGGATGCTACTCAGATCAAATGGTTTCACAATTCTGATGATGACATGCCTTTGAATATGGTACAGGCCACATCTGCCTCAGTTCCTGAGGCAAGTGTTTCATTTACTAATGCTCTTCAATAGCTCCCTAACACCTTTTAATAGGGTGGTGCTGTAAGTACAGATACTCAATCAAAGAGTACCAGTCAGATCATCTTGTCTTGTCTTTTGGATGGCAGTGTATCCTTGGATACTGTAAGTTTTTTATGATTCATTGACTTGGTGTATGATTTGACGTGGTTGAAAGATTTTGCCTGCACCAAAACAAACAAGAGCTCCCAGAAAATCTTCTCGATCCCAGAATCAATATCTTGATCTGGAGGTATCCAATGATGATGACAATGACAATGATAATGATGGCAAAGACATAGAAGGGGGCAATAACAGTGGGTAGAGTCAAGTCATTCCATGTTATAGTGACACCAGCCCGGTCCTAAGCTGGCATGATAAGTATCAACTTGATCTTATCAAAGGGGACTCCTTCTCAGTAAGCGACAAAGTTGTTTACTAAGTCAGAGTTATAATATGGCAATTATAAGAGTAAGACTTTGGTAATTGAGATCTTAAGGGACTTAAGTTTCAATTCAACTTTGTAGATAAAGGCTCATATTGAGTCTCCACCTAACCAAGGAGAAACATCGTTTCTCCTTGGTTAGATGTTGATGGCTTATATACAATACAAGTCTGTATCTTTTATTAACTAGGGTCAAGGGCTTCTAATGAAAGAAGAGAAGCATACAGCTTTCTTAACACTAATTAAACTATATAAGACATGATCTGTCAAAGAAGCTTTAGAAGTTCTTCTTTAATCATCTGACTAGATCACAAGATAAGTCCAAATATAGCGCAGCTACATTTAACAATCACATGTCATCAAAATATAAACAAAACCAAACAAGACATAATGAGTCATAATGAGACAAAGTAAATGAGTCAAAGCAAGATAAGAAAATACAAGAACAAATAAGGTGAAAACATAATTGCAATATTACTTAAGTAAAGCTAATATTGACTTCATATTGTAAAGGAAACAAATGCTAGATATAATCAATATACATAACATTATCCCTTTCCTAGCTAAGATGTCCACATCTTAGTAACTATCTAAGTCACTAAGGTAAATTACCTTCACTGTCTATGTGTCATGATCTGTGATCACGACCTCTCTGATTTGATCTCTGACTATTCTTTCAACTTCTGATTCCCACAATTTTTCATTATCTACCATTTCTATAAATATTTCGCAGCCTGTTTCCACTCATCATTCTATCATCTTTTCATTTGCGCTCATATTTGTTTCTGCCATTCCATTTATGTTTGTCATTCTCCATCACGTCACATCTGTCATTGTCTATTTACCTTTTGTTTATCTGTTTATTCATTTATTGTCGCATTGTGAGCTTCATGATATTTACATGTTATTTGTCCAATTTCACATTATCTTAAATATGTTGCTACTAGCTCATGTATTACCCATTCTGAATATCGACTAAGATTCCACTCTGAATTCTCTGTCCATTATTCCTTTAGTGTTGAATTCCAATTCACACTGTCTGTCATCTTCCTCATAGACCAAATTGGTCAACACAATATCAGAAGAGCGCAGCACATACACTGAAGCCAATGACTGACCTCTCCGCAACTTTCATGCACTTAGTAAGTGCCGGTATTCTGCAAATCTTGACACTATGTTGAAGTTGGCTTCATCATCGTAATAAGGTTTGCAATTGCCATCTTTGTATGGGGGTGTAAGGGGGCAGTCTCCTTCATAGATGCAAGAAGTTTGACCATGATGGGGATGTCCATTCGGACTGTGTCCTCGATGGTTTGGATAGGAGGAATGGACTGAGGTCTGGAGATGACCATACTGTCTTCCTTGTGGTGCGGGTTTATGGCCTTGTCGCAGCATTAAAGGAGGGTTGTAGGTGGGGCTGAGAGTGGTGGTGTTAACAGCCATGGAAGTTGGATTATGTCATTCAGATCGAAGTCCATTGACATTGGTGATGGGGGCTCCATGATTGCCAGTTGGTACACTGGACTGTTGGGCCTGTACTCTGGTAGATCTGGAGATGGACTGCAGAGTAAGAGCCTTGGTGGCATTGACTCCCTCAGTAATGGAAAGTGCTGCCAGGGTGACTGGGGGTAGATCCTGTCGAGCAATTCCTTTATAAGGATTTCGGGAACAATACTTGGTGAAATGGCTGGGGGCAAAAGTGTTGCACTAGGTGCAATGATATCCCAGACAAAGTGTCTTGATATGACCCATTCCGTGACATATGTCATAGGTTCAACTAGGACATCTAGACCAAGTCACATCTCGATTGGTATTTCAAGGAGGCTCATTAGTAGGCATTGGAGGGGGTGTACACAGTAATATGGCATTGTGTGCAGCCACATCATGATGTTGCTGAGGTTTGATGCTAGGTGTGGAAGTTTCTCCTTTGTCATCAGCTGGGGTGCACTCAGAATTCTGTGCACATTGCTCTGGAGCTTGTTGATGCTTGAGCATAGCAAAGTAATCTCTGTCTGGGTTGGTGCATTGGATGTGTTGGATGATGTTCTGAATATAGGGACCCCTAGGGATATGGTGTGCCAGGTTACTAATATGGAAGTCCATTTCTTCCTGGAGACACTTGTATTCACTTCTTGCAGAAGCAAGAGCATCAAGGCAATTCCCGATGTACTAGACATATGATGTGAGTCTAGGATTGCTGCCATAGGTGGACAGAAAGTCAATGGCTGTCTGTTCTCGAAGAAATGTGCATTGTAGGGTGGCATTCTCTTTATAGGGTGAAGAGTTTTCACTGCTAGTGTCTCTGCCTGCACTATCTCCGGCAGGGGAAGTAGTGCCTTGTTCTTGTGATGGGGCAAGACCAGGACTTTCTTTGACCTTGTTTGCATCATCAATGGTGTTGGTTGGAGTAACAGGAGGAGTAAGAGGTGAGGGCAATTCACAGATAATAGTTCCAAAGACTGGTACTGTTGGTTGTTCACTGACTTCTGGAGTAGTCATTGAAACTGGGGAATGTTAAGAGAGATTGTGCTGGGTTTTATACTCTTGAATTATTTCTTTTGAATTTTCAAGATTTTTCTCTGGTTCCCATGAGTCTTCAGTAGGCCCGTATCCTTTCCAACGAATTAGGTATTCTATTTTTGTTCCTGAGCATAGTCTGCGAGTTCTATGATTTAGGACTGCTTCAACTTTGTATTGTTCTTCTTCTGAGACAAGAACAGGTGGTGGTTTAGGGTTGTGTTTACCATAGATGTCATTCTCAGTTACTGGCATGAGAAGTGAAGTGTGGAACTTGTTGTGAATTTTCCACTTTGGTGGTAGTTTGAGTTCATAGTTGACTGGGGAGGTCTTTCTAATAATAGTAAATAGACCTTCTCTTCTCTTGTTGAGCTTCTTACAAGCATAGGGCAAAGGGAGATTTTGGTTATCTAACCAAACTCGGTCTCCTACCTTGAATGGTGTCCATAGTTGGTTCTTTCATTGAGCCATCATGAGATGTGTTCATTCATGTACCTCTAAAGCTGCTTCTTGAACTTGTTCTAAGAATAGGGACTTCTTGTTAATAGAAGGGGTGTCTGTCTCTTTATCTGACATAAATGTTTGTGGGTTATATCCTAGTATTAATTCATATGGTGAGTATTTTCTTCCTGAATGGGGCTCCATATTGTGTACAAATTCAATCATTGGAAGTGCTCATTTCCATATAGTTGGATTTTGTGATGTATAAACTGCTAAGTAAAACTTGATTTCTTGGTTGTACCTTTCAGTAGTACCATCTGTCTGTGGATGATATGCCATAGACAGGGCTGGGGTAATATTGAGTTTTTTGTAAAGTTTTTGCATTGATTTAGCAGCAAATTGTGGATCTTGATCTGAGATGATTTTGTTGGGTGTTCTGTATTTTGAAAATACTTTGTCAATAAGAATTTCAGCACCAAATATATCTCTTTCATAGGTTTTCAGAAATGAACTTGTCAAGTTCAGTTCTCTCCTGAGGTGTCAGGTGATACACTGGCATGCATTTGGGTTCAAATTCAGGTATTGTCTCGATTTTGTGATCCCAAGGACATCTGGGTGGTAATTTCTCAGATTCGTCTTTATTGAAGACTTTGAGAAACTGATGAAATTTCTTTGGTATGGCTTTCACAGGGTCGGATTCCCGTTGAGGTTTAGTAGCTGAGTTGTGAAGTTGTTGTGATGTGTTAGACTTCACATTTATTTCATAATATAACTAATTGATGGAATCAGTTTTTGCTTTGGTTAATTTGATGGTATGAGAGTTTTCATCTCGCCAACATAATGACAGTTTCTGCCAATCAACATCAGGGTTGAATCTCTTTGGCCATGTGATTCCTAAGAATAGTTGGTTTGATCCAAGTTTGACTATTCTTGGAGAGATTGTCATAATCTTGTTGTTCACTTCTATTTTTAATTTTGTATAGTGAGTACAACTTGCTGATAGGTTTTGTGTTCCATCAGCATTATGGATTTTGATTGCCTTCTTCATTTTGAACTTTGGTAAGTTGTAGGTATCAACTAGTTGTGGGTCAATAAATTTTCCACTAGCTCCTGAGTCAAGTAGTGCTTGTAGGTTGTGTTTTGCTCTAGTTGTATGGAGCAATATTGGTACATGTACTGTTAATCCTTTGTTTGATTGAAGATCAATGATGTCTATCTGATCTTCATGAGTACTCAAAAGTTTTCATTTGAGTATTCTTGAAATGGATCATCTTCATCACTAGCTTGGTCTATTTTGTAGACCATGGCATCAGGATCTTTCTTTTTAGGTTTGAAAGGTCTACAATTCCCTTGTTTTGGTTTGGACTGGGACTTCTGCATCTGCTTCAATCCCATGTTTGTCTTTCCTCTTGATTTAAACCAAACCTTCCTTGCCGGACAAGATTTAGTGAAATGTCCTTTCTTGTGGCAGAAGAAGCATTCTCCTCTTTTGAGTGCAATTCTCTGTTTGTCAGTGAGAACATTATTGATGATGTGGGAGTATAGTGAACCATAGACATCTCTGTCTGTGTTGCTTGGTCCTTCATTATATGTTTGGTTGATGTCTTCTCCTTCACTCTCCTCTTCTTCAGGATTATCATCATCCTCTGTGCCAAGTTTGTATATACCTCTGTCGTCTGCTTCCTGATCATCTTCAACTGATAATTGGTATATGCCTCTTGATATTCTGTCAATATCCATGTCCCACTTAGATTGTCTGGGTCTAGATATGGGTTGACTATAGATGTCATTATATCGTGGTTGGGATCCGTGTTGTCTACTATTCTTTTTGGTCTTTCTTGATCTGTTTGAAGATCCTGGATTAGAATTTCCAATGCAGTATCTCCTCTGTTCTTGGACAACTTTGTATGCCTGTCTTGTGGCAGTTTTCCACTATGTGAGGGTTTGGGGGTCAGCTTGAATTGCTTCAAATCTGACATTGTTGTCAAGTCCTTTGGTGAAGTAGGATCAGAGAGAAGTGCTGTCAGTAAGTCCTGCATATGAGGTGAGGATGGAAAAATTGGTGATGTATTCTTCAATGTATTTGTTTCACTGCCTATAATAACAGAGCTCTCTTTCAGCCTCGAAGCTCTGTTGTGTTGGAGCAAATGACTGTTTGAGCACATTCTTGAACTGGTCAAAGGTGTGTGGGACATGTCCTGCTTGTCTAGCTGCATCTGCTTGACTAGTTCTGTAATCCTGTTGCCATAACTTCGCAGCTCCATCGAGTAATCCAAGGGTGTAGTTGATTCTTTGGGTGTCACTTGTAACACTATATGAGTCAAAGTAGAGTTCAACTTCAGCCATCCATGGTCTGTAGTAGCTGGGGTTGCTATCAAACCTGTTGGGCTTTGGGTACTTGAGCTGGAATCCTGCTTGAGGTTGTGCCATGTTTGGGTTTGGCAGAGGGTTTGGATTAGGATTTGGTGGTCCTCCTCCTGGTCCTCCTGGTCCTCCTGGGCCTCCAGGCAGATTACCTCCAGGACTTGGTGGTTCTCCTTGTGGTCTTGGTGGTGGTGGTGGTGTGGGGCTTCTTTGATTTGAAGAACCTCCTGTGTTGGTGACAGCTGCCTTTGCTTTCCCTTTTGTTTGGGTGTTAGCGGGTATGGTGATGGTGGTACTGGCTGTAGCAATGTTGGGATTGGTTGCTGGTAAGGTACCAGTACTGGCAATACCAGTAGGGGAATTGGTAAAGCTAAAGGGGATAAGGTTCATAATGGGACTGAGGAACCTTGGGCTATGTCCAAAGGCTGGGCTCAAGGTGTAAGAAGGGGGTCTATTGACTCTAGGCTTCTTGGGGATTTGAGTTTGAGGTTATTGATTGCCCTTGTGAGTGCTTCTGCTTCCTCTTCTGTTCAATTTCCTTCAGATTCCTGTTGGCTTCTATTTCCACTGTCTGTTCCTTCTTCGTCTTCTGTGTCAGATTCAGATTCCTCTGAACTTGGAGTGTCAACTCTGGGCTCTGAATTATTTTCTTGAGAGGTTTCTCCAATTCTTGGGGTTGTGTCAACAATTGGTTTGATGGTCCTACTGGATTCTGCAGGGGTATCTGGGATGTGGAAGGGTTGTTCTGAGGGGTTTCTTTTCAATTTCCTCTTAGAACTGTCTTGAGGTAAATGAGTTAAGTCTTTCTGGATCAGCTCCTTGTATGACTTGTTCTTTGACTGCTTCAACAAGTTGCTTTCCATGGTATTTTTGGAATTCTCATAGAACTGTGTATTCAGCCTTGGCAGGGACATAATAGATGTCTTTTCCTTTGTTGTAGTAGAGCTTTTTGGTTCCTTTGCTCTTCCAGACTCTGTGTTTCCCTGATTCACTGAAGATTGAATTGTAGGCTGATTTGGGAAAATGTTCTCTAAGGAACTGTTCTTTGTCCATAGTGGATTGTGACTATGGGTGCCTAAGGAGACATCTGGTATGGTTTTAAATGGAAGATGGTCCTTGAGACAATTATCACACTTGCAGTTTGATTCTGCCATGATTGGAAAATCAGTTTATAGTCACTTTGGACTCACCTTTATAGTTGCTTGGACTGTGTATTTATAGTCTCTTAAGACTTTCAACAGATAAACTGTCTTCCAAGTATTTACCCTCAGGTCTGGTATTCTTCAGAGATATGCCTAATCTTGTGGCAAATTTCTCCCTTCCGAGTCTCTACCCTCAGGTCTGGTATCTTATTTGAGATTCAGGTACAATGACCTTAGCTCTCACTAGCCTTCAAATGTTTTAAGAGTGTGGGTAATCGCTCAGATCAATAAGAGTGATCCTCAACTATTCCACTAGTTGGCAATGTGTGTTGACCCTCTCTTTGTTGTTATGCACAATAGTTTTGGGACAGCTTGTGCAATAACTGTGATAACCCAAATCAACAGTGTTTGAAACGTTGTTGGGTTACTGGGCAAAGTAACAGCTCTGTGCTAACAGAGAAGGATTGTTTCTACTTAATGTTATAGTGACATTGGCCCAGTCCTAAGTTGGTGTGATAAGTATCAACTTGATCTTATCAAAGGGGACTCCTTCTCAGTAAGCAACAAAGTTGTTTACTAAGTCAGAGTTATAATATGGCAATTATAAGAGTAAGACTTTGGTAATTGAGATCTTTGTTAAGCGCGCAAACGCTACGGATAGGGAGCCGACGTCAAGGACCGGTTGGACAGAGGTGTGACAGAGGTAAGGCAGGAGCCGGTCGTCGGACGCGGGAGTGGGTCGTGGCTCAACTTATGTGTTGTGCCGACTACTGATGCTTGACCCGGATTTCAGACTATATAAGAGAGCTGAGGACGAACAGAGAGCAGAGGAAAGTAGCGTATCGCTAAGTTGATTATCAGACTCAGGAACCAAGTACAAAGTCATGCTACTTATATACGATGCGGAAATAGGATCGATAAGGAAAACAAACAAAGTAATAAACGGAGAAATAATCAAAGTGGAGTCCGCAAATTTTACAAGGCTAGAAGATATAAAATTACTATTAAACAGTTGTCAGAAAATTTCGACAAGGCGGTATGAATTAATAACATGGAAGATGTCAGAATAAGTCGAAGGTGAAAGACCGATAAAAACGAAGTAACCGATATGTGAAAGCAGCTAGGAGTTCATGAAAATAATACAAGTTCAAACCATCAGCCGTTCTTGAGGCCCGGCTCGTGACAGATCTTAAGGACTTAAGTTTCAATTCAACTTTGTAGATAAAGGCTCTTATTGAGTCTCCACCAAGTAGAAACAATGTTTCTCCTTGGTAGATGTCAACGACTTATATACAATACAAGTCTGTATCTATTATTAACTAGGGCTAAGGGCTTCTAATGAAAGAAGAGAAATGTACTGCTTCCTTAACTCTAATTAAACTATATAAGATGTGATCTGTCAAAGAAGCTTTAGAAGTTCTTCTTTGATCATCTGACTAGATCACAAGATAAGTCCAAATATAGCACAGCTATATTTAACAATCACATGTCATCAAAATGTACACAAAACCAAACAAGACATAATGAGTCATAATGAGACAAAGTAAACAAGTCAAAATAAAACAGGAAATTACAAGAACAAACAAGATGAAAACATAATTGCAATATTACTTAAGTAAAGCTAATATTGACTTTGTATTGTAAAGGAAACAAATGCTAGATATAATCAATATATATAACATTCCAACTCCTTTCCTTTCTCATTCCCATCCAATGTAGGATTTATTACTTATGATCAGGATCTTGTGGAGGATGTGAGCAGCCATGCTTGGAGGAATCTGGAAGAGGATGGGCATGACAGATTCTTGGCTGGGTTTGAAAAGAGATGGGCATCTAGTCATCATGCCAGAAAACAGATAATGGACTCAGAATAATTCATTTGGGAGACCTTAATTACATGGAGGACCCAATACCTCCAAAATAGGGGCACTAGGAGCTGTGGGAGGTGCCTGTTAGGGTATGTATCTTTGGTTAAGAGTTATATTAATACCTGAGCTTTTGTTTCCAGCTTGGATCAGAGTACTTAACTGTGAAACAAATCTTTGAGTGCATCTTTGGAATGCTCAATGATCCTTGGCATCTTTGAATTTTCAAGCACCTCGAAGTGCCTTTGCACATAAAGAGGGAATAGATTGCATGTATATTGAAGCCTGGGAGTGGGTGGATGCCATCATAGTCTACAAGAGAATGCCAGTGTAGAGGCTCATTGATGTATGGATATAACCTCAAGTAGAGTACTAGCTAGGTAGCTAGAATGTAACCTCAAACGAATTTGAGGGGAAATAATGAGAAATAGATGAGGATTTTATGTAGCTTACTACTGAATAATGCAAAATGTGTGATGAAACTAAATGTTGTTTTATTTACTTTGTGAAATTCTCGAACACTGTACTAGGATCCTGACTAAGTGCGCAGTTTGTGATGCTTAGCTGACTTCTATAACTAAGATCTTTTATCCTGAGGCTGTCTCTGTTTCTCTCTAAGGTCAACTGGACCTTGTCTATAATCACCCACTCAGTCACACACTGGTGCTGGTGCAGTTGATATGCCTTAACTACAAGCCTTCTGAGCTTGGTAGCTACTTCACTGTGACACTAGGTCAAACTCGAGATGTCTGAGAATATTTCTTAGATTAACTAGTAGAAGTCTTTCCTGTTAGAGTTCTCTTAGAAGGTTGATCACTTATTCACTTGAAAATGCTTAGTTTGTGGTCTGCACACCCTATAGCACTACGGAGGTGTAGGATTCCTTACCTATCCATAGGCTGTTGGGCCCTTTTTATATTATTTGAGAGATACGAAAATAGACAAAATATTCTAGAAAGAAATAGGTATGACTTGAAATTGACTAATAGAAAATAACTGAATTGTCCTGGATTCAGCTGGGTATACTTTTACAATGTGATGCCAACTGGCAGGCCCATTTGATCGCTAGGTTGTCATGTGGGTAGTGGAGTAGCTACCACGCAAGTTTCTTTCATTAAACTTTTTTTTAATCATGGATAAGCATTTTGGCTGTGATATTTTCTTTAACCAAGGACCTCTGCCACATCAATACAACCATCAGTTTGCTTGGCCAGTACAGTTGGATGACTGAGCAGTGTGGAAATGATGTAGCTAAGCAGTGGGGTAGCTAGGTTCTTGTCTTATACATGTGGAAAACATGGATTGTTGTCTGTTAACCAGTCCGTTGATCCTTCTGATCTGGTTCTAGACCCTGGTCCTTATTTTCAGATTGTTTGGATCATTCTCAGCGCAGAGGTTTCCCTCGAGTCCCAAAGCGGTAATTCAGTGATATGGTGTCCTGAAGTTAAGGGTTCAAATCCCTGGAATAGTTTACAACAGTGGATAGCTGTACTAGATTACCAGTCTCACCTGCCATATTGGTTAACCATATTACTTCTTAGTAAGTAGCTTTGTAGCTACACTGCTAATGCACTATAGGGCTCTTAGGCATAGCATTATTCTTTTATAATACTAAGTGTGAAATTGCGAAAATATTAGTATTTCCTGTTTATTTTCGGTTTTTGTGTCACACTGGGTGTGAGGTGGTGGGAAATCCGGGCAGTTACGTTCTTGGAGGGAATGAACTTATTGAATTTTCAAAGACCTCAGTTTACTCCTGAAGTAGGGAGTTGGGTCTAACTTAGAACATGACCATACTTCAATAATTTATCCTATGTGCAATGCATCAACAAGAAAATACAATATCTTGATCTTGTAATAGTTCCCCACCTCTGGTACTTTTCCAGATCCTCCCCAGTCCAACTTTCTAGAAGTAGAGCCTTACCTACTCCATTTGACCCCAATAAAGCTATCACAGCCTCCAGCTCAGAGAACCTTTTTGTTGATACCTCAAATACAAAAATTATCCACTTCAGATATTGCAAAGAATATAGAGATACTACCCGCCACCATTATCATTATTACTATTATTTTGACCCCTCTGGATTCCTTCTCACTACTGTTTCACCTGCTGATTACCACTATATCCCTGTCTTTCCTTTGGTTGATGAAATATGTCCATTTTTGGACTCACTGGTAATCTTGTCACCAGCCAAACTCCAGTTATTTTGTGCAGCAGCTGCCAGAGAGCTCAAGGAGGGAGACCATGTAAAAGTTGTGGGCTTGGTGCATGCCAGTTCTATTGGCACCATGAAAGCTTTGACACCAACTCATGCCTATGTGTATTTATTGGAGTCTCTTGAGACTGTTTACCTCCCTTTAACCCTTCTGTGGAGGTATTTCAAACTTGGAGATCTTGTTTGCATCACTTTGGGACCAGATTTAGGATATATTGGGTCCATAGTTTATATTAATGAGGAGGAATTTACTGCAACAGTTTATGATCCATTCTGTTTTGTAAGTTCCTCTCTGCTATACTAGGGATCTCCAATTACTGACCACTTGAAGCTGAAGCCAGTCACCATTCCTATCCCATTCATCCAGTTCTCTTTTGTTATTCCTCAATTGGGAAAAACACCTTGTAACCCTAACACAAATGTCAAAATTGCCAAGATACAAGATTCCAGGTTGGATCATTTAGAGAAGCTCTCAGTGATTGTCACCAAGGGTCCATTCAAGGGCTGCCTTGGCACCGTGATCTCTGTCTCTAAATTAGGAATTGCACAAATTGAAAGGCATGCTATGTCTGTGCATACTAGCAAGCTGCAACAAATCAGAATCCAAAACTTGGCTTTCAAACTGTATGTTGATTCTCTGTGTACATGACATTTTTCTCACTCCCTGAAAGAGACAAGGATGAGTGGTATCAAGTAAATAAAGAGAATCTACTTGAGTACACTGCTTGTTTTGTTACAAACTTCAAATCTCTCCTCTCTTCTCATAATCATCCAAAGACACCAGAACTAGAGGCTCTGCCACCTGCTGACAATGAGGGTAGCCTTTGGGTTCCCAGTATTATGGACTGAAATGTCCCCAGCCACTGCCTGAATGGTCTCTTATTCATGAGTATTTCCCAGATCTTGTAGATCACTGAGTGACTCATTGAATCTAAGCTACATCCTTTTGGCTCTCCAGACTCCCCCAACTTGGGAGATTTGGCTCTCTCAAAGTCATCATCCACAGCACATCAGAGTTTGAAGAGGGTCTCTGGGACGGCAGTGTCAGCTTTTTCAGGAGTATTGAGGAGGACACAATATGTGTCTTCGTTCCACTGCTGGCTTTGAAATTGCTTCTTGTTCCCTACCAGTACGTTGAGCCATGCCATCCCACAGCACAGGGACAGCTTGTTTACTGCCTCAAGGAAGGGAAATTTTGGAGGAAGTGCTATTGGATCAAAGAATACTCAGATGTTAAATCTGGGGTAACAGCAGTAAAAGGTCCTACAGAGGCAAAGTCATTTGTTGTGTTCCAAATCACATGCTTGCTCTTTCTTCAGATTAAATCACTCTTGGTGCCTTGTAGCAGTCCATTTGTAGATGACCAACGGCTAGGAATACATTTTAGACTGTCTTAATTCATTGTTCTTCAGACTTCTAACCTGGCCGAGTATAGCAATTAATTCCATAATCATTCAGTCTTGAAAGTCTTGGGATGTTTTGCTAGAACAGACGTCCCTTAATGCTTGAAACCAGCATGGGATTATTGAGATAAATACCCTTAAGCACTTGATAAGGTCAACACTTATCAATGTGATATGGTTTTGCTTCATGTGATTGACCTGCCCTAAAGCTGAAGCCCTCATGTGTCACACATTGCATTCAAACAGCCTCTTCCTCTATACTCATGTCATGTAAAGTAGACATGATCTTCCTCTATAGTTCACCTGTATTTGATATGTAGAATGTCCATGTGGACTTTACTAGTGTTCTCACTTGTTTTACTTTTCATCTTAAGTATCCATGCCATATGTGGTAGTTGAGGAACTGACACATTAGCTCAGGAGATTTGGTCAGCAGAAAAATAACAGGAGCCCAGAACTTTCCAAGCTCTGCTGTATGACATGTCTGTGGAGGCAACAGGCGCCCCTGCCAGCTTTTCTAGTTGAAAAATACAAAATCCACTGGAGTGAGTCTTCTATTAAGGCTTCCTATAACTAATCGAGTGTACTGCCAGACTGATCATAAATCTCCATGGTCATACTCCAGTACATCCAGTACATTTTGGGGCATATCCCCTTTGTGCTCACAGAGAATCGGCTCAGAGTAATTGGTGATTTGTAACTATAACATCATTTCTCGCATCAGCCAAGTGGCTTAGTTGGGTCTAGGGCAAAGACCCCACCAGTTTTGTCGGGGCTGAATGTAAGCTCCTCTTAGTAATAAATCAACATGAATATTTTTGATTTCCTGGCAGCTACTACTTCCCCTTGGTTATGGAAAGACCTTATTTATTCACTGACCATGACTAGCTAACAGTGAAAGATCACCAGTCCTTGATGCTGTGCCTCTGTGTGTAGCCTTTGTGAAACCACCCCTAATTTTTGTAACTGTAAGCAGGAGCTCATTCATGATTCCAATATCAAGTGGCTGACCTAATTCTTAGAATGTGTCATCCTTTTATTACTTGAAGGTAGGCTCTTTGGTATGACAGACTCTTTTAAGTCCTCAAATAGAACTTTCAACACCTGGACTAGTGGGTTGTACCTGTTCTGTCCTGTGATCAAATCATGTCCTCAACATTACTCAAGTAACTTGCCACTTTTTGGCTGGATAAACATTGGATCCCTAGGTGACTGTAATCAGTGACATTGCTCTGGGCATATCATCAAACTCATTGTCTTGACTAGGAGCGCAAACTTCCTTCAATGCCAAAATCAAAGCGCCTTCTGGCAGGGATGATTGATGTTGACAGAGGATGACCTAGCAAGTGAGCTAAACCTGGAGTTCAAGTCCTGGCAGGTCCCAGCATTCCTTGTCAAGATGAGATGGCCAAGAAGTCAAAATCATTCAGGTGAGAATTGAAAGACGAAGAGGGAGAATAGGCTGAGCCTGATGGTTCGGAGGCTGCAAAGGAAGGAAAGTCATCAGTTCATCAACAGGGTAGTTCATCTCCTGTATACTTGTATCCTTCTGTCTAACTTCTTTTGACAGACAATATCTGCCAAGATGGAAATGTTCCCAGCCGATCTTTTGAAGATGATCCAAATTGAGATACTCACTCATGAGTATGATGAGGAAGTCAACCACCCATGTATGGGCTGTAACACCAAGCTTGGTCAGAACCTTGCAAGAAGACAAGAACACTGTGATCAGCATCCTGCTCATTATTACTGCCTGGAATGCTTCCATTCCAGACCTGTCTGCTTTTCATGTATCAAGGAGCAGCACATCAAACACCCATTCCATTGCATCCAGAAGTGGACAGGAACCTATTTTGCAAAAGTGTCCCTCCATGACCTCAATTTTGCCATTTACTTGGGACACAATGGTAATGCTTGCCTGATGAATACAGGGTCCACGGTGGATTTCACCATTGTGCACACCAATGGAATCCATGATCAGCACATTGGCTTTTGCATTTGCTCTCCACAGGAGGATGACACCTACAACCATCTACTCCAACTCATATGTCACAGACTTTTTCCTCCTATGTCAAAGAACCCTCACACAGCATTTACCTTCCAAGTTCTTGAGGATTTCCATCACCATTCCCTTAGTGCAAAAAGCTCAGCATATGACTACTATGAGACTTTGAAGATGCATACCAATGCTGCCTTCCCACATCATGTTAAGGTATGTCTCCTTGAAGAATGATCTTTGTCCTCTCCTCCTCATATGAACTAGGATCATTATCCTGCAATGTTAATTGCTATGCAGCTCTGGCACCACTTATCATTATGACAGTGGACAGGTCAAGAGCATGGGATTGACTCAATTCTGTCCCACTGATGTCCAAACTCTCTTGTGGTTCGCTGCCCAGCATGTCCCAAGATTGGATTCAATGTTGAAAAAGAGGAAATATCTCTTGCTTCCAAAGATGATATGTGAGTGATAGTCTATTGCTTGAACCCCCTGATCTAACTTTTGTGTAGGCATATCTATACCTTGTTCATTTCTGCTGATGGAAATTTTTGTCTCCAGCACAAGTAGAAGAATGACAACCCCAATGATATTGCCTTGAATGCAGGCAATGCTTACTATGTTGAGAGTGCCACTTACAAAACACATATGAAACAAGTTGAGAAGTCAAATGATGTTTGTATTCTATCCTTCATTATATATATCAGTTGGACTCAACCAATCCCAGAAAACTACCTGTTCAAAATTGAAGGTAGTTCACCAACAAGATTGTGCCAAGTTCAAGGACATGGCTGTTTTGGGAGTTGTAGGAATTCAGTGTCTTTGGCATCAGACCTGGCTGGCTCAGGGGATGGTCGACCTTGTCAAGGGAGAGGCATGAGTTTATGTGGTCCCTCCTTCAATATGAGACTAATTCATTGTAGTTTTGCCAGGACAGATTACACACTTGTTCATGCTCTTGGGTGGAAGCTGTGAAGTATCCCTGGATCCTGCTAAGCTATGACGTCTGGTGCCAGTATAGCATCAATATTGAAGACTGCTTTTCTAAATATTATAAACTGCTTGTACAAACCATCAAGGACATGAAGGATGCAATTCCCAAGATGCATGTGTGAGGTCACAATATACAATGTCAGATCCATCATTTGTTTTATTATAAGCCACACACTGGCATGTTGTGCAGTGAAGGGATAGAAAGCACATGGTCCAAGCAAAACTATGTGGCAGATTCAATGAAAGAATTAAATGAGGGTCATCATCACAATTTGTTGGATGATTTCAATGGATATTGGAACTGGTGTAAAACAGTTCAAATTGGTATGCTAATCCTTGACCCCCATGGTAGTTACTGACTATCATTAGGGTGTTCCTTGGGTCAGCAGGCTAAGCAATGGTGCAATGAGCTTCAACAGCAGCAAAAAGTGTTTGATGGCTTCTCATAGGCCATGCCAAAACAAATTATTAATGAGTGGCAGTCTCACATGGATGCAGTGAAATCCAACCCCTCATTGTTTGAGGTCAAAGACCAAGGTTTGTCTTCTTATCTCATTATATACTCAGTCTGATCCAGTGCCAGTGCCCTCGCAGGTCAAGGCATACATGGAGCTTGTTGAAGCAGAGTTGGACCAAGACTTTGGCATCACCAATCTAGTTCTGGAGGGTTTAGAGCTTGAGGATATACTGTGCATTACTCAAAGTGTTTTCTCCTTGTATCTATGTTCATTCTGAGTGTGATCCTAGCTCAAACCAAGACCATAAAAGCCTCATGGTTGACGATGATGAGGACATCAAAGAGACTCCTTTGGTTGATCTGCTATGTGGTTGGTGAGATCAACAGTTAGAGGTGTTCCCTCAGATTCGGCCTTTTCTCCCACCAATCAACAAGCTGAAGACTAACCTTTTCTTGCCCTCTGCATTTTCAGCTGCTAAAGCTGAGATCCTCCTTCAAAGAGGTCATATTTTTGATGTACTTTGTGTGATACGTGATTGGATTCATCGTAGAGATCATATGCAGATTTTGAGAAAGGTTGGGGGCTTGGGATATGATAGGAAAACTATTTGTGGAGCTAAAGCGGAGGTTGAAGAGCAGATATCATATCTCCTTGGGCATTATCAGAAGGTTTACAAGGTCCTCAAAAACCTGAATTCATTGGATGATTTGGCACCTTTAACCTATGAAGACCTTTGGGTAAAGAGTCCCTTTGAAACCCATCAGCCTGGTGGTTCATCAGAGCAGAATCCCTGGTATTGGTTTATTGGAAAGCCTCAGTCAACTACCCTTGATACTTGGATGGTTGAAGGTAAGCCCAATTTGTATCAGCTGATTTCTACCTCAATATACATGGTTACAGTTGAGTGTGCATGTTGGTTTCATGAACGTGCACTCCTTGATTGTCTTCATGAAGAGCTTGATATCCTAAATGAAGAGTTTCATCATTCGAAGAAATCATTTACAAAAATGTGGATTGTATGGGAGCAAATGGCAAAGATGAATGAAGATAAGCAAGGACTTTCAGCATATGCTCATTGTCATGCAGCAATGTATGATCATATGGTGGCTGATATAGAGACAGAGTGGCAGGAGGCTTCACAGTGGCTGTCTACCAGGTGCAAAGCAAGGGAACAAACAGTGAGTCAAGCATTCAGCATTCATTCATTAGGCTTCAGGCATGCCATGACACTATATATTCACAGGTTTAATCATAATATATTGAAATTAGTGATGGAAGGTGTCTTTGCCACACCAGGTACATATGTTATATTTATGAATACATGTGATATTTCTAGACTTAGTCTCAAAGTTGATCCTGTAGAATGGGTGCACTGGATAGCTTGGGACCCTTGGCCCCTCTCGCTGTGGAGCAGGTCTGTTTTTCAAGTTCTATATAGTGATGCACTTGCTGTTAATCAGTTGTTCATTATCTCCCCGGCACCAAAAATTGGAGAATAACACCATTATAGAAATGTTCCAAAATTATATATACACAACTCTGCTAATATGTAAGTCATTTGAACAATAAAGGTTCATCAACAAATTAACTATGAATCTACTGACTGAGAAGCATAGGGTGAGTGTGAAAGGGGAGGGGAGGGCACTGTGAGGAATGTCATTGGCATGGGTAAGCTTCATTTTGTTGGAGTAGCCATGTAGCTGGTGGTTGAGTTGTTAATGATGAGCATGGGTAATGTTACTTTTTGATGGAGTTAAACATGCTGATAACACAGGGTTGTTGCTATGGCATTAGTTTTCAATAGATATAAGTGTGCTAGCTACTTTCAGATCCAAAAGTAAGTGCATGAGCAGTTGGCTACTCACCTAGATATGATGGTGTTAATACTACCATTGAAAGACTTAATGACTGAGCTTTGTTCCCCACTACTGCTGCTTGAATCTTTGGCAATTGACACTGAATTTCATTCCCCACTGTTGCCCCTGGAGGTCTCAATACTCAACACCAAATCTCATTCTCCATTGTTGCTGCTGGAAGGCTTGATGTCAATTATCAAGCCTGGTTCCTCCTCAATGTCCCTCCTCTATCTCCTGTCCCTAGCCACCATTGCTCCCACCACCCATGAAAATTGCATTGACCACTTTCATCTAATGCTCCTCAAAGAATACATGGTTAGTGACATTCGCTATGCTTAATGTGTCCTGGTCACTCACCAGAGGCACTTTAAGATCTTCTTGAGGCTCTTGAGCCACACAAGCATTGTGCTTCTTGAGGAACTGGGGATATGTGGTGATGGTGGATACTGGAAGATGCCATTGACGTGGCTGGGCACAAAGAAGCTTGTTTCTTGGAAGGTGCAGAATTTCCAGGACCCCCAAACAAGGATCATGCTTACATCAACAAACAGTCAATGTGTGACAGACATTCTCAAGCTCACCATTGCTGATGGTAAAGAGGCAGAAACATAGGTAGTGGACTAAAAGTGAAATTTATATATAACACCACACCACACACAACCACTAAACTATGTCGCTAACATGCTTTGCAAGTTTGTGGGGGAGTATTACACAAGAGGAGAACATCCTCAATAGAAGAACCAATGGAATGACACAAGGGATATTGAGAGATTGGGGTCGAGATGAGAAGAGAATAGGGTTAATATGAGGAAAGTTTTGTAGCTACTGACAAGACAATGCTGCTCGAGAATAACTAGTTGATCCAACGGTGTTGCGATCCACCTTCTATAGGTCCTTAAGAATGAAATACTTCGATATCGCAATGTATGAGCTCGCTACTCAACACCTGTATCTGACAGCTCTATGGAATACACCAGAAGGATACCCAACAGGTTCTGTGACTGTTGATATGTAGTCGATGCACTCAATAGTAATCTTTGTGATCAAACTTCACTCCCAACGTATAGGAATCTTGTAGAATAAGCTCGATTATATTGCTTTTGACTCGCTACTGGTCAAAGACCGAAGAGAAGACCACTTAATTGCATTCAAGAACATTAGATTATCGCTTTACACGACCTTCTAAGCATAGCTACAGCAGGTGGGGTTCCCTTTGCTGCACCATACACTCACAAGGCCCTTTTATATTGTTAGGAATGTCTAGAAAAGGAATACAACTTGGTAACTACAAGCATCTAACCTGAATACATTGTCCAATAGGAGAAATAGAGGAAATATTGTCCATTCACATGTCCTAGATAGGGATCTTGTGCCTGGTATGATTATGATGAAGTCATCGCTATGGTGTTTCTTTGGTTGTGTATTGTCCTGCTGGACTGCCACTGCGTTGCCACCGCTTATTATCACATGCTCTATAGGCTTATGGGGTCTGGTGACTGCCTCAACAATGCTCCAGAGTGATCGCTACATTGTGGTGACAGATACTGACAGAGTAATCCTCGGAAGGGTTGATCGCTATTATATCAGCAAGGCTTGTGGTCTCTTCAAGAGTCTATTGTATGCTTAATGTAGTTACAGTGGCTCAAAAAACTGTCCCAATGTTTTCGCATTTTGGACATATTTGCTAATACCAGGGCAGATATATGGCCTAGCATCCCGAAAATATTCACACAGGTACCTTGACATATTGGGAGCATATATTCCCATTATCACATGACCTTGTCCATCAATGAATTAGTAATGAATTATCGAAAATATCTACTCATTGGGACAGTTTTTTGACCTTCTGTTATCTACCTACTCAATACTTTGTATGACCTCCTCTTGCCCTGATAACTGCCTCAATCCTTCTGGGCATGCTTTCTATCAGCCTTTGGCACCTTTCTGCTGGAATCTTATTCCACTCCTCTACTAGCCTCTCCCACATTTCAAATACTCCCTTAGGTGGTCTTTCATATGCCTTCAGCTGGTCCTTCAGGTAGGTCCAGAGATGTTCAATGGGATTTAGGTCAGGGGATTGTGCAGGCCATGATAGAACTTGAATGTTGTTATCCACAAACTATTGTTGTCCCAGTTTTGAGGTGTGTTTTGGGTCATTATCCTGCTGGAATATCCTCTCCTCCTCCTCCATCTCCAACTTTTCAAAGCTTTCCACCACCCCATTGTCCAAAATCTCGCAGTATTTCACTACATCCATATTCCCTTGAACCCCAATCACCTTTCTTACCCCATTCCACCCCATACACCCCCACACCATCATGTTACTACCTCCTCCATGTTTGACAGTAGGGAGAGTCATCCAATCTGACAGTGGTTCCCCCCTCTCCTTCCAGGTATACACCTTTCCATCTGACCCAATCCTGTTGATCTTTGTTTCATCTGTCCACAACACCCTCTTCCAGTCCTCCACTGTCCAATTCCTATGTTCATGTGCAAAGTCAAGGCATTCCTCACAATGTCACTTTTTGAGTAGAGGTCATTTGATCTTGGTTACAGAGCAAAATCCATTATCCTGAAGGGTATTTCTGACAGTTTGGGGCGTTACAGGGTCAGACAGAGTAGAGTTAATGAAATTTGTAGCCCCGACAGCATTATCTAGCTTTCCAGAGGTTATTTGGTGAATTATTGCTTTTTTATCATGAGGAGAAAGCTTGGAAGGATGTCCTCCCTTGTTGTTTTCCTTGTCCCCATCAACTTTTTTCTTGATCCTCCCAACAGTAGACTTGCCTAGACCAGTTTTATGTTCAATATGGCACAAGGAATAGCCATCTTTGAGAAGAGAAGTGACTTGGGAGTATTGGGTAGAGGAGATAGCTTTCATGATGTAGTGGCAGGAAGAAAGACAGTTGTAGCCATCTCAACATGTCAACCAAGGTCACATGATCTTGTTTATTACTCCCACACCTTCCCTGATGCTCCCCTGGCATGTTACAAGGTAGATACTGGGAGGCTGACAGGGGGTCAAAAAACTGTCCCAATGAGTAGATATTTTCGATAATTCATTAATAATTCATTGATGGACAAGGTCATGTGATCATGGGAATATATGCTCCCAATATGTCAAGGTACCTGTGTGAATATTTTCAGGATGCTAGGCCATATATCTGCCCTGGTATTAGCAAATATGTCCAAAATGCGAAAACATTGGGACAGTTTTTTGAGCCACTGTATGCTCTTCAATAGCTTTTCCTGCTAATGATGGTAGCAAAGGTTAAAACTCTGTTCATGAGTACCTCATGGCTTGGTCACTACTCCTTTATATTGAACACAAGGAGTTGAGATCATAGTTGATCATAGGATATGCTCACTATCGCGACTGCCAAATAGCGAAACCATTCCATAGTCACTAATCCTTGGGACATCAATAGAGCCATAGCTACAGTTTTCACTCCCTCGCTACAGTTGTACTGGTCATGAGGGAGGTCTCTCAATAGTCTTATGCAGTATCTAGTAGCTTTGAGATGACCTTTTTGGATGGTATAGAACATCAAAATGTGTGTTTATAGGTTTATATGGACATTGGCCATATCAATGGTGAAGAGGCAGAAATGTGATTGTTAATGTAATAAAGGGAATGTAGTCAGATAGTGAATGATAGGTAATGTTAATAACAATAACAACCAACACTCCTAAACTCAATGCAAGTTCGTGGGAGGTTAATCAATAAAGAAAGATGTTTTGTGAAAGCGCAAAGATTGATAATGAAAAATAATGGGAGTTGTCTGTAGACCAGTTTGCAATGGAATGACCAGTTTGCAAAAGACACTCGACAATCCCTGTTATGTGACACTGCACAACTACAAGTCCCTTAGAATGCAGAAGTGTAATAGTGTCAAGATTTGTGAAATGCTGGCGCTTACGAAGCACGTGAAAGTTACAGAGAGGTCAGTCGTTGGCTTCAGCATATGTGCTGCGCCCTTCCGATATTGCATCGACCGATTTGGTCTACAAGGAAGATGACAGACAGTGTGAATTGGAATTCAACACTGAAGGAATAATGGACAGAGAATTCAGAGTGGAATCTTAGTCGATATTCAGAATGGTTAATACATGAGCTAGTAATGACATATTTAAGATAACGCGAAATTGGACAAATAACATGTAAATATCACAAAACTCACAATGCAACAATAAATGAATAAACAGATAAACAAAAAGTAAATAGACAATGACAAATGCGATGCAACAGAGAACAACAAACATAAATGGAATGGTGGAAACGAATATGAGTGCAAATGAAAGGATGATAGAATGATGAGTGGAGACAGGCTGCGAAATATTTATAGAAATGATAGATAATGAAAAATCGTGGGAATCGGAAATCGAAAAAATAGTCGGAGATCAAATTGGAGAGGTTGTGATCGCAGATTGTGACAAATAGACCAGTATTTGTGAATTATCACCTTTGCTAACACTTAGCACTATCACAATACAACTGACACTGACTAGCACCACTCCTGGATACTAGATGCAATATACAGCTTATAAGTCTTTTCCAGACTTCTTCACACTCTGAACTTATATGAATCTCACGGTAATGTTCTTTCTTGAAAGGTGTTTTCCAATTCTTTAATGGTCTATGACCGAAGGGCACTCAATACACTTTTTACTACTCACTCAGATATGTCATGTGGGACAGTCTCTAAGCGTAGCCTTAGCAGGTGAGATTCCTTGCTAGACTATATGCTCGAGAAAGGTTTATATTGGTTTTGTGAAAGTACTAAAGGAGTAATTACATGAATGACATGTACACATTGTTGATAATAAAAGGAGATTTATTGAAAGGTTGTCCAATAGGAGTATCTCTGGGTTTTCTTTGGGGTTTAAGTGCTGATGCATCCTTTCGCAAAGACATGCTTACTCCTGCTCCTCTGATATCATGAGATTCTCTATCACTGCTGATGGTTGTCTTATTCTGCGAAAGCCCATTCCTGACTATAACAATGTCTACTAGTCAGTAGTCAAGTGCTGACACATCCTGTTAGTTTCCCCTAATCTGGTTCTATAATCAAGTGGGTCATTCAGTGTCCATGCAGAATTTCTCCATCTTTCATGAAAGGGTATACTTCTGCTGTAGTGATGTTAAAAAGATAGGACTTCTGTGAATGTGCACAAGTGCCTGTCTGGATCAGAAGGCTAAGTCTTTGATCTCTGATTAGTTAGTCCATTATTGTTCTTTCAAGAAAGACTTTGACCGGATCAATACCCAGGTTACAGGCTAAGATCACAAAGGGTCATAGGGTACACATCCCGACTGTGTTCACTAAGTCTCGACATCATCCTGTAGCCTCTTGTTACTCTTGATCATTAATGGTCATTTTGCGAATGTGCTGTGTTTTCACGAGTGAGTGTGTTACACTAGGGTCTTACAGTAGGGTTCCTTAATGTCTATACAGTCACCCAATATATTGACTATATCATCAAAATTAATGATTTCATGGCTAATGCGTTTGGGCCATAACAACAGGGCTTCTGAGAGGTAAGTCATGATGTTTCAACAGTCAGCAGCACTTTAACATTCCCATTAGAATTTTTTTTGTTGCTGAACTCACCAGAGAATCACATGTGTCAGCTCTTTATTCTACTTGTAGAACCTGTCAGGACACTGGCTAGCCTTACAAACCACCATCCAACCCCTCCTCCTATATAGAATTCCATGATTCCACCAAATGCCAACACCCCATACCATTTCTATTAGAGTAACACACTGCTGAACAAAGATATTTCAAGATTTTCAAGCCAAACAAGTCCCTGACTAACCACTTTGTCATCTCAGACTCTTGTTGACTCAAGGCCTTCCCACTCCATCTTCTCTTTATTCATGTCCTGGCTCAGTACATGCAAATATATATATAATATTGTAATAGCTAGGCTGACAGTACAATCTGCCCTAATCATACATCTTCATCTCCCTTCTCTCCTAGTCACCCTCAACTCACTCAAGCACCAAAGCCCTATTCTGGGTTGAAGCCCTGGTAGTAGATAGTTGCTACAACACTTGCATATCACACAAAAACCCTCTTCGCTACACTCAGTCATCTTAAATCTGGATCACATCTTAACAGATCACATCTTATATAGTTTGATTAGTGTTAAAGAAGCTGTATGCTTCTTTTTAATTAGAAGCTGTTAACCCTAATTAATACTAGATACAGATTGTATTGTATATAGGTTTTCAACATCTACCAAGGAGAAACTATTATTTCTACTTGGGTAGGTAAAGACTCAATATGAGCCTTTATCTACACAAAGTTGAATTCAAGTCTTTAAGCTCTCAAATCTAAGTCTTATAATCACTATACTACAACTCTAACTTAGTAAATGACTTTGTCACTTACCAAGAAGGAGTCCCCTTTGATAGGATCAATCTGATACTTATTGCACTAGCTTAGGACCAGGCTGGTGTTAACTATATCACAATCTGTTAAGCATACAAACACTATAGATACAGGAGCCAATGTCTGAGACTGGATGGACAGAGGTAGGGCAGGGTTAAGACAGGAGCCAGGCATTGAATGTGGGAGCAGGTTGTGGCCTCAACTTATATATTGTGCTGACTACTGAAACTTGACCCAAATTTCAGACAAGGTAGAGAAAGAGCAGAGGATGATAGAGAGCAGATGTAAAGCTGATATGCTTTACTGTAATTTATATATGTGATCTTATGTTCATGCCAGATAGTTCAATCCCGGTGTATAGGGTAAACTACATAGACAAACAGTAAAAGATCAGTTATTCCTTTGATCAACTGATAACTAATTTATATACTATCATATTACATAACATGATGAGGCTATAGGCATGTTGTACAAACAAGATCATTGGCATCAATTGCTGGTGATGGGAGATCAAGTCTGTCTGATGACAGACTTAGTGATAGTTAAGTGAATTCTGATTCATCAGACTTCATTATAGTAAAGTATAAGGGTGTATACCCTTACACATCCCCCATTGAGACTGAATTCACAGTCTAAGAACAGAACAATAAGGAATAAGTGATAGGTAAAGGCTGAGTGATAAAGATCACTCAGCCATCAAAGGTCAATATTTGTGGACTATTCATAGTATAGTCCAGCGTGGTAGGTTAGTCCATAGGTTGATTAGTGTTCAGTTGTTACACTGAATTGTGATACAGAAGAGTCATATTCTGAAACATGAGATACAGAGGATCATCCAAAGGACTAGAAAGGTTTTTATACCTTTTATTAATTATATGAGCTGAGTAATAAATGATTACTTGGTGATTAATGACTTGTGGTCTACAAGTGGAGTTGAGTGATAAATGATCACTTGACTGCTCAGATCTAAAAAATAGTTGAATAATAATAAACAATTATTTAATGGCATGATAATTTCTATTTTGAGTTTGAGTAATTATATTACTTGACCTGATTGGTCTTCTAGGCACCCCAGGAGAGAGTGCTCTAGGTGTCTCATTGCCACTATTAGACATGTGGCCTTCAACAGGTGGCATATCTTCCTTGGGTATAGGACTAGTGGGTTCACTAGGCCCAGAAGATGTTGGAGATGTGGGAGACTCAGTAGTGTTGTCACTGCTTAGCTCAACTCAGCTCAGCTCAGCTCAGGGTCAGCTTGGCTCCTTGATAGCTCAGGAGTTACTGATGAGCTGGAAATACCAGCTCAACTTGGCTTACCAGTCACTCGAGTCAGTGAGCTGATAAAATGAATTAGCTTTTCGGGAAGAATATGTAATATAGGAGTATTCCTTGGTCATATGACTACAAAATGACAACCTGAGGTTAGATAAGATGGCTCTCTGCCATAGTGACAAACAATTCTTCATCTACCTTGTCAGCATTGAGAGTGTGTATGACATTAAGTGGGACCATTTAGTCACAGCAACTGGTTATCATTAAGACCCAGTCTTGTACAGATTTTTCCAAATCCATCTTGATGAAGTGACAATGCATGGATCTGTCAGCAAGGGAAGTCAGTCTATGATATTACAGCTGCCTCTCTGATTGATTTACTGTATGGATAACTGTACAGCCAATTGTAATAGCATCCCTGTTTGAATTCAAGTCGGGATCATAGTCTTGAGCATTAATTTTAGCAAGGCAAATGCTAGTGATCTCTGATAGTACAGCTTGACAGGCAAGATTGATGGTATATGGAAAACATCTGGAGTTACACCAACAATATGAGAAGATAAAACTATTTCAAACAACATGAATGCTCACTAAATGCAATGCTCAAAAGGATCAAACAGAAGACTAGGATCAAGGCCACAACCAAAGATCTCCATACATGAGTCATTGTTTGTTGCATTGTCCATTGTCATCCAGCCCATCTGAAGTCACATCAAGTCTATTAGTCTTGAAAACTAACTCAGACAACATTACACTTACTTTTGGTGTGAGATTAATGTGAATCAACAATGTACCTGAGGGCTTCAGCAAGGTGATCACCAGTGTGGCAACTGGAACATGGTGGAATCCAATCACATGGCTCTTCATCATCAGGAGACAATGAACACCAGCTGGTGTGTTGAATTCCCAAACATCAATCCAGTGAGTAGTGACACCAATAAATGGTATCATATTCCTGTCAGTCCACATGTCAGTGGTCAGAGAAACCTTCCTGAGAGTTTTCTAAATGTTGGGCTTGTCATTAAAGGCATAGAATAAATTGTCAAAAGTCATACCTCCATTTCAGACTGTATCTCAACTAGAAATTGCTCCCAAGTAGTGATAATACAATTTTGAAGGAAGTTGTGATGAGGGATATGAGAATCTTCAAGGCCCTCACATAAGAGCATGAGGAGTGTGCGGAATTTCGGTCATTTGAGCAAATAGAGGGCCTGAATTTATTAGTTCAGCAAACCTTTGAAAGTACTAAAGGATGATATAGATGGCTGAATTTGTCAACACAATAAATTCTTGAAGGACATCATAGAATGCTTCCTTCATGAAACATGGGTGACTGGACCTAGCTGTGGCTGTTGTAGGAAGTGAGCTTGCCTCGCCATTCTGCACCCAGTAGTCATCCACAATTGCCTCTTCTTTTTTCCTGCAAACATTGAGACTGAGTCTCCTCAGCTCCTGTGCCCACCTAGAGAGATGACAATTTGTGAGATGGTGGCAGAGAATCAAAGTACTAGTTGAGCAAGTGTAGGCCTTGACCTTGTTTCCGGGCTTTGTTTCCTTGACCTCCCTGAGACAGGTGAGCATGGTAAAATTGATACCAATCAATCAATCAACAAAACAAGACCTACTTGCATAACTTGCACAAATGTTGTCTGCCCTCAGCATCAAAGAACTCCCATACATTGTGTGCTATGGTGTCCTGTGGATTCTTTACTTTCTTCTGTGTTTTCTTGGCCAGAGGTGACCCCTACTCTTCATCATCTGAGCTTCTGCTATCATCATTGTCATTGTCACTATTCTCAACTCGAGCAAGAGCAGCATGGATGTCAGGTTCAATTGACAGTGAATGCTCAGGTTGCTGAGGAACTGGAATGCGATGCATGGGTCACTGTGGAGTCTGTAGAGGGAAAGGGACTGGATTTGGGGCTATGAATGGATTTTGGATGGTGAGGTGCACAGACTGATTGAAACCCATGTTTTGCTGATGCATTCGGTCCATGGCATTCATGAGACCAGCTGACATGGCTTGCATGTGAGCTGGCGCAACAGGAACAGGTGTCATTGGTGCAATGAATACTATAGGACCAGCCATAAACACCCCAGGCAATGCCAAAGGACCCACAAGTCCTGAGGCAGTGGCAGACCACTGGACATCCTGGTTGACAATGGATGCTTGGGCTATACTCATCCCAGCTTGAATTGTCACTGCAGGCTCTTCACAACAGACAAATCAGCAATATCAAGTGATACAACTGAGAGTGATACCAACCTTCTGCTTATAATCTAAATCTTGTTGTCAGGGCACCCCCTGGAAGTGCAACCTGGACCTCACTGTTGCCTGGATTATGACAGGTCTTCCGACAAATGGCAGGCACAGGTGCAGGCACAGGACTAGGCTGTACCTGCTGTGTCAGTGCCATCATCTTGCTTTTCTTTGTTCTTCCTCCTCTTGGCATGATTGAGGTATTGGAGACAATATAGAGTGTGGAATTCGGAGATGGCAAGCAAATAAATAGCAGAGAAACAATGCCAAGGTGAGTCAATCACCACTGCAGAGCCTACCATGGAGATGGTAGGCTTATATATCTAACGATTCACCTAACACTTTCATTCCTTCGCTTTCCAGACTCCTAAAATCTTGTCAAGAATGCTCCACCACTGCCCATTTTGCTTATGTGCTGCATTCACCCGGGCTTCATCTCTCCTTGTACTGAGTCCCAAATGGATGCCTTGATTTTGGGTGATGCTAGACCTGTGTTTCATGATGTAAATAAATTCCATATATAATATTGTTATTACTGATTTACTTTAACTTTAAACACATTTTACACCCTCTCAACTCAGTTTATACCCACCCAGGGGCATGATACATGCATATTGAGCTTATGGGTGGGCTGGGTGCGGTCTGAGCACCACTGGTCAACAGTCAATATGTCTGTGCCAAAAACTGACCAAAATAGTATTGTTAGTCCAGCTTGAGCCACTTGAACCAGGCTTGAGCAACTCCCTCCCTAAGTTGAGTGGCCATCAAGCTGTGAGCTGATCCTTACTAATAGCTCAGCTCAACTTGGCTTCACTTGGCTTACTTGCAGCTCTGAGCTAAGTCCATGACAACACTAAGACTCAGCAATTGACACTGAGGTAGGTACTTTCAAGTTGATGACCATAATAGTTGACAATGTGATAGAGGAGACATTGGCAGATGTATCGGCCAATGTGGGATAGGTTGGCAGGTCAGACTCCTGTATGTCCTTCCAGTGTTTGTGTGTCAACTCAGAATAGTGTCAATGCAACAATAAGAATGGGTGGATGGAGGCTCCTACATTTCTCCATCTGGGGTGATTCATGTCTTTCCTCCTTTCTGGGTTTGAGCTCAACATGGCTGTGTATTTGAAGTAATAAAGGCAGCAAAGGTCCATGGTAGTTGGCTGCATCCAACCATCTCATTCAGGAATGGCAGGTGGAATGCCATTCTGTTCAAGATATAGAAGCCAATTATTATCAGCTTCATCATAGAGTGCTTGGTGGATGGGGTCATCCACATAAGCTTGTTCAAGGAATTGAATCCCAAATGTGTATGCATGGTTGACCAGTGCTGGGTCGACACTGTTGTGAATAAAAACCCTGGCTACAGTGTTGAGGTTAATGTTGAAGTGTTGTCCTGGTGTTACCACCAGGCAACAATAATAGTGGATGGGGCCTGTCTGAGCCATGAATGGTCACTCAGGGTTGTGCTCATTCCACCTGTTGATGTACTCCCTATAACAATAAGGAGTTGTAAATAGAATAGCTACTAGGCATGTGAAATGCACCTGAGTGTTATGCACCTCACCCTCATCCTTGGGTGAAAAGAAATGGCATAAATTGTAGCTGTCCTGTGATCAACAATTGACAGTACATCAATAATCAAATACAAGACCATGGGCATGATTGCCTGTGCCTGGTCTGTAATGATGCATGGCATATTGACTGGTCTGGTCAATGTCAAGAAGGTAGGCACCAGTGGGTTGGGTGAAGCCCATGCCTCTGGTGTAGTTATTTGGGTTGGAGACTCATGTAGCCTCCAAGTTATGGGAGATCTGAGGATTCATACTCTCCTCAAGAATGGTGGTGATGCTAACACCTAGTTCTTTGGATCAAACTGGGTTTGGCAGTGCAGATATATCATGGCATTGTCCCATAGCTCAGGTTTGACATGCTGAGTGATGTTATATAACTCAGCTAGTAATATGTGAGCTTCTGCACATTTCTTGATGGGGTTATGCATACATAGGGTGAACTTGAAAAGTTCATCCACTTCTAGAGGGCTGCTAGGCAACCCATATTGAGCCCTTTTATAAATCAGCTCCTTTTTAGCTCCTTTTTGCAATCAGGGATGTAAGGTTCCAACTCAACATACTACTGAGATGGTTGTCCCAAGTACTACCCAGGAGAATCCCATCAGGGTATTTGTACAAGCTGAACTCTGCTGGTACAATGCCAATCACATCCATGGAAGTTATGTAGGCAAACATGCCCTACAGGCAAGGGAGGAGGTGGAGGAGGATGAGAAGAGTACATAGTAACACTCTTCTTCTTCTTCTTCTTCTTTCATCTTCTGTCATCAGAACTTTCCTCATCTGACTCTGACGAGCCACCAAGTTCAGCTTGTTGGGTGAGGGTTAGACCCCTACTAAAGTGATAGTCACTAGGGGCTGGTGGTTTGAACTCCACTTGGATTAGCAGTCCATAGTTACATGTGTCTGAATGAGGACCAGGAATGCCTGGTCCTATGGGTAGAAGAGGGTCCTGTGGGACATCTTCAGGCTGATAGGGATCAGCCTGTGCATCAGGAACATCACCCATCTGGATATTGTCAGAATAGGGAAGTATTGTGGTGTCAGAGCTGGGGCCCTGACACCGGCACTTAGGAAGCAGGTCACTCTGAGGTGCCATTGATCCATCATACAAAATTATGGGTCTTGTTGTCAGACAACTCAACCTCAAGGGTGATAGCTGTGAGGAAGACATTAAGTGTGTCTTCATGGTGGTGTTGGATGATGTGGGCTGAGCCTTTGTAGTGCTCAGTATTTTGGACATTGGTGGTCCCTGGGATGATGTGGACTCAGAGTGAGCCTGCTTTTTAGAGGAAGAAGAGGATGACTTCTTGGAGGAGTCATCTGTTGTATGTGATTTCTTTGGGGGCTTTGATGTCACCTCCAGAGATCGAACCATTTCATGGAGGTTTGTCACAATCAATTTCCGATTCCCATGATTTTTCATTATCTATCATTTCTATAAATATTTCTCAGCCTATTTCTGCTCATCATTCTATCATCCTTTCATTTGCACTCATATTCGTTTCTGCCATTCCATTTATGTTTGTCATTCTCCATGTGTCACATTTGATTGTCTTGTCTATTTACTTTTCATTTATCTGTTTATTTCATTTATTGTCGCATTGTGAGTTTCACAATATTTATGTGTTATTTGTCCAATTTGCATTATCTTAAATATGTTATTACTAGCTCATGTATTAACCATTCTGAATATCAACTAAGATTCCACTCTGAATTCTCTGTCCGTTATTCCTTCAGTGTTGAATTTCAATTTGCACTGCCTGTCATCTTCCTTGTAGACCAAATCAGTTGATGCGATATCAGAAGGGCACAGCACATACGCTGAAGCCAATAACTGACCTCTCCATAACTTTTGTGCACTTAGTAAGCACCAGTATTTCACAAATCTTGACAAGGTTCTCCAGTGTCAGACAGGTGCTTATTGCATGCTGAGAATGAGGAAATTTGGGCATCACAGTTTTGGATTATCTCTATGAGTTCTGTTAGAACTTGATAGGTCAAATTGTCATACATGTTGAGAGTGTTGATAAGATGGTCTGGGAGACCAACTTCTTGAAGGCAATGAGCCAACATGCTGTGTTGCTCATTGTATTGTTGTTGGAGCAAGTCTTGCTCTGTTGTCCTGTGCTTATCCTTACTGGGAGGGTTAGATGTTGTTGGTGGCAAAGGTAGTGAATATTGGTGCTATCAAGTGTAAGCACTTGACAGTGGAGGTGGTGAGTGAGCAGGGTGTGGGTACCCTGCATGTGGTGGCATATAGTAGTGCAATGGTGGTGGCAGCTGGTATGCATACTGGGGTTGCCAATATGCCTGTTGTGGTCCATAGCCTGGTATTGGTAAATTTTTCTAAGTACAAGCTCAATTCTGAGGGTTGAAGATAATCACTACTAATTAGTTTCTCCTTTCCCTTTTGGAAGGGTGATTCCACCATCCCAGAGACTGAACCTCACAGACTCCATGCAGCTCTAGATATTAGTCCAGAGCTGTTAGGTCCTCACAATACTGAGAGGGCTCCCATATGGTATCTCCAAGGCTCCAACAAACCTCAAATTCGATGCTGCCATCATGTGTGACCCAATGGCTGATTATTTCATTGATGAACTACTTGTGTTCATCATCAAAGCCAAAATCATATGGCTCTGGCACAAATGGTCTGGAAAGTGTGAGTCATGAGTGTTATAGTGACACCAGCCTGGTCCTAAGCTGGCACAATAAGTATCAAGTTGATCTTATGAAAGGGGACTCCTTCTTGGTAAGTGACAAAGTCATTTACAAAGTCAGAGTTATAATACGGCAATTATAGAGTTAAGACTTTAGTAATTGAGATCTTAAGTGACTTGAGTTTCAATTCGACTTTGTAGATAAAGGCTCATATTGAGTCTCCACCTAACCAAGGAGAAATAGTGTTTCTCCTTGGTAGATGTTGACAGCTTATATATGATACAAGTCTGTATCTATTATTAACTAGGGTCAAGGGCTTCTAATGAAAGAAGAGAAGTGTACAGCTTCCTTAACACTAATTAAACTATATAAGATGCGATCTGTCAAAGAAGCTTTAGAAGTTCTTCTAAAGAAGTTCTTCTTTGATCATCTGACTAGATCACAAGGTAAGCCCAAATATAGCACAGCTATATTTAACAATCACATGTCATCAAAACATAAACAAAACCAAACAAGTCACAATGAGTTATAACAAGACAAGAAAATACAAGAACAAATAAGGTGAAAACATAATTGCAATATTACTTAAGTAAAGCTAATATCAACTTTGTATTGTAAAGGAAACAAATGCTAGATATAATCAATATACATAACAATCAGACTCATGAAACAGTCTAAGCAAGCTCATATGGAATTTAGGGTGTATCCTCCTGTTCAAGAGAGCCTGGAGCAGCACCAGTGTGTAGTTGGATGCTTCAGGGTTACATTCTAGGACCTTGTATGGTCCAATAAATTTCAGGCAGAGCTTTCTAGCTCTGTCCTTTGGCATATTCAAATTTTTTGTAGAAAGGAAGACTAAGCTACCTTTTGCAATACCGGGTTCTGTGCTCTGGCATTTGTTGGTATTTCGAGTTTGGAAAACTCAAGACTCAATAATGGCATCATGTGCCTTGGCTATATTTAGCAGAGTGGATTTGGCAAAGCCCTTAATGCCTTTGTGAAGGGTGCTTGCTAATCTGACATCCCAGATCATAGATAGGATGAACCATAGTTTAGCTCAAAGGGAGCAAACTTGGTGGTTGCTGATATACTTGAGTTAATCACAAACTCGACTAAATGTGCTTTATCGACCCAGTTCTTTTGGTTGTATTGGACCACTGCATGGAATATCTGGCTGATATTCCTATTCATATATTCAACTTGCCCATCTGTTTGCAGATGGAAAGAAGTTGACATTAATAGATTGGAGCCCAGCAACTTGTGGAGCTCCCTCCACCAAGTCAATGTGAACTTTGAATCATGATCACTTATGATTGTGCTTGGTAGCCCATGCAAGCAGACTACAGTGGCTCAAAAAACAGTCCCAATGTTTTCGCATTTTGGACATATTTGCTAATACCAGGGCAGATATATGGCTTAGCATCCTGAAAATATTCACACAGGTACCTTGACATATTGGGCATATATATTCCCATGATCACATGACCTTGTACATCAATGAATTAGTAATGAATTATCGACAATATCTACTCATTGGGACATTTTTTGACCCCCTGTCAGCCTCTCAGCATCTACCTTGTAACATGCCAGGGGAGCATCAGGGCATGCATGGGAGTAATAAAGAAGGTCATGTGACCTTGGTTGACATGTTGAGATGGTTACAACTGTCTTTCTTCCTGCCACTATATCATAAAAGGTATCTCCTCTACCCAATGTTCTCAAGTTACTTCTCTTCTCAAAGATAGCTACTCCTTGCACCGGATTGAACATCAAACTGGTCTAGGCAAGTCTACTGTTGGGAGGATCAAGAAAGAAGTTGATGGGGACAAGGAAAACAACAAGGGAGGACATCCTTCCAAGCTTTCTCCTCATGATAAAAAAGCAATAATTCACCAAATAACCTCTGGAAAGCTAGACAATGCTGTCCAGGCTACAACTTTCATTAACTCTACTCTGTCTGACCCTGTCACACCCCAAACTGTCAGAAATACCCTTCAGGATAATGGATTTCGCTCTGTAACCAAGATCAAACAACCTCTACTCAAAAAGCAACATTGTGAGGAACACCTTGACTTTGCACATGAACATAGGAATTGGACAGTGGAGGACTGGAAGAGGGTGTTGTGGATAGATGAAACAAAGATCAACAGGATTGGGTCAGATGGAAAGGTGTATACCTGGAAGGAGAGGGGGGAACCACTGTCAGATAGGACCACTCTCCTTACTGTCAAACATGGAGGAGGTGGTAACATGATGGTGTGGGGGTGTATGGGGTGGAATGGGGTAGGAAAGCTGATAGAGGTTCAAGGAAAATGGATGCAGTACAATACTGCGAGATTTTGGACAATGGAGTGGTGGAAAGCTTTGAAAAGTTGGAGATAGAGGAGGAGGAGAGGATATTCCAACAGGATAATGACCCAAAACACACCTCAAAACTGGGACAACAATGGTTTGTAGACAACAATATTCATGTTCTATCATGGCCTGCACAATCCCCTGACCTAAATCCCATTGAACACCTCTGGACCTACCTGAAGGACCAGCTGAAGGCATATGAAAGAGCACCCAAGGGAATATTTGAATTGTGGGAGAGGCTAGTAGAGGAGTGGAATAGGATTCCAGCAGAAAGGTGCTAAAGGCTGATAGAAGGCATGCCCAGAAGGATTGAGGCAGTTATCAGGGCAAGAGGAGGTCATACAAAGTATTGAGTAGGTAGATAACAGAGGGTCAAAAAACTATCCCAATGAGTAGATATTTTCGATAATTCATTAATAATGCAAACTCCCAGGTGGTGCAGGCTCAGTTTTTGTTGAGGAAACAGTATCGTCCAAGATGTCCAGGGGCTGAGTGTCAACAGTAGTTACAGGTGTAACATTTACATTGGTCCACAAAATGACCATCAATCCTACAGATTGCACAGTAAACTCTTGGTTCAGGAATTTTGGGGGTGGGAACCAGGTTGGATTCTGCTTGTGGCAATTGTAATCCATTACCAGGTGTTCCAATTTGTTTCTCTCTCTGAGGGGTGTCAGGTCAAGCCACATTAGGAAGTTCAGGGGGTACTCCATTGGTTCCATCATCAGGTCCATCTGGGTACTGGAGATCGGGAGTTCAGATCCTTGTCGAGTCTCACTAGGCTCACTTGGATCTGGAGCCTTTGGAAAAGTGTGAAGGGCTTGTTCAGCCACTGATATGATTTTCCTAATGACAGATGATTTGATAGTTTGGCAAAGTGAGTTAGTGTGGCACTTGAGGGAATACGAGTGGTAGAGCAATGTGTGTTTAAGAAATAAGAGAGTAGTCCAGTCCTCCCTGAATAGGTTGAATTGGACAGCATTGAGTGAATCTTTGTGGAGAGTGGCCCTAGCTTCAGTGAAGGGGGCATCGTAGAGTTGGAAGGTACAAATGGCTCGAGTGGGGTTGGTGATGCTTTCTTCTGGTGAGGAATCTTCCAAGATTGGGAAGGGGGCTGAACAATCTCAATGGTTGTGACTGGAGGGGTAGAGACATGGCTTGTTCCTGGTCCAGTACAGATATATGATGGAGGGTGTGGAGATAAATGATTGGAGTTCGATGTGGTGTCTAATTTTCAGAGGGATGTAAGAGGTGCATTGGTCTGGTAGGTGTATGGTTCTGGGGTGGTGTTTGGAATGAGGTATTGCATGATTCTGGGTTTTTCAACAAAGTTTGTGATGCTGTTTATATGTGTCTAGCATCTCCTGTGCATTCTTCAGGGTATCTGCGGGCTGTCATGTCTGTTCTGAGTTGGGGTATCCTTTCCAGTGGATCAGATATTTGATCTTTCCATGGCATGTTTTATGATGGTGAATAATATCTTCAACTTCCCATTCTTCTTCTCCTTCTACAAGATCAGGTGGCAGATTCTCAAAATGATTTCTGTATTCGTCATTCCCAGTTACTGGCCATAGAAGTCCTACATGGAAGCAGGGATGAACTTTCCATGATTTGGGTAATTTTAGTTTGTAGTTCATGGGTCCAAGCTTCTTTGTGATTTTCAAACAGTCCTACACATTTGGCTGATAGTTTCCTTGATGGTGCTCGAATAGGGAGATTGCATGAATCCAGCCAAACTGTCAAGAACTGGGTTACTAAAGGACACGGGATGGAACCGATGTTCAAGACTGGGTGTCTAGGACAGAGGAGCAGAGATGACTGATCCAGTTGATGAACATGGAGCAGGTCTTGGCCTCAACTTATGTATTGTGCTACTATTAATGCTGACCCAATAGAGACAGAGAGGGCGAGGAGAGAGCAGAGGTCAGACAAGGTAGTAACATGTGACTTAGTCAATTATCAGACTGAGGAGTATGGTACAAGTTTGACTACTTATATACAAGACAGCGGATAGGGTTGGGTAGTAACAAAACAAAGGTATTGCAGAAAAAGGATAAGAGCAGAATTATTGTCCAACATTTTGGAAAGGCTAGAAGATAAGAATATCTGAGACATTGGAAGGGGACTAAAAATAACAAGGGGAATGGAACATGACATGATATGGGAAAGTCCGAATACAATGCACAAGAAGACACAGGGCAAAGAAGAAGGGTGAAGTGAATGAAGTGGAAGTGAGCCAATGCAATGAGATGGAAAGCAAAGCGTATGTAAAAAGATTCTAAGTAAGATATTGCCAACCAGGCCGGTCAGGAGGATTGGGTCATGACAGTATTCCCCCCTTAGGGCTGAGCCTTTGAAGCCCCATGATCTGATCATGGGAATCAATTTCAAACTCCGTATAAATTCCGCTCTGCAAAAAATTTAAGCTTTTTTTTCTCTTAACCTCCTTCAACTACCATGGTGTCTAATTCACAGACCTAAGCATCTGATCCATCCTCTGACATTGACCTGGAAGAGGCTCTCGCCATGTTGGACACAGAGGATGCATGCAAATGAGCCAAGGGGGAGGAAAGGAAATGGAGGGAGGCCAGGAAGCAGCGCAGAAACAGAGGGTTGAGGAAGAGAGGGAGAGAAAGAGAGAAAAATTGAGGAAGATGAAGGAGGTGAAGGAGGCAGAGAAGAAGAGGGCTGAGAAGGAGGAGCAGAAGTGGAAGGAGGAAGAGGACGAGAGGCTACAAAAGGAGTTGGAGGCCATGGCAGCTTTGGAAGCAAGGGAGAGAGAGAGAGAGAAAGAGAGGGAGAAAGAGAAGGCAAAGGGAAAAGGAAAGGAGAAGACAGGAGAGTCCGTTCCCATCAAGCGGAAAGCAGATGCAGAGGTCAGGCCTGTAACAAAGAAGATGAAAAGAAACATGCCTGCAATGGGCACAAGAGAACTCCCACCCCCAAGGGCAGCTGCCACAAACATTGGAAAAGGAATTGACCAAGGGCCTACTCCTTGTCCCTCTCAAGTGTCCACCAGTAATGGCAGGTTGTATGTTCCAGATTGTGACTCAGACATTGAGATTGAGGATGCCCCCAAGAAAAAGTAGGGAAACTACGACAAGAAGGGTAGGAAGGTGAAAATGGGCAGCAAGAACGAGTGCAGGTGGTGTCGGAGGCTGGGCAAGGACTGCAAGGTGCAGTCAGATGAGTAAGTTTATCCTTCTGTTTTTCTGATATTGGGTCGCAGCTGATCTTCCATAGCAACAAGTACATGTGTGAGGCATGCAATAGCTCAAAGCAGCATTGCACATTCCCCTCTGAGGTGGACAAGGCACCTCATGAACAGACATACGACTTGATCATTGAGACCTGCACCACGCAAATGGTGATAATGGAGTTGGTGGCAGAAGTAAAGGAGTTGCGGGCTGAGATTGGGAGTTGGCAGGATAGGGCATTGAGATCGGCATGGCGGGGTAACACGCAGAGGCATGAACTCATGGAGGAGTTCAAGGCCTTCTTTGAGTGCTGTATGTTCGATTTCGATGGGCACTTGATGAGCAATGCGAAGTTTGAGGAGGAGAAGAAGAAGGAAAAGGAGGAGTGGCTGAAGGCCCAAGCTGCATCGCAGAAATTGGGTGAAGGCACAACTTCGGAGCCATGGTATCAGGGTCAGGTGGGTCGAAAGCAGATGAAGGGCCTGAAGAGGATGAGGGAGATGAGGAGGAAGATGGGGGTGAGAGTGGAAAGAAGTAGTTGCCCATCTCATCTCCTTGGTTTTTTTGTTTTCTTGGACCATTTTGTTGCATACTGGATTTGTGAATTTTTGATAGTTGACAATGTGATGCCTGTTCCTGTGCCTTGAAGTGTGAAGAATCGAGCTGAATATTCGAGCTGAATATTAAGATCAGATGGAAAGCTGTCAAAATAAGAATTGTTAAGTCCAAGTAGCTGAACTGCGATACAGGATAACTAGATTTGAAGATAAGAATCATCAATGGAAAAAAGTTCATGGTAGAAATACTCAATAGAAGGAAGCTAGTCTGGAGAGAAGATACAAAAAGAATAATGTGAACCAATATGAAGTCTAGGATAGCAGAAGTGGACCAGGCTTGTGAGGATAAGCAGCATGGAAATCAGTGATGAGTTCAGCCACATGCACAAGCTCGGTTGCAGGTAGCTAAGACAATTCTTCTTCAGTGTCTTTGTAGCCCAACCAGAAGACCTTGTACAGGAGTTTGCAAGCATGATGGTCGATCTTAGAATCAACGATGTGGTCAATTTTGTATTCCGGTTCACCATTGATGACAATGGGTGTGGGAGCCGGTTCTGTATGATCAGGAAAGGTATTGGGTGTGGACAGTTCAAGCATGGACACATGGAAGACTGGGTGAACAGCGCACATGGAATCAGGTAGGCAAAGGGTGAATGAGTGAGAACCAGGCTGAGCAATGATTTCATATGGACCAAGGTAACATTTGGAAAGCTTTTTGGAGGGGCGAGTGGTGTGGAAGAACTGAGCTTTCACAAAGACTTTCTGGTCAATCTGGAAGTCGGGAGCTAGCAACCGTTTTACATCTGTGGATTGTTGATACCATTTCTGTGCCTCAGATATTTCAGCTTTGAGTGTGGTGTGTAGGTTGTTGAGATCGACTGTGAAGTCATGGGCATGGGCCAACACAATATTGCACTCCGGATAGACTGTGATGTTGGGGTGGTAACCCTTGTTGGTGAAGAAGGGAGAGATTCCAGTGGTAGCACTGGGGGTGTTGTTGTAAGCAAATTCTGCAAGTGGAAGGAGGTCAGACCAGTTGTCTTGCTGGTAATTGCAGTAAACATGAAGATATTGCTCTAATGTCTGGTTGGTACATTCCATCTGTCTGTCGCCTTCAGGGTGATAACCTGAAGTGAAATGTAGGCGCATGTCCAGAGCCTTACTGAGGGATTGGAAGAAGTGGGATATGAACTCTGAACCATGATCAGATGTGACATGGGAGGGAACACCGTGCTTAGAGAATATATGAATGATGAAGAGCCAAGCCGGTTTTGCGGAAGTAATGGTGTCATGGGTTGGAATGAAGATAGCCTGTTTGGAGAGTCAGTTGACGACTACGAGGATAGAGTCGAAGCCAAAAGAGGTCAGGAGTTTTTCAATGAAGTCCATAGAGATTGAGTTCCAAGGTCGTTTGGGAATAGGAAGTTGCTTGAGATTTCCATAGGGCTTATGATGCTGAGATTTGGATCACATACAAGTGACGCATGATTTGCAGAAATCCTTGACCTCGGATCGGATATTCAGCCAAGTGTACTTGCATCAGATGAGCTCCAGAGTCTTGTTCTGTCTGAAATAGTCAGAGGGGATGTGATCATGTTTATATTGAAGGACTCAGAGTCAAAGATTGTTGACATTGGGTATGTAGATTCTGCCATCGAGCCTTAGGAAGCCAGTGGAGTCAACCAACCAGCAACCTTCAGGTGAGGAAATGTGGGTGGATGCGATCAGATCCTGTGGAAGTGAGGTGAGGATGTCGGAGTGGAGGTTTTCAAGATCTAATATGGTGGCTGCATGAAGGGAAGGAGTGGAAAAATATGTAGCTTGAATGGAAGCTGAGAGTTGTTCATGTGTGAAGACAGGTCAGAAATTGTGTGGATTGACTGAAGCATAGCCATTATTCCCCCCTTTAGGGTAGATGTCCCATTGTCTAGTGAGAGCATCGGGTTTTGTTCTGAGGTGGCTGGGTCGGAAACGGATAATGAGGTTGAACTGGGAGAGGAACTTGGACCAGTGAGCCTGTTGACAGGTGAGGATCTTGGTGGTGCAGAAGTATTCAAGATTTTTGTGATTGGTAACCACATCAATAGGAAGAGAGGCCCCTTCGAGGTAATGGTGCCAGATGCAGAAAGCCTCAAAGATAGCTAGGAGCTCCTTGTCATGAGTATCATAGTTGGACTTGGCCATGTTGAAGGTGTGGGAATGGAAGGCAATAGGATGAACTTCATTGTCATCTGTCACAACAGACAGAATGGCAGCTAGGGCGTAATCAGAGGCATCAGTCTTGATGATGATCTGGGAGTTGGGGATCCAATGAGTGAGGATGGGGGCTGTGGTGAACACTTCCTTGAGAGAGTCAAAGGCTTCTCGACATTTGTCATTGAAGTTTCACTTAGCCGATCTGCGGGTCAGGTACATAAGTGGAATGACAATGTCAGAGTAGTTGTAAATGAAGCATCTGTAGAAGTTCATGAAGCCTAGGAAGGACTGTATGTCCTTGACCTTCTTAGGTTTGGGCCACTCTTGGATAACCTTGATTTTGTCTTCCAACATTTTGAGACCAGCTGGGGAGAGGATGTATCCAAGGTACTCAACAGAGTCAGAATGGAATTCACATTTATCCACTTTGGTGTATAGGCTGTGCTTGTGGAGCCACTTGAGGACATCTCAAACATGTTTCTTATGTGTGTCAAGATTGTCAGAGTAGATAAGGATATCATCAAGATGGACTGTCATGCAGACATCGAGGAGGTCAGAAAAGATGTCATTCATAAACCACTGGAAGGCTGCAGGTGCATTGGTCAGACCAAATGGCATGACAAGCCACTCAAAGGAGCTGTAGCGGGTTCTGAAGGCTGTCTTCCATTCGTCACCTTCAGTGATGTGGATGAGATGATAGGCATGGCAGAGGTCAATCTTGCTGTAAATGCAAACTTTGTGGGGAGAGTCAAGAAGGTCGGAAATGAGCGGAAGTGGATAACAATCCTTTTTGGTAAGCCAATTGAGCCCATGGAAGTCAACACAAAGTCGAAGTGAACCATCTTTCTTCCGAATGAAGAGAATGGGTGTGCCATGAGGTGAAGAAGTGGGACAGATAAATCCAATGTTGATGTGCTCGTCGATGAACTCGCAGAGAGCCTCAAGCTTGGATGGTGAAAGGGAGTAGATGGTGCCAATGGGAGGTTGAGCACCCTCTTCTAGGTTGATCTTGAGGTCATAGGGGCAATGCGGGGTGAGCATATCAGCACAAGCTTTGCTGAAGATGTCGGCAAATTTGTGATATTCACTGGGCACATTAGAGAGATCTGCTGACTCATCGGAGACATAAGCTGAGGCAGCAGAAGTGGATGTCAAGTTCAAATTGAGATGGAAGTTTACTGAGCCAGGAAGACATGAAGTGCGAATAAAAGCAGGAGCATTGATGAGCGAAATGTGAGGATGTGCAGGAACAGAATCAGAAGTGGACAAAGGGGTCCCAGATGGTGATGAATCCAGAGGAAGGGTGTCAGCCATCTGGCTAGGATTGGGTAACAATGCAGAAACCGCCGTAGAAGCAGATGCAACACGAACAGAAGGGGCAGGAGTATCTGGCAAATGTGATCAGAATGTAATACTGCTCGAAGCCCAGTCAATCAATGGATTGTAGCAGGTGAGCCAGTTGTGTCCAAGAACTACAGAGCAGGAAGAATCGAGCCAGGTGACATACAAGTCAAGGGTCATAGATTCACCACTAGGAAAAGTAACAGGCAAGTTCACTAACTCAGTAATATAACTATTTGATGATCCCTCAAATAGGCGAAGCTTGATCAGAGGGGTAGGAGAGGTTGGAAGGGAATGAGTGTGGGTGAATTCAGAATCAACGAAACAATGAGTAGAGCTGGAGTCAATGAGAGCACTAAAGGGGAGCTGTTGGATACTATCAGATGAGCAAATCAAAGAAGAAGAAAGTGAAACGGAAAGGGTATTGGGACCAGAAAGAGCGGACACATCGAGGTGGAGGAGACTCTCTGGTGCACAGATGAGCTCAATGTGACCCTCAGTCTGTGTGGAGTCCTGAGGGCTGCTCCCTATTTTTCCGAACTCTTTTCAGAGTTCTTAGTGGGAGCCGCTTCGGCCTTGCAGATCTTGGCCCTGTTCTGCTTCCTGTAGCATTGGTTGACCTTGTGACCTTTACCACTGCAGAACAAGCAGAGGTCTTCATCAATATGACATTTGTGCTCTTTGGGAGTAAGTTTGCCATCCTTGCCTAGCTTGTCAGGGATATCTGGTTTTGTGGGATGGGTCGAAGAGCATTGCTGGTTAGAGGTAGATGGAGCAGGGGTAGCGGATTTGGAGGGGGCCTGAGAGGTATTGCGATTCTTGTTGCTGCTGCTGTTGTTGTTGCTGCCCCAATTAAAGTTAGATGGTTGTGATGAAGAGCCATGCTGGGGATTAGGCTGAGGGTTATTCAAGGAGTTGGAGGGTTTGGATTGCTTGCGCTCGGCAAGATCCTTTTCCATGGCATGGGCACAGGCTTGTTCATGATCGTGTTCCCAATAGTGACCATCAATGAGCATAGCCATATGGAGCATCTCCTGGAAGGTGTTGGGTTTACCCTGTTTGTGAACACTGATAGGGTCCTGAATGCAATTAGGGAGACCCTTATAGTTGCGATGGCAGAGGACCTCATCACCCTAGCTGAGCTGTGCAGCATACTTCATGAAGTCAATATTGTAAGTGGTGATCTTATTGCCTGATTTCATCCACAGGTTATCAAGAAGTTCAGCCACTTCTAACTTTGGGTTGGCAACCCCAAAGTGTGTGCAGAGCTCGCAGGTAAAAGCATCCCAATCCATGATCCAATCATGGAAGATGCCTTGCTCCTCCTGAGTGAGGGCAACCTCAAACCAGTCTAGAGCTACACCAGTGAGGTAGGTCATTGCAAAGTTGACCTTTTGGCTATCCTCCTGGAACTGGGTCGGGTTGGCACGGAAATAGAGATGACATTGGATGAGGAAGGTATTGAGTTTGTCTGGGTCTGTTCTGCTAAACATATCCAGAAGGCGAGCTTTATTAACAGAAGCTGTATTAGGCTGAGGACAATTATCAAGGTTGTCAGCAAGCTGAGACAATACATCAGCTAAGCGACCCTCGAAACAATTGCGATGACACAGATGAGGAGGGGGAGCAGGCAAGTCATCGGAGGAGGTGGAGGATAAGTTGTTGTTATCTGGGTCATTATTAGGGTCATCAGGATCCTTGGGACTACCGAGGTGGTCTTCAATGTCCTCCCAATTGTCGTTCTTGTCATCCTGGTGGGGAGGATCAACATAGTCGAGACCATCCTTATCACCTGGTTCTGAAGGACCAGATGGATCCCGATTGGGTGGCATACCGCTGGGAGGTGCAGGAGTACTAGGAGGATGAGTGTCACGATGGTGAGGCAATGGACAAGTAGGATGAGGGATTTGAGAGGGTTGGGGAGTTGAGGGCAAATTGAGATTTAGATAACATGAACAGCGGATCCAACTAGGAATATGATTGTTACCCAAGCTGCAAGTGGAGCTTTCAGCCAGGGTAGTAGGGACAGAGTTGGAGTGTTTTGGCTCCTGAGTGGTGGAAGTGGTGGCAGCAGGCTGATGCCATACTGTGGTGCAGGTGTTTGCCATGACAAAGATGAGAGAAGGAAACAGAAGGATGATGCGATAGTAGCAAGGTGAAGTCTGATAATACTGTCAAGAACTGGGTTACTAAAGGATGCGGGACAGAGCCAATGTTCAAGACCAGGTGTCTTGGACAGAGAAGCAGAGATGACTGATCCGGTCGATGAACACAGGAGCAGGTCTTGGCCTCAACTTATGTGTTGTGCCACTACTGATGCTGACCCGGATTTCGGAGATGGATAGAGATGGGAGGGTGAGGAGAGAGCAGAGGTCAGACAAGGTAGTAACATGTGACTTAGTCAATTATCAGACTGAGGAGTATGGTACAAGTTTGACTACTTATATACAAGACAGCGGATAGGGTTGGGTAGTAACAAAACAAAGGTATTGCAGAAAAAGGATAAGAGCAGAATTATTGTCCAACATTTTGGAAAGGCTAGAAGATAAGAATATCTGAGACATTGGAAGAGGACTAAAAATGACAAGGGGAATGGAACATGACATGACATGGGAAAGTCCGAATACAATGCACAAGAAGACACAGGGCAAAGAAGAAGGGTGAAGTGAATGAAGTGGAAGTGAGCCAATGCAATGAGATGGAAAGCAAAGCATACATAAAAGGGTTCTAAGTAAGATATTGCCAACTGGGCCAGTTGGGAGGATTGGGTCATGACACAAACCTTCTGTCCTACTTCTAGTTTAGGCAGTGGGCCTTTGATGCATTCAGTCATAGTTTGCCTTGCTTTCTCATGTGAATCTTGCATGGCGATGCAGATATTCTTTATCCAGTTGATGCGGTCTTCAGTCACCAGATTGTTTGTTGGTTCTTGATCAGTTGGGAAAGCTTTGAGGGGGTGGCCGTACATCAGTTCGAAGGGTGTCTGTGATCTGTTGGAGTGGGTACAAGAATTGTGTGCCAATTCCATGAGGGTAGTTTCTTTGGCCAATCAAGAGCATTTTTGGAGCAGTATGCAGAGAGGTACATTTCGATTTCTTGGTTGAAGTGTTCAGTGGTACTGTCAGATTGAGGGTGGTATGCAGTAGATTGTGCATGTTCTATTCCTAGCTTCTTGAACAGAACTTGGACAGATTTAGCAACAAATCTAGGGTCTCAATTGGAGATAATTTTGTCTGGGATTCCAAAATGCAAGAAGATGTTTTTGATTAACAAATCAGAGATGTGATCTGTGGTGGCTTCTTTTCGTGTTGGTATTATAATTATCCCTTTTGTGAGTCCATGGTCCACTACAGACAAAATAGAATTGAATCTATCAACTTCTGGAAGATTGGTGATGAGATCCATAGCTATTTGCACAAAGGGTCACAAAGAGTGTGGTCCTTTAATGGGTTGAAGTGGGGGCTTGAAAGGCCATCTGTTGATCTTGTGTTGTTGACAGATCAGGCATCCTTTCACATAGTTCTTGACAAAAGCTCTCATTCTGGGCCATGTGACATATTCTTCTAATTTCTGTATGGTTTTGGTTATACCAGGATGTCCTGCTGTTGGGTCGTTATGTACTCTTTGGAGTAAACATTTCTTGAAGTGTTGTTGGCAGGTAGTGTGAAATGTCCTTTTTCGTCGATGTGGGGTGAGCCATCAGGTTTTGTTGGGAGTGATTCTTTGATTTCCGGATCAAGGATATCAATGTCCATTACTGGGAAGGATGATGTATCAAATATATGGGCAGAGATGGCTGCTTGCAGTTTCTCTTCTTCTTCAGTGACGTGGTCAGGTTGATGTGAGAGTGCATCAGCCACAATATTTTTGATGCCAGAAATGTGGCAGATCTTGACTTTATGGGCACTGATGAGGGCGGACCATCGAATTGTCCATCAGGATAACTTTGATGGTTTAGCCCAATGAATGATATTGTTATGATCAGTCCATATGATGGTTTCATGAGGTGAGCCATTGATGTAATGTTGCCATTCTTGCAATGCATGGATGATTGTGAGGAATTCTTGTTCGGAGGTGTGATAGTGTTTTTCGGTGGGGGAAAATCCTTTTGAGTGGAAGAACATGGGTGCATGATTCTGTTTGAGCCTTTTTGAAGTGAAACTGTGCCAGATGCATGGTTAGAGGCATTAGTTTGTATTTCAAAAGGTTTTGTTGGATCAGGGGTTATGAGAACAGGTTCTTGTAGAAATTTCTTTTTGAGAATGTCGAATGATGATTGAGCTTCTGAAATCCATTGAAATGGTTGATTTTTGCGAAGGAGAGTGTTGAGAGGGACTGCATAGTGTACATAATTTCGTATGAATTTCCGATAGAAATTGCAAAATCCAATGAATTTGCAGATATCTTGTGGATTTTTGGGTATTGGCCAATCTGCTATTCCTTTGAGTTTTATTGGGTCCATGCGAACTTCGTCAGGTGAAATTATGAATCCTAGATATGCCAATTTTTCTTTTTCAAAATCACATTTCTCTGCATTGAGGTAGAGGTCATGTTTTTGAAAGATTTTGAATACTTGGCAGGTAATTTCTTGTAGCTCTTGTTTTGTTTTTGCATGAATCAGCACATTGTCCATGTACATGATGACCTTATTTTGATGGATAAGGGGAGCAAGGATGGTGTCCATCATGTTCTGAAATGCTGCTGGACTATTGCACATTCCAAAGAACATGATGGTGGGTTCAAATAACCCTTTGTGAGTGCAGAAAGCTCCGTTTCCATTGGTCTCCATCGAAAATGCGAATGTTGTTATATCCAAGTCATACATCAAGTGCAGTGAAGTATTTTGACCCTTGAAGTCGATTGAGGATTGATTGGATACTAGGGATTGGATATGCATTTTTGATGGTGTGTTGGTTGAGGTATCAGTAATCTTGGCATGGTCTCAGAGATCTGTTTTTCTTGGATACAAAGAAGAAAGGAGAAGCCATTGGTGACTTCAATGGTCTGATGTATCCTTTTGTAGATTTTCTTTGATGAATTTGTTGAGTTCGAGAGTTTCTCCATATGATAATTTATAGGAAGGAAAAGCTTTGGGTTGGAACAATGATTTCATCTTGATTTTGTGGCCATAGGTTCGAGATGGAGGGAATCTTTTGCTTTCCTTTTCACTGAAGAGATCGAGGAATTCATGAAGATAATTGGGTACTATCTGGGTGGGGTCAGTTTCTTTCTTTTTTCTGTGTTGTTGAGCGAATGTCTGAGAGTGTGAGGTTTTGGTGTTGAATTCAATAAAGTGTCGTTCTGACAGGTTGGGTTCATCTAAACCAATTGCATTGGGGAATGCTGAATCAAGTAATGCTGTGAATTCCTGGTTTTTGATGTAAGATCTCCAAGAAAGGGTTTTCTTGGTCCAATATACATCCAGGTTGTGTTTAGAAAACCATGGGATTCCATAGATTATTCTGGGTTGTCCTAATTTGCAATGATCGCATTGGTTTTGATTCATTTTCCATAAATGGTGGTTTCAATTACTACGTAATTGGTGATGGATGTGTTCTCTACAACTGATCTATCTCCATTCCTGATGGCAAGGGGTTTCAGGAGTTTTCTTCTCAGAAGTTTCTATTCATTGATGAGATCTTGATTGACAAGATTGGCTCCAGCTCCTGAGTCAAGGAGTGCTAAGGTATCCACAGTTCTCTCTGGTAGGTGCACTTTTAGGAGAAGATAAAGGGTGTTTGATTGCATGGGAGTAAGGGAAACTTCATTTAAATAGGAGAGTTGAGTCGGGGTCTTCAGTCTGGGGTAGCTATCGTTCTGTAGTCCATTTGAGAAATAAATAGGTCCATTGGAATCTGGGGTTGAAGAGCAGTGAGGATAAATAAGAGGGTGTGCACTGTCTGGTAGAGGGTTTTGACAAATTAGATATGGATGCTAATCATCTGAGGCAAAATCCTGGATTTCTCGATGGACAAATCTGGGTTGGTTGGCATGTTCATTGTAGACATTTACAACTTCTTCATTGTCTGGGATGCTTTGGACAATTTTGTTGAGTTGCATGCTTTGGAAGTATCTCTGTGCCTTCTTGTCATTATCATGTGGCTTCCTAGGTGATACGGGTCACTTATGTTTGGCATTCTTGGACTGAGAACTTCTAAGGATTTTTGAAAGGCATGCTTTACATTTGGGACAATCTCTGGCAAAGTGTCTGGTTTGTTCACATTCAAAACATGTCCCTTCCCTAAGGCTTTTTTTTTGACGTGTAGAAAGGATTGTGTCAAATGCTTGCAGTATTGACTGTTTAACATTCTCTTGATGTTCATCTTCATCACTTTCACTTTCATCAGATGACAAATCATCATTTTGTTGGTAGCCTTGAGAAATCACAAAGTTCTGAAGTAATGCTTCCATAGCATCGATGTCCATTGCATTTGGGTCCTGATGAGGTTGGAGCAGGATGTAGCCTTGACCCTGGTGATAATTACACCTTTTTGGTTTTGCCATCTTTCTTCTGGAGTATACCTGGAGGTGTCTTCGATAATAGTCTGCCTCCATTCTTTCAGTTTCCTCTGCCACACAGGCTGCTGTGAACCATTCCTCCAAGTTGTTTCCTAGATGCTTCGAAATAGCATGGATTGCAATGCTCAGGTCGAGACCTTCTCTGAACTGATGGATGAGTTGTTGGGTTTCTCAGACTCCAGCTCAGTTAGCCAGGATTCAGAACTCCATGATGTAGATCTCAACAGATCTTTGCATTTGTTTAAGTGTGAGCCATTTTCTGAGGAAGCTTTCTCCTTTGTTGCATAGTAGGAATGATTGATCCAAGGCTTGCCAAAATGCATCAGTGGTACCAAAGGTAGGTACTCCATTTTGCATGTGGTGGGTAAGGAAGTCTCTCCTCCAGAAACTTGCTCCTTCTCCTATGTTGTATAATGCACAGATGGTGGTGTTGTGGTCAGATGGGAATTGATCCCAGTTGGCCAAGAAGTATAATGCAAGTTGTTCTTTCCATCTTTGATAATCCTGAGCAGTGCTGTTGAATTCTTTGGGTAGATCATATTTGACTCCTCTATTGTAGTGTTGGAGTTGTTGTTATTGTGCTTGTCCAAAGAATCCTCTTCCACCTCCTCCTCCACCTCCTCTGCTTCCTCTGTCTGGACTTCTAGGCAGTCCTTTCCTTTGAAACCTTGTGGTACTGGCTGATAGATGTTATATTCTGGTTTATTTGCTCTGTATCCAAATGTGTTTGCTGCCAAGACTTCAGCTCCTCTATTGAATTCACTGGATTCCATTGGTGATCCTGCTCTTTGAGATCTATAGGGGATCTCGGAATCTGATTGGGATGGGGCAGTAATGGTGGAAGATCCTTGTGAAGGCATTTCTTGGGTTTCAATTGGTTTGAATTGGAGTCCAGGTAGTTCTGTCTGGACAAGGTTTTCAAGTCTAGTGAAGGTTTCTTTGAGTTGGGATTGGTGTTCTTCTTCATGTTGTCTACTTCTTTGTCTTTGGATAGCTGGGAGTAGTGAGGATTTTGCAGGAGGGGTTGGAAGGTTTGGGAGTTGTTGTGAGAAGAGGGCATTCTGAGATTCTTGGGTTTCAACTAGTGAGTTTCCACTAGTTGACTCTTGTAGTTCATTCTCAGGGTGGAAATGGCTTTGGAATCTCTTGGAGAGGTGTGCTGCAAGGTGTGGGGGGTCTGCTCTTCTACGATTGTTGGAAGATGAGGCTTCGGCATTCACAAACAACAATTGATGGGTGTTGTTTGAGTATTAATTTGACTATATGTTGTTGTGTATTGGGTGTGATATTAGTTCTAAAAATAGAATCAATAGAGTTGGATGAATTTGGATTTTCATCAGATTCATAATCTGAGTAGGTTTTGGTTTGATCATTGATCTTGCTGATCCATGATGGTGATTCTATGTAGTTCTTTGGATGACATTAATCTACTAGTTGGATGCTCATGGTTGGACTCTTCTGAATGGCTGCCTTCGTAGTTTGTATGCAAGGAATCAGGTCAGTTCTTTGGCATGCACCAGGGGTAATGTATAACTCTTGGGTGTGATTCCTAATCAGAGGCTTGCTGGTTATAGATTGGTTCAGTATTCTGCTCAGGTGTAGCACAAAGCAATACTAGCCCAAGGGTTTCTTCAAGTGTAGTGTGAAGCAATACTAGCTTGTAAGAGATGTCAGATGGCACAGCAACTAGGCAATGAGAACCAAATGCAATGGGTTTGTTGTGGGATACTACTGGAATTGGCACAGTAGGAAGTTTAATCTTATTGTTAAGATCTACAGTCAGAGTACCTAGTAACATCACGTGTCACAACATGTGATTGGGTTACATAAGTCAGTGGCTAACTGGTCTTTAACCTACTTCAATTAATGAGCTTGAGTATTCTCCAAAACCGAGTAAGAGAAGGCCAAGAAGACTTGAGGTAAGTCTAAGGTAGCATGAGGTTCGAGAAAACAACAATAGTACAAGTGAATTCAAGTTGGGGCAAGTAAACACAAGTAGTCTGGGAAACAAAGGAAAGATTAAACTTGCGTTTAATCTTCCTAATACAAGGTCCTTAAATACTAACTAACCAGAAGTGTATCAAACTATGAAACTACAACTACAAGTCCTGGATCACAATCACAATACTGATAAATACTAATCTGTCCACTGATGTAACAGCTATCATAGTTAGATATTAAAATGTTTGAATCCAAATGTGATGTCCATAAAACCATCATTGTCTGTTTATCAATCTGTTAGTCCACTCCTATCAAACAGTGAAACTGTTTCTCCTGATCCTAGTGATGACGGCCATCCAGTTGTACTCATCCCAATCAATGTCAAACCTTTCTTCTTTGATATCAAACCTTCTAACATATTCTTCCCAATCAAGTAGGGCCACTTTGGACTGGGTGGCTGTGTCAGCATCTAGAACGATCAAGTCACAATAGGCATCAATCAAGTCAACATTTATAACAATGACAAATATGCATGCTCTTGGCTTCCCCAGCTGAGTGGTATTGCAATGTGAACAGGCAGAGTCTATCCCTGGATTTACCAGTGCCTCATCACCATATTGATGCAAAGGGTGGATACAAACTTCTCCAATTCACTAAACTTCATGCTGCCCTTGTAAGGCTCTATGACCTTATCATTGTGCATGATCTATAGATCTATCAAATGAAATATCATCAAATTGATCTGAGGGTGCCATTGAGTCTGAGGCCCTTGACTCGGATAGTCAAGGAGTTCCCCAAATAGGAGTTTCTCCTTTATTACAGTTGTTAATATCAGGAATTGACTTGATGTTGAATCCTGGGTGGCTTTAAGGGGTGACTCCTTTGAAGTCTATACCTTGGTCAGGTATGTCTGAGGATCCATATGTGCAAAGATCCTCATTGTGCATGCATTGAAAACTCATGTGCTTGTTTAGATCCCTTCAATGTTCACATTGACATGCAATATTGATGTAGGGATTGTGATGCATGCCATAGGGTGTCCAATAACTATTGTCATTGTCAGTGTCATTGTCTTTGTCCTCAAGGTGAATGGATCCTGTTGTTCAAACAGAGCACTTATTAGCACTCTGTATTGGTGTAGTCAGCATAGTCAGAATGTGATGTGAAGAATGTTGATTCAGGAACATAATGATACAAGTTTGTTCTGTTACTCATCTATCGTATTCTTTATTAGATTCATTCGGTTTGCAAGCTTTAAAAAGTTCAGCTACATTGGCTTGAGTGGCAAGAGAAGTATTATTTCCTCTATGTAATGGAGTGGAAGGGTGTACAACCCTTCCATGGGGTTGATAGTTGTTTCCATTGTGCAAGGGATCTTGCTCACCACAGAATTCTTCAAATGTGGGTGTTTACATGGTACTATATACTGTGTTCATGGGTGATGGCATATACCCTGGCCATTCCTTTTTTACAGCAATATATTTGCCTATAAGTTTTTGAACAGTCCTAAAGACCATTTCATTGAAGTCGTCATCAGAGATGTTATTATTCTCTGCAACAGCTCCAACTAATATATTGTACATATACTCCTCTGCATAGAGGAGTATCTTAGATTGTCTTTCAGCTCAGATATTATAATTGTTGAAGACCACTTGGGTCTTCTCTTTAAGGGTCAACAAGTCCCTCATAGCTAAAGATAGCTCTGATGGTGTTGCATTCCCTTCAGGGTTGAAGGGTGGTTCATTGTCATGAGTATTATCATTGTGATGGGTGTTATTGGTGCCTATAGGCACCAATTGGATAGGGGCATTAGGCCCTGCCATATTAAGGGCACAAGTCCCTTGTTGTTGAGTAGCATGATTGCTGCTTGATGATGGATTGGTATTGTTATGGCCCAAACAGCATTAGCTGTAAAATTGTTAATTTCGATGATATAGTCAATATATTGGGCAACTGTATAAACATTAAGGAACCCTACTGTAAGACCCTAGTGTAACATATACATTCACAAAAGCATAGCACATTCACAAAACAACCATTAATGATCAAGAGTAACAAGAGGCTACAGGATGATGTTGAGACTTAGTGAACACAGTTGGGATGTGTATCCTATGACCCTTTGTGATCTTAGCCTGTAACCTGGGTATTGATCTGGTCAAAGTCTTTTTCAAAAGAACAATAACAGACTAACTAATCAGAGATCAAAGGCTTAGCCTTCTGATCCAGACAGACCCTTGTGTACATTTATGGAAGTCCTATCATTCCAACATTGCTACAGCAGAAGTATACCCTTTTGCAAAAGACAGAGAAATTCCACATGGGCACTGAATGACCCACTTGACTATAGAATGAGATTAGTGGAAACTAACAGGACACATCAGCACTTGACTGTTATAAACGTCAACCTGATTGACGCTCATTGTGACTTAATCATCCTAGATGCCAACACAGCCACCAGGACCGAGACTGCGGTTCTAGATTGGGAAGAATACGTTGGAAAGTTTGATGTGGAAGAGGAACGATTCGATGTTGATTGGGATGAGTATAATTGGACGGACGTTATTAGGAGGATCAGGAGGAATGGTTTTGCTGTTTGATTGTTATGGACTAAAAGGACTGATTAACAGACAGTGATGGTTTCATGGACATCGCATTTGGATTTGAACTATTAGATATCTAACTATGATAGCTATTACATCGGCGGACAGATACGTATTTATCAGAATTGTGATAGTGATTTTCGGACTTGTAGTTGTAGTTTCATAGTTTGATATCATTTCGTCTAGTCAGTATTTAAGGACTTGTATTTGGAAGATTAAATGCAAGTTTAATCTTTCCTTTGTTTCCCGGACTACTTGTGTCTACTTGCCCTGCCTTGAATTCACTTGTATCATTGTTGTTGTCTCGAACCTCGCGCTACCTTAGACTTACCTCAAGTCTTCTTGGCCTTCTCTTACTAGGCTTTCGAGAATACTCAAGCTTATTAATTGAAGTAGGTTAAAGACCAGTTAGCTGCTGTCTTATGTAACCAATCACGTGTTGTGACACGTGACGTTACTAGGTGCTCTGACTGTAAATCTTAACACTTGACTACTGACTAGTAGGCATTGTTACAGTCAGGAACGAGCTTTTATGGAATAAGACAACCATTAGCAGTAGTAAAGATCTCATGATATCGGATGAGCAGGGGTAAGCACACCTTTGCGAAAGGATGTGTCAGCACTTAAAACCCCAAAGAAAACCCAGAAATACTCCTATTGGACAACCTTTCAATAAATCTCCTTTTATTATTATCAACAATGTGTACACATCATCCATGTAATTACTCCTTTAGTACCATAAAACCAATATAAACCTTTCTTGAGTGTATAGTCTAGCAAGGAATCTCACCTGCTAAGGCTACACTTAGAGACTGTCCCATATGACATATCTAAGTGAGTAGTAAAAAGTGTATTGAGCATCCTTTGGTCATAGACCATTAAAGAATCAGGAAATACCTTTCGAGAAAGAACATCACTGTGAGATTCATATAAGTTCAGAGTGTGAAGAAGTCTGGAAAAGACTTATAAGCTGTATATTGCATCTAGTATCCAGGAGTGGTGCTAGTCAGTGTCAGTTGTATTGTGATAGTGCCAAGTGTTAGCAAAAGTGACAATTTGTGAGTACTGGTCTATTATACTTCTGCATTCTAAGGGACTTGTAGTTGTGCAATGTCGCATAACAAGGATTGTCAAGTACCTTTCACAAAGTGGTCACTCCAGTACAAAACTAGTCTACTGACAATTTCCATTATCTATCATTATCAACCTTTGCACTTTTGCAAAACACCCTTCTTTATTGATTAACCTCCCACAAACTTGTATTGAGTTTAGGAGTATTGGTTGTTATTGTTATTAATGTTACCTATCATTCACTATCTGACTACATTCCCTTTATTACCTTAACAATCACATTTGTGCCTCTTCAGCGTTGTTATCAGCACAAGGCTGGTTACTTTGCCTTCTAGAAGCCATGCCATAAATTGATGCTTCTTTTTATTTTTGGGGTTGCAGGAAGGTAAAATCATTTGATCATGAGTTCAAATAGGTTGAACTAAAACAGTGTAAAGCTGATATGCTTTACTGTAATTTATATATGTGATCTTATGTTCATGCCAGATAGTTCAATCCTGGTGTATAGGGTAAACTACATGGACAAACAGTAAAAGATCAGTTGTTCCTTCAACCAACTGATAACTAGTTTATATACTATCATATTACATAACATGATGAGGCTATAGGCAATGTTGTACAAACAAGATCATTGGCATCAATTGCTGATGATGGGGGATGAAGTATGTCTGATGACAGACTTAGTGAAAGTTAAGTGAAGTCTGATGACAGACTTAGTGAAAGTTAAGTGAAGTCTGATGAATCAGACTTCATTATAGTAAAGTATAAGGGTGTATACCCTTACAGCAGAGAAGTTAGCATATTGCTAAGTTGATTATCAGACTGAGGAGTCCAAGTACAAAGTCATGCTACTTGTATACAATGCAAAATATAGGATCAGATAAGGAAAACAAGCAAAGTAGTAAATGGAGAAATAATAAAAGTAGTGCCTGCAAATTTTACAAGGCTAGAAGATACAAAATTCACTATTAATCAATTGTAAGAAATTTTCAACAAGGCAGTATGAATTGATGGAATAGAAGATGTCAAAATAAGTCTCAAAGTGACAGACCAATAAAGCCAATATGTGAAAGTGAATGAAAGTGAATGAAATAGCACTAAGTCCAAATCATAAACCATTCTTGAGTATTGGCTCATAACACAATCTGAGAATACATATTGCACCAAGATATCACAATCTATGATTGTGACCTCTCCAATTTAATCTCCAACTATTCTTTCAACTTCCAATTCATGCGATTTTCATTATCTACCATTTCTATAAATATTTTGCAGCCTATTTCTACTCATTATTCAATCCTCCTTTCATTTGCACTCATATTTGTTTCTGCCATTCCATTTATATTTGTCATTCTCCATTGTATTGTGTCTATTGTTGTCTATTTACCTTTTATTTATCTGTTTATTTGTTTATTGTCACATTGTGAGTTTTACAATATTTACATGTTATTTGTCTGATTTCACATTATCTTAAATATGTCACTACTAGTTCATGTATTACCCATTCTGAATATCAACTAAGATTCTACTCTTACTCCCTGTCCGGTTATTCCTTCAGTGTTGAATTCCAATTCACACTGCCTGTCATCTTCCTTGTAGACCAAATCAGTCAACGCAATATCAGAAGGGCACAGCACATATGCTGAAGCCAATGACCAATCTTTCCATAACTTTTGTGCAACTAGTAAGTGCCAGTAATTTGCAAATCTTGACATAGGACTAGGCTGGCATCACTATAACAATATCACAGATAATTGAGGATCAAAATTATTATTATTATCAAGTGTTATTGTACCAATCCCTACTAGAGAAGACCTGGGGAAAAGGGATAAGTACTATGGAAAAAAACCAGGAAAATTCCAAAGATTATAAAAGGTCAAACATCATAACACACAGAATTAAAATCAGAAGAGGTGTTGAACTCAAGTTGTCTATGTCACTATTCCCAATATAGCTTCCCCATCCCTTATCACAAATTGTGATATCTCTTCCTTTGAGCACCACAGAAACATTTCTCTTTAGACATCTGAGGTAAAGCAATTAGAAAATCTAGGGCAACAATAAAGCAAGCAATTAATTACATTTTGATTGCTCCTGAGGTTAAAGTAACGGGACAACTGATAAGGAACTACTTCATTTACTCCATGTCCCAAGATCCAGACATCCTGAGTGTTTGTACACCCTGAGATTAGACACTTGGCTTTTCGAACAATCTTGTTACAAAATACAGCTGGAAGCTGCAAACACCAGTTATATGATGAGCAATAATCCAAGGAAACAAATGGCATTGGAAACTTGCATTGTCTCTCACTTGGTGAGCATTAACCAGCTGCCCACAATCATGACCAGCCAACCTGAGCATTTTCCCAAAGGAAAGTTCTGCAAGAGATATAGCAGTCTCAGAATCTAATGGATGCTTGGGTGCACCACAAAGTTTCCAAAACCATTCCAAAACCAAGATGTAGTGATTGACATATGATAGACCTTCTGGGAGAACAGTACATGAGGGAAATACAATGTTCCAGGAATCTGCAAGTAACATGGTGGTTCATCAGAGCAAGAAATACCACAGGGGTCAGGAAGCACAGCACCTGTACTTTGAGAACAGACTTCATGCAGCTGCTCCAAAAGCTCCTGTCGCTGCCCAATCAAGAAGTCACCATAAATGCATAGCTCCTTAGACCGTTGGGGATCTTTCATGAAATCAAGGAATGATGCATGGTAGAATGTTATACTCATGGATGTAAGATCAGTGCCTTCAAGCTCCATAACCGACCGGATAGGAGCACAGGCACGACGGAGCTTCTCTACAGAAAGGCAGAGGATATCAGCAATACTCTCCGGATCCTGCCCGGCTATGGAAGAGACCAAGAGGATTTTTCGGACTGTTGTCAAGAGCTTTGATGGGACTCGCTGCATGATGAGGGTATAAAAAAAATCCATTTCCGCCAACGGATTTTCCACAAATTTACTAGAGACGTCCTTTGCAAACTCAACCACAATCCGCAGCTGGTCTTCGGGGCCATAAGAGTTTTCGTCTTTGATGAAACGGACCATGGTCGCCACGTAGATCCAAAGTCCAGCACCATGTTCGACAAGGAGAGCAAGGGCCTCCTCCGATGGCCACGAATCGGGAAGGCCATGATCCTCTCGGATCTTCCTGAACTCATCGGTCAGGAAAAGGAGAATCTCATGGTCAATCTCACGGGATACGGGAAGTTCGATACGAGAGCAAGTGGGAGATACAGCAGCGGAGGTCATGGCCCGGATGATAGGGTCTTCAGGGCGGCTGGTAATGAACCAGCGAAAGGGCGTCGTACATTTGTCAACGGAAGCCGCAATGATCCTCACAATCTCGCACTGTTCTGCCGTTCCACGGCACTCATCCAGCCCATCGATGACTACAACGCGTCCACCAAGACTGCTCCCTATAGCGTCAACCTCACGAAGAGGATCAATGAGCATGGTTTCAAACTGTGTGGATAGTGACATCGCCGCGAGAGCGGGGTCTTCAGCCATGCGCCTGGCAATGATTTCCCGGAATGAGGGACATTTGGTAGCAATTTGATATACGATAGACATAAAAACGCGTCGAGGGTCATCACGATCCGGATTGGAACGGGAGAAGAAGAGGGTGGCAGCGAGTTTGTTCATGGGCGCCAATGCCTCGGCGCAGCTCTGTGCAATAGCTGACTTGCCAACGCCAAAAGGACCACGCATCCAGAGAATGGGCTCTTTGCGATCCGATTCTCCGAGTGCCCACTTGGTGACGAGGTCGATGTAGTCCTTTCGAGTGCCAAAGTGGCATTTTGGGGGTGGGTAGCGAGCGCTGGAGTTGTAGAATGCGTCTGGCATTGAATGCTTTAGGAGTCGCTCAAGGCCTATTCACCACATTAGATGCGCGGTCCAGCTGGAGGATACCGCGAAACTCACCAAAGCCCGTAGGGGAGAAGTCAATGAAATGAGAATTGCTGATAGTGAAGTTCTGTGCCATGTGGAACATTCCGTGCCCATGAAAATGCGGCGGTAGTGTCGAAGAGGAAGAGATGGATGGCAGGATGGCCTGAGACGATGTACGAGATGCGGAGGTCAGAGTCTCTGGATCAAGAAGCACAGGAGTTAGTGCTGTGGAAGGAGTCACAGACAAAGGGGTAGCAGGCAGGGGGATGGTAGGTTGAAGAAGTGGAATGGGAGCCGAAGGGATAGGAGCTGAGGAGACAGGCAGTTCTTGAGGCAGAGGAGTCGAATGTCGAGCGAGTAGAAGTCGAAGAACAGGATCTTCAGATTGCGTTGGACCCCGTGTAGCCTGATCAGGGTAGGGAGTCTGTTTAGCTATAAGCCTACGAGAGCGCCTGGCAGGCATTGCGTGTGGGGGAGAGTACGGGCTGGCGGCTGTAGGAAAGGGTGAGGGGAGGAAGACAACGAGGGGGAATGGGCTGTGGAAGTACCTTGGCTTATGTGTCCACGTGGTTGATTATCGTGAGACGCCCATGATCACATTTCTCGTTGAGAACATGATGTTAACCCGTGTGATGGTTGGATGATTCGATGACCGACCAGCAGTGTCTTTGGATAAAGCGTTCCGACTTGTGAAATGGGCCATGTAAGCAAGTTGCACTCCCGCTGGAAGCCTTTCTCCAGCTCGTAGAAACCGAGTCATTGGGCGCTAGCTCCCGACCAAAGAAATCAACTGCCAATCCTACGGTGAAATGGACCAGCAGCGCATTTCCTTAATCACGTATTGCCCTGCTATCTATCTTTGTTCGGTTCCTTTGAGTCGAGCGATTATAATAGTTTTATCATTATTCCCAACCCGAGTAAAACGGAACAATCAACGTATCCAGTATGCGTACATACTAAAGTGATACAAGGCAGATTTCCCCTACACTGGCCCCATCCAAGTAAAATCCAGGAAGCAAAACAAGAGATTCAGCCCGGACCATGAACGCCAACCACCTAACCACCATAACCCCCAAACAGCTCTTGAGCACCATCACAAGTACCCAAAGTCCTCGATCCAGATATCACCTTAAGCAGTGTAGGACGGGCGTTTGCACTCTCCGAAGATGCCAGGTTGTCGATTGGGTGCGCAGGATCAGCCCAGCATCCATAACCATACCTCCAGCCATGAAAGTGATACAGAAGAATGTGAGTAGTTCACCGAGGAAACAAGAGATCGGAAACTCACGCAATCACCGTATGCTAATCGGGACACACACTCATCCCAAACCGAAAGCATAAGCTTTGAGATCCTTCTCATCCTTTCCCTCAGGCGTCGACCAACATCGTGGACCGGTTAGAGTATCCTGAGAGTAAGGTCACCGTTCGCCCGCCTGTACATGATTTTCCGGAACGAGGGGTACGTGGCAGCAGCTCGATGTACAATGAAAATAAAGATGTATCGAAGGTCGTCGATCTGTGTCGGAGCGGGAGGGAGGCAGCGAAGTTTGTTTACAGCAACCAGGACCTCGGCGCAGCTCTGAACGACAGCTGCCTGGCCAAAACCAAAGGGATCTCGCATCCGGGAGGTGGGTTCCAGACGATCCGACTTAGCGCCCAGTTTGTGATAAGGTAGACACATCCATTTTGAGGGCCAAGATGATATACTGGCGGATAGCGAGTGCTGGAGTCGTGGAATGCGTCCAGCATTGTGTATCAGAGTTGTGCGAGGCCTATTCGCCACACAAGGTCAGCGGTTTAGCTCAAAGACACTCCAGTCCTCACCGATGCCCGTTGAGGTGTCAGGAAGGCTGCAGACGAAGCGGGTGGTACGAGATTTGGATGCTCCGGATTTGGAAACACAAGAGTAGTGGCTATGGAAGGAACAGAGGTTGCAGGCGGATCAGTGGTAGGCATAGGGATACCACGATCAGGAAACGGGGCGAGACGTTGAAAAGGCAAAGGGGTAGGCAGTTGGTGAGGTAGGGGAGTAGAGGATAGAGGTCAAGGAGCAGGATCTTCGCACTCAGAGAGAGGATAGCGCGACTTGACTTTTCCACGAGTGCACGAGGTTGATCGCAAGACACCCACGGTCGCTATTCTTGATGACGGTGGACTCGCTCCCTCTACACATCTGTCTATGGCGAATGTCGAAGCCAATGCATCGAATCATTGGACAAGAAGCTTAGCGTTGAAGCTCGGTGGAAAGCTACCGCCATCTAATTCCTTCGCCCTTCAAAACGCTACCTACACCACAGCCTCCTCTACAACCACCTTCAGTTCATCTCCCTCGTTTCTCATTAGAGAGTTCACCGGCCAGAATGGGCTGGATACGGACTTACGTCCGAATTTCCAGCAGCAGCAACTCAACATAGTTGCCCACTCCACTCGATGCCTTCGAAATCCAAGCTGTTTCGCGATTTCAGGTGAGCTCGGGTCTCGGATTTCTCCAGCTTTCGTGCTAATATTTCATTGTGCTCTCATATTCCTGGACAAGCCCACTTTGAACTGATCGGTCTGACCAATCTGGGCTACAGATCTGCGTACCGCAATCAGTCGGCGATCAATTGCAGTCCATACCACGGAGCCAATCTGGCCTCGACCGTCCACATCCATTCGTGATTGTCTAAGAGAGCAAATCCAGCATTACCATACAGCACATGATCAAGTATGACGGCCTGCTCTAGTCGTAATGGTAGTACACCACAACCCTGAAGATACGCTTCACTGTTGCCGACTCAAGCACATTCTGGCCTCCTACCCATAGGATCAACCTCGAATACAGATTCTTCTCGAGATTCACCTGTCACTATATCCACCTCCGATCACATATGTCCCACACCATTGGTTACCTACCACATCCGTTTCTATTCCAAGATCCACCACGCCATACTACCCATCCGATACATACCAGCGAAAGAGACCGATTACCTTCAGCCCATCATACACAACTGGTGTCCTAGAAGTCCTTTCTATATTTGAGACGGAAGATCCTGGCGTTGTCTCTGTCCAGCTCCGATCTTACAACCTACCCTTGGAAGGAAACACTAATTTAAAACACCTCAGTCCGACCCCAAGCAGGGACACTATATATTATACGCCCCGACTTTCCAGCTCACGCTTGACACCCGAGCCCACCCAAGTGGTAGTTAACAGGAGGGAAGCGGTTTCGTGTACGAAGAGGATTAGAATTTACCCGTCGGTGTCATTCCGGGCAAGCTTATCGTAACATTCGGCCATCCAATGTATCACCTCCGAGCTCCGATATCTAGTCAATGTATACCATTAATTGAAGAATTAGCGTTATCTTCCACCCCGGGCATGCTAAGCCTCTGACCTGTGTTGCATGCATGGACTATCATTGGATAACACACCATTGCGTCGTCGTTTCTTCGCCCCAAGGCCAGTTCACTCATAGCAGCATGACCATAACCCATGTACCAAGATGGTAGTGGATGTCGCTACCTGGAAGCAGAACTTCTAGACCTATCTCAAGGTCCATCTCGGAGCCTCATCACCAACATTTTCCAGTGTCGAGTACATCTTCCCCTGGTACACTGGTTGATTTTGAAAGCGACTCCGACCGGGAGTCCGGGTATACTACCTCCCCGCCTTCCCCACTAGACGTCCACATTGATTTGCTTGTTTCGTCCGCTTTTCCACCTGCGCCTCACCCTTCCCAGAAGCAGCGTCCCTACCCAGTCAGCCTTCCATGTATCAATTCGCTTAGTCGATGTCTGACGGACTCCATGGCCTCCGGATGTCAGCTCAAGGCGGAGCTATGTCTTCTATTGAGGTGTGCTTGGTGTAACTCACTTCTTTTTCTACTCCATAACCTTCTAGAGCCTAATGCACACGCCCAACAAGCACAATATAACCAGGTTCGCCCTTCCCTACACACCTCTTCGCCTGTTATCAGGCACACCATTTCAGAACCATTTCAGGTTACTGACAAGTGTTGTCGTCCTCCAGAGCTCGCACCAATGGATCGGATGTAGCTCCTTCAATCCGTTCTCGCCCACGTCGCGTCTCGTGATATACCGGCCTCTCTTTGACTCATCCCACCTGCGACCTCCAATCTGTTGTACTTCGTCTGAGTGTCGGCCCTGGACCCACAACCACTCCACTATCCTATGCTTAGATTCATCTCCACCGATCCATACCTTGTCTCGTCGGGTTTCCTCAGTACAGCTTCTCGAGACCATAAGCATGATACCCTTTACATAGCAATGACTGTCAATCCTGATGCTCTCCAGAGTGCCTATTCATCCCCACACATGACCGCCAATCGCCATGATTGATCGCCAACCAGAAGTCCATGTGATCGCTCGAGAGCACGCACCGTCCCAATCATGCATTCTTCCATGGGCCGATAGTCGACTCACAGTTCCGCTATTGCCGACCCTCCCTTGGCATGAGAAGTCCATATGCTGTGGTACCATACATTGACCGTTCCTCCTATGAGGTTTCCCACTATGAGCTGGACTAAACCGAGTATCTTGATACCCATTAGGACTCCCACCCGACAATTCATTTTAAGTGTAATAACTTTGACAAATCTTTAGGATTTCTCCGCTTGTCGTGATTAAGTCAAACTAAGAACATTTAGGCAAAGGACATATTTATATGTCTCCAGAATAGTCCCTCAGTTCTACTGCAGGACAAATCCAAGCATGAGTAACAGTTTCTATGGGTCATTAGTAGGGAGGAACGGGTGACTAGCAACACCCAGGCTGCACACTGTATGGCATGTACAGAGAACCATCTTGTATACGCTACCATGCCAATCAATTTTTGGAGGAAATTAGAAATGCAACTGGTGGTCAGTCACTCACAACATTGCCAAAAGCTTCAGACGTATTCAAAGCGCAAGACAATTATAATTGAGTACAGCTGACTTGGAGCTCGGGAATACCATGCCTATTAAACTAAGTAGTTTCCATCATCGGGGTCCTCGGCACTGTCTTTCTGCCTCTCCTCACAATCTCTTTGTAATTGAGCCCCACAGAAACATGTACCTTCAGGTAGCTGAGATAAAGAATTCAGAACATTCAGAGAGAATAACAAGGCAAACAATTACTTACACCTTTATTGTTTGCCAACCGAAACCCATAGTCCCACTGCATTGGGACCAATTTGTTCTCTCCATGCCCCAAAATCCAGATATTCTGGGTATTTGTGCACCCTGGGATCAGACACTTTACCTTTCAAATGATCTTGTCACAAAGTTCAGCTGGGAGCTGTAAACATCAGTTACATGATGAGTGATAATCTGAGGGAACAAGTGGGATTGGAAATATACATTGTCTCTTACTAAGGGAGCATTAACCAGCCACCCGTTAGTGTGAGCTGTCAGCCTGAGCATTTTCTTGAAGGGAAGTTTTGCAAGAGACAAAGCAGTCCGGGAGTCAAGTGGATGCTCGTGTACTCCACAAAGCATCCAAAACCAACCCAAAACATAGCAATAGTGATCGAGACGTGATACACCTTCTGCAAGAACGGTATCTGAGGGGAAAATGATGTGAGAGGAACCTACAAGTAACACAATACCAAATCAGAGTATGAGACATTAGATGGGTTCAGGAAACACAGCACCTGTACTGTGAGAACAAACTGCATGCAGCCACCCCAAAAGTTCCCATTGCAAACCAATCAAGAAGTTGCCACAAATACATTGCCCCTTGGACCACTGGGGGTCCTTCATGAAATCTAGGAATGATGTATGGTAGAAATTTATGTCTATATAGTCAGTATTGGGTTACCGGAGCTCCATGACAGACTGGATGGAGGCACAGGCATGACAAAGCTGCTCTTTGGAAAGGTGGAGGGTAGAGGCAATGATTGGAAATGGGAGATTACATATGGTATGAATGAGAAGGGATTTTGCTGGCCTGACCTTTAGTGGGACCCATTGCATGATAAGGGTATAAAAAAAGTCCATCTCTGCCAATGGGTTATCCACCCTGACCTTAGCAGAGATGTCCTTTGAAAACTCAAGCACAATGTGCAGCTGGTCTTTGGGGCCATAAGAGTTCTCATCCCTGATGAAATGAACCATGGTCACCACGTAGATCCAGAGCCCAGCACCACATTCAACAAGAAGGGCAAGTGCCTCCTCTGATGGCCATGACTTGGGAAAACTATGATCCTCATGGATATTCATGAACTTGTCTGCCAGATAGAGTAGAATCTTGTGATCAATTGTATGGGATATAGGAAGTTGGACATGAGAACAAAAGGGAGATTGTTATGTATATTGATTATATCTAGCATTTGTTTCCTTTACAATATGAAGTCAATATTAGCTTTACTTAAGTAATATTGCAATTATGTTTTCTTTATATTTGTCCTTATATTTACCTAGTTTGTTTTGACTCATTTACTTTGTCTAGTTATGACTCATTTTGTTTTGTTTACATTTTGATGACATGTGATTGTTAAATATAGCTGTGCTATATTTGGACTTATCTTGTAATCTTGTCAGATGATCAAAGAAGAACTTCTTTAGAAGAACTTCTAAAGCTTCATTGACAGATTGTGTCTTATATAGTTTAATTAGTGTTAAGGAAGCTGTATGCTTCTCTTTCTTCATTAGAAGCCCAGTTGACACTCCAAGTTCAGAGGAATCTGAATCTGACAAAGACAATGAAGAAGAAGATGAAGAAGGAACAGGTAGTGAAAATAGAAGCCAACAAGAATCTGAAGGAAATCAAACAGAAGAGGAAGCAGAAGCACTCACAAGGGCAATCAATAAACTCAAACTTAAATCCCCAGAAAAGCCCAGAGTTGATAGACCCCCTTCTTACACCTTGAGCCCAGCCTTTGGACATAGCCCAAGGTTCCTCAGTCCTATTAGGAACCCTATCCCCTTTAGCTTTACCAATTCCCCCACCAGTATTGCCAGTACCAGTACCTTACCAGCAACCAATCCCAACATTGCTACAGCCAGTACCACCATTACTGTACCTGTTAACACCCAAACAAAAGGGAAAGCAAAGGCAGCTGTCACCAACACAGGAGGTTCTTCAAATAGAAGAAGCCCCACACCACTACCACCAAATCCACAAAGAGGACCACCAAATCCTGGAGGTAATCCACCTGGAGGCCCAGGAGGACTAGGAGGAGGAGGAGGACCAGGAGAAGGACTACCAAATCCTAATCCAAACCCTTCACCAAACCCAAACATGGCACAACCTCAAGCAGGATTCTAGCTCAAATATAGTATAAACATTGACTTGATTGACGCCCATTGTAACTTGATCATCCTAGATGCCAATACAGCTACCTGGTCTGAAGCAGCCCTACTCAAATGGGAGGAATACATTGGGAAGTTTGACATCAAAGAAGAAAGATTTGACATTGATTGGGACAAGTACAATTGGATGGATGTCATTACTAGGATCAGAAGGAATAGTTTTGCTATTTGATAGGAATGGACTAACAGACTGATAAACAGATGATGATAGTTTCATGGACATTGCATTTGGATTTGAACATTTGGATATCTAACTATAATAGCTGTTACATCAGTGGACAGATTAGTATTTATCAGTATTGTGATTGTGATTTCGGACTTGTAGTTGTAGTTTCATAGTTTGATATGGTTTTGTCCTAGTTAGTATTTAAGAACCTTGTATTAGGAAGATTAAATGCAAGTTTAATCTTTCCTTTGTTTCCTGGACTACTTGTGTTTACTCACCTTGACTTGAATCCACCTGTATCATTGTTGTTGTCTCAAACCTTGCACTACCTTAGACTTACCTCAAGTCTTCTTGGCCTTCTGTTATAAATGTCAACTTGATTGATGCTCACTGTGACTTAATCATCCTAGATGCCGACACAGCCACAAGGACTGAGACTGCGGTTCTAGATTGGGAAGAGTATGTTGGTAAGTTTGATGTGGAAGAAGAACGATTCAATGTCAATTGGGATGAGTATAACTGGACGGACATTATTAGGAGGATCAGAAGGAACAGTTTCGCTGTTTGATTGCTATGGACTAACAGGACTGATGAACAGACAATGATGGTTTCATGGACATTATGTTTGGATTTGAACTATTAGATATCTAACTATGATAGCTGTTATATTGGCGGACAGATACGTATTTATCAGAATTGTGATAGTGATTTCGGACTTGTAGTTGTAGTTTCATAGTTTGATATTATTTCGTCTAGTTAGTATTTAAAGACTTTGTATTTGGAAGATTAAACGCAAGTTTAATCTTTCCTTTGTTTCCCAGACTACTTGTGTTTACTTGCCTTGCCTTGAATTCACTTGTATCATTGTTGTTGTCTCGAACCTTGCACTACCTTAGACTTACCTCAAGTCTTCTTGGCCTTCTCTTACTGAGCTTTCGAGAATACTCAAGCTTATTAATTGAAGTAGGTTAAAGACCAGTTAGCCGCTGTCTTACATAACCCAATCACATGTTGTGACACATGACATTACTAGGTGCTCTAACTGTAAATCTTAACATCTTCTCTTACTGTGCTTTTGAGAATACTCAAGCTCATTAATTGAAGTAGGTTAAAGACCAGTTAGCCACTGTCTTACATAACCTAATCATGTGTCGTGATATGTGATGTTACTAGGTGCTCTGACTGTAAATCTTAACAATAAGATTAAACTTCCTACTGTGCCAATCCCAATAGTATCCCCACAACAAACCTGTCATGTTTGGTTCTCATTGCCTAGTTGCTGTGCCATCCGACATCTCTTATGAGCTAGTATTGCTTTGCACTACACCTGAGCAGAACACTGAACTGATCTATAACTGGCAAGCCTCTGATTAGGAATCATGCCTGAGAGTTATACATCACCCCTGGCACATGCCAAAGAACCAACCTGATTCTTTGCGTACAAACTATGAAGGCAGCCAATCAGAAGAGTCCAACCACAAGTGTCCAACTAGTAGACTAATGTTATCTAAAGAACCCGAATCACCATCATGGATCAGTGAGATCAACAATCAAACCAAAAACTATTCAGATTACGAATCTGATGAAAATCCAAATTCATCCAACTCTATCAATTCTATTTTTAGAACTAATATCACACCCAATACACAACAATGTATAATTGAACTAATACTTGAATGACACCCATCAATTGTTGTTTGTGAATGCCTGAAACCTCATCTTCTAACAATTGTAGAAGAGCAGACCCCCCACACCTTGCAGCATGCCTCTCCAAGAGATTCCAAAGCCATTTCCATCCTGAAAACAAACCACAAGAATCAACTAGTGGAAACTTACCAGTTGAAACCTGAGAATCCCAGAATGCCCTCTTCTCACAACAGCTCCCAGACCTTCCAACCCCTCCCACAAAACCCTCACTACTCCCAGCTATCCAAAGACAAAGAAGTAGACAACACAAAGAAGAACACCAATCCCAAATTGAAGAAACCCTTACTAGACTTGACAACCTTACCCAGACAGAACCACCCAGACTCCAACTCAAACCAATTGCAACCCAAGAAATACCTTCACAAGGATCTTCCACTGTTCCCGCCTGATCCCAATCAGATTCTGAAGTCTCCTACAGATCTCAAAGAGCAGGATCACCAATGGAATCCAGTGAATTCAATAGAGGAGCCGAAGTCTTGGCAGCAAACACATTCAGATATAGAGCCAATAATCCAGAATATAATGTCTATCAACCAGTACCACAAGGTTTCAAAGGGAAAGGACTGCCTGGAAACCCAGACAGAGGAGGAGGAGGAGGTGGAGGAGGATTCTTTGGACAACCACAACAACAGCAACCCCAGCACTACAATAGAGGAGTCAAATACAACTTACCCAAAGAATTCAACAGCACTGCCCAGGATTATCAAAGATGGAAAGAACAACTCACATTATACTTGGCCAACCATGATCAATTCCCATCAGACCATGACACCATCATCTGTGCATTATACAACATGGGAGAAGGAAAAAGTTTCTGGAGGAGAGACTTCCTTACCCACCACATGCAAAATGGAGTACCTACCTTTGGTACCACTGATGCATTTTGGCAAGCCTTGGATCAATTGTTCCTACCATTCAACAAAGGAGAAAGCTTCCTCAGAGAATGGCTCATGCTCAAACAAATGCAAAGACCTGTTGAGACCTACATCATGGAGTTCCAAATCCTGGCTAACCAAGCCGGAGTCTGAGAAACCCAACAACTCATCCATCAATTCAGAGAAGGTCCCGACCCATGCATTGCAATCTGTGCTATTTCAAAACATCCAGGAAACAACTTGGAGGAATGGTTCATGGCAGCCCATGTGGCAGAGGAAACTGAAAGAATGGAGGCAGACTATTATCAAAGATGCCCCCAGATATACTCCAGAAGAAAGATGGCAAAACAAAAAGGTGCAATTATCACCAGTGTCAAGGCTACATCCTGCTCCAACCTCATCAGGACCTGAATATGATGGATGTCAATGCTATGGAAGCACTACTTCAGAACTTTGCGATTTCTCAAGGCTATCAACAAAACAATGATTCATCATCTGATGAAAGCAAAAGCAACAATGATGATGATCAAGAGAACATTAAACAGTCAATCCTACAAGCATTTGACACAATCCTTTCTACACATCAAAAAGAAAGCCTTAGGAAAGGGACATGTTTTGAATGTGAACAAACAGGACACTTTGCCAGAGATTGTCCCAAACATAAAGCACACCTTTCAAAAATCCCCAGAAGTTCCCAGTCCAAAATGCCAAACATAAGCGACCCGTATCACCTAAGAAACCACACAGTAATGACAAGAAAGCACAGAGATGCTTCCAAAGCATGCAACTCAATGAAATTGTCCAAAGTATCCCAGACAATGAAGAAGTTGTAAATGTCTATAATGAACATGCTGATCAACCCAGATTTGCCCATCGAGAAATCCAGGATTTTGCCCCAGACAATTAGCATCCATGTCTAATTCATCAAAACCCTCTACTGGACAGTGCACACCCTCTTATTTATCCTCTCGCTCTTCAACCCCAGATTCCAATGGACCTATTTATTTCTCAAATGGACTACAGAATGATAGTTACCCCAGACCAAAGACCCCAACTCAACTCTCTCATCTAAATGAAGTTTCCCTTACCCCTATGCAATCAAACACCCTTTATCTTCCCCTAAAAGTGCACCCACCAGAGAGAACTGTGGATACCTTAGCACTCCTTGACTCAGGAGCTGGAGCCGAACTTGTCAATCAAGATCTCATCAATGAATGGAAACTTCCAAGAAGAAAACTCCCAAAACCCCTTGCATTCAGGAATGGAGACAGATCAGTTGTAGAAAACTCATCCATCACCAATTATGTAGTAATTGAAACTACCATTTACAGAAAATGAATCAAAACCAATGCAATTGTCACAAACCTAGGATGACCCAGAATAATCTATGGAATCCCATGGTTTTCAAAATACAACCCAGACATAGATTGGACTAAGAAAACCCTTTCTTGGCAATCTTACATTGAAAACCAAGAATTCACAGCATTACTTGATTCAGCATTTTCCAATGCAATCGGCTTGGATGAACTCAACCTGTCAGAACAACATTTTATCAAATTCAATGCTAAAACATCACATTCCCAGACATTTGCCCAACAACATGGAGAAAAGAAAGAAACCAACCCTACCAAAATAGTACCCAATTATCTTCATAAATTCCTTGGCCTTTTCAGCAAGAAGAAAAGCAAAAGGTTCCCTCTATCTCAAACCTACAATCACAAAATTGAGATGAAACCATCATTCCAACCAAAAGCCATTCCCTCTTACAAACTATTGTATGGAGAAATACTCAAACTCGACAAATTCATCAAAGAAAATCTATGAAAGGGATACATCAGATCATTGAAGTCACCAATGGCTTCTCCTTTCTTCTTTGTATCCAAGAAAAACAGATCTCTGAGACCATGTTAAGATTACCAATACCTCAATGAATCATACCATCAAAAATGCCTATCCAATTCCTAGTATCCAATCAATCCTCAACCAACTTCAAGGATCAAAATACTTCACTGTACTTGATGTATGACTTGGATACAATAATATTCGCATTTTTGATGGAGATCAATGGAAAGGAGCCTTTTATACCCATAAAGGATTATTCGAACCTACCATTATATTCTTTGGAATGTGCAATAGCCCAGCAACATTCCAGAATATGATGGACACCATCCTTGCTCCTCTCATCCATCAAAATAAGGTGATTGTATACATGGACGATGTGTTGATTCATGTGAAAACAAAACAAGAGCTACAAGAAATCACCTGCCAAGTGTTTGAAATCTTTTGAAAACATGATCTCTACCTCAAAGCAGAGAAATGTGATTTTGAAAAAGAAAAATTGGCATATCTAGGATTCATAATTTCACCTGATGAAGTTCACATAGACCCGATAAACCTCAAAGGAATAGTGGATTAGCCTATACCCAAAAACCCATGAGATATCCACAAATTCATTGGATTCTGCAACTTTTATCAAAAATTCATATGAAATTATGCCCACTATGCAGCTCCCCTCAATACTCTTCTTTGCAAAAATCAACCATTTCAATGGAATTCAGAAGCTCAATCATTGTTTGACACTCTCAAAAAGAAATTTCTATAAGAACCTGTTCTCATAACCCCTGACCTGACAAAACCTTTTGAAATACAAACCAATGCCTTTAACCATGCATCTGGTGCGGTTTTACTTCAAAAAGACTCAAACAGAGTCATGCACCCATGTTTCTTCTACTCAAAAGGATTTTCCCCCACCAGAAAATGCTACTATACCTCCAAACAAGAATTCCTTGCAATCATCCATGCATTGCAAGAATGGCAACATTACATCAATGGCTCACCTCATGAAACCATCATATGGACAGATCATGACAATATCATTCATTGGGCTAAACCATCAAAGTTATCCTGATGGACAATTTGATGGTCTGCCCTTACCAGCACCTATAAAGTCAAGATCCACCATATTGCTGGCATCAAAAATGTCATGGCTGATATACTCTCACACAGACCTGATCACATCACAGAAGAAGAAGAGAAACTGCAAGCAGCCATCTCTGCCCATATGTTTGATACATCATCCTTCCCAGCAATGGACATTGATATCCTCGATCTGGAAATTGAAGAATCACTCCCAACAAAACCCAATGGCTCACCTCTTATTGACGAAAAAGGACATTTCACACTACCTGCCAATAACACATTCAAGAAACAATTACTCCAATGAGTACATGATGCTCCAGCAGCAGGACACCCTGGTACAACCAAAACCATATGAAAACTAGAAGAATACATCACATGGCCTGGAATGAGAGCTTTTGTCAAGAACTACATGAAAGGATGCCTGATCTGTCAACAACACAAAATCAACAGATGGCTTTTCAAGCCCCCACTCCAACCCATTAAAGGACCTTGCTCTTTGTGACCCTTTGCACAAATAGCTATGGATCTCATCACTGATCTTCCAGATGTCAATGGATTCGATTCTATTTTGTCCATAGTGGACCACAGACTCACAAAAGGGATAATTATAGTACCAACACAAAAAGAAGCCACTGCAGATCACATCTCTGATCTGTTAATCAAAAATGTCTTCTCATGTTTTGGAACCCCAGATAAAATTATCTCTGATCAAGACCCTAGATTTGTCACTAAATCTGTCCAAGCTTTGTTCAAGAAGCTAGGAATAGAAGATGCATGATCTACCACATACCACCCTCAATCTAATGGTACCACCAAACACTTCAACCAAGAAATCGAAATGTACCTCTCTGCTTACTGCTTCAAAAACACTCTTGACTGGCCAAAGAAACTACCCCTCATCGAATTTGCACACAATTCCCACACCCATTCCAACAGATCACAGACACCTTTTGAACTGATGTATGGTCATCCCCTCAAATCTTCCCCAACTGATCAAGAACCAACAAATAACCTGGCAACTGAACACCACATCAACTGGATAAAGAATATCCACATTGCTGCACAAGATTCACATGAGAAAGCAAGGCAAACTATAACCAAATGCATCAAAGGCCCACTCCCCAAACTAGAAGTAGGACAGAAGGTTTGGCTGGATTCATGCAATCTCTCTATTTGAGCACCATCAAGGAAACTATCAGCAAAACACATAGGACCATTCGAAATCACAAAGAAGCTTGGACCTGTGAACTACAAACTAAAATTACCCAAATCATGGAAAGTTCATCCCCACTTCCACATAGGACTCCTATGGCCAGTAACTGAGAATGATGAATATGGAAATCACTTCGAGAACCCACCACCTGATCTCATACAAGGAGAAGAAGAATGGGAAGTCAAAGACATTGTTTGCCATCACAAAACACATCGCAGAAAGATCGAATATCTGATCCACTGGAAAGGACACCCCAATTCAGAACGGACATGGCAGCCCGCAGACACCCTAAAGAATGCACAGGAGATGCTAGACACATATAAACAGCATCACAAACTTTGTTGAAAAACCCAGAATCATGCAACACCTCATTCCAAACATCACCCCAGAACCCTACACCTACAAAACCAATGTACCTCTTACACCCCTCTGCAAACTCGACACCACATCAAATTCCAATCATTTATCTTCACACCCTCTATCATATATCTGTACTGGACCAGGAATGAGCCATGTCTCTACCCCTCCAGTCACAACCATTGAGATCATTCAGCCCCCTTCCCCAATCTTGGAAGATCCCTCACCAGAGGAAAGCATTACCAACCCCACTTGAGCCCTTTGTACCTTCCAACTCTATGATGCCCCCTTCACTGAAGCTAGGACCACTCTCCATGAAGATTCACTTGACACTGTCCAGTTCAACCTATTCAGGGAGGACTGGACTACTCTCCTATTTCTTAAATACACAATGTTCCACCACTTGTATTCCCTCAAGTGCCACGCTGACTCACTTCACCAAACTGTTGAATCTCCTATTGTCAGAAAAATCATATCAGTGGCTGAACAAGCCCTTCATGCTTTCCCAAAGGCTCCAGATCCAAGTGAGCCTAGCAAGACTCAACAAGGATCTGAACTCCCTGACCTCCAGTACCTGGATGGACCTGATGCTGGAACCAATGGAGTACCCCTTGAACTTCCTAATGTGGATTGACCTGACACCACTCAGGGAGAGAAACAAATTGGAACACCTGATAATTGACTATGATTGCCACAAATGGAATCCAACTTGGTTCCCACCCCTGAAATTCCTGAACTGAGAGTTTACTGTGCAATCTGTAGGATCAATGGTCATTTTGTGGACCAATGCAAATGTTACACCTGTAACTACTGCCGACACTCAGCCCCTGGACATCTTGGATGATACTGTTTCCTCAACAAAAACTGAGCCTGCACCACCTGGGAGTTTGCACAAGTCCTCCAATGACAAGCCATCACAAAGTTCCCACAATTACATCTCTTCCCACTCACTGCATTCATCAATGGAGTCTCTGACCAAGAATGACAATGGCTCAAACCTATCCTTACCCACAAATATCCATCCCAAGTATTTAGACCCAGAGACCTCCCCCTATCTCCTTCCCAAACCTCTCCAACTCAAGAAATCTGCCCAGTCCAACATGTCTGACACCAACAACAAAGACAAAATGAAGTCATCCTCTACATGGGACTTGACTCAACAGATGCAAGTAGAACACAAGTTTTACCACCACATTCTCCAGCTCACCCAACTCCTGATATCCAACATTTGTATTATAAAATGCCTCGCCATCAACCTTGTACCCAACACCACCTCTGACCCTACCAAATCTCTGATGGAGGCTATGACCATTGGGACACTTATAGAGAAGAATATGATGACCCCTATGATGATGTTGCCTGGGCCAATATCACCGGGGAGCCCTATAGGAGGACTAGGAGGAGGACCACCAAATCCTAATCCAAACCCCCCACCAAACCCAAACATGGCACAACCTCAAGCAGGATTCCAGCTCAAATATGTTATAAACATCGACTTGATTGATGCCCATTGTGACTTGATCATCCTAGATGCTGACACAGCCACCCAGTCCGAAGTGGCCCTACTTGACTGGGAGGAATACATTGGGAAGTTTGACATTGAAGAAGAAAGATTTGATGTTGATTGGGACAAGTACAATTGGATGGATGTCATTACTAGGATCAGAAGGAATGGTTTCACTGTTTGATAGGAATGGACTAACAGACTGATAAACAGATGATGATAGTTTCATGGACATTGCATTTGGATTTGAACATTTGGATATCTAACTATGATAGCTGTTACATCAGTGGACAGATTAGTATTTATCAGTATTGTGATTGTGATCCAGGACTTGTAGTTGTAGTTTCATAGTTTGATATGGTTTTGTCCTAGTTAGTATTTAAGAACCTTGTATTAGAAAGATTAAACACAAGTTTAATCTTTCCTTTGTTTTCCAGACTACTTGTGTTTACTCATCTTGACTTGAATCCACCTGTATCATTGTTGTTGTCTCAAACCTCATGCTACCTTAGACTTACCTCAAGTCTTCTTGGCCTTCTCTTACTGTGCTTTTGAGAATACTCAAGCTCATTAATTGAAGTAGGTTAAAGACCAGTTAGCTGCTGTCTTACATAACCTAATCATGTGTTGTGACATGTGACATTACTAGGTGCTCTGACTGTAAATCTTAACAAAATATCCAAAGCCCAACAGGTTTGATGGCAACCCCTGCTACTACAGACCATGGATGGCTGAAGTCAAACTCTACTTCAACTCATATGGTGTTACAAGCAACACTGAGAGAATCAACTACACCCTTGGATTACTTGATGGAGCTGCCATGTTATCGCAACAGGATTACAGACTTAGTCAAGCAACTACAGCTACCCAAGCAGGATATGTTGCACACACCTTCAACCAGTTCAAGAATGTACTTGGACAGTCATTTGCTCCAACACAACAGAGCTTTGAGGCTGAGAGAGAGCTCCACTATTACAGACAACAGAACAAATACATTGAAGAATATATCACTAATTTTTCCATCCTCACCTCATGTGCAGGACTTGTTGACAGCACTTCTCTCTGATCCTACTTGGCCAAAGGACTTGACAATGATGTCAGATTTGAAGCAATTTGATCTGACCCCCAAACCCTTGACAAGTGGAAAGCTGCTGTAAGACAAGCATACAAAGTTGTCCAAGAGCAAAGGAGATACCACATTGGAAATTCTAATCCAGGATCTTCAAACAGATCAAGAAAGACCAAAAAGAATAGTAGACAACATAGACCCCAACCAAGATATAATGACATCTATAGTCAACCCATATCTAGACCTAGACAATCCAAATGGGACATAGATATCAACGGAATATCAAGAGGCATATACTGATTATCAGTTGAAGATGATCGGGAAGCAGACAACAGAGGTATATACAAACTTGGCACAGAGGATGATGATAATCCTGAAGAAGAGGAGAGTGAAGGAGAAGACATCAACCAAACATACAATGAAGGACCAAGCAATACAGACAGAGACATCTATAGGTCACTATACTCCCACATTATCAATAATGTTCTCACTGATGAACAGAGAATTGCACTCAAAAGAGGAGAATGCTTCTTCTGCCACAAGAAAGGACATTTCGCTAAATCTTGTCTGGCAAGGAAGGTTTGGTTTAAGTCAACAGGAAAGACAAAGATGGGATTGAAGCAGATGCAGAAGTCCCAGTCCAAACTGAAACAAGGGAATCATAGACCTTTCAAGCCTAAAAGGAAAGATCCCAATGCCATAGTCTATGAAATAGACCAAGCTAGTGATGAAGATGATTCATTTCAAGAATACTCAAATGAAAATTTTTGAGTACTCATGAAGATTAGATAGACATTATCAATCTTTAATCAAACCAAGGATTAACAGTACATGTACCAATATTGCTCCATACAACTATAGCAAAACACAACCTACAAGCACTACTTGATTCAGGAGTGAGTGGAGAATTCATCAACCCACAACTAGTCAATACTTACAATCTGCCAAAATGAAAAATGAAAAAGGCAATCAAAATCTGCAATGCCGATGGAACACAAAATCTATCAGGAAGTTGTACTCACTATACAAAATTAAAAATAGAAGTGAACAACAAGATTATGATGATCTCTCCAAGAATAGTCAAACTTGGATCAAACCAACTATTCTTAGGAATCACATGGTTAAAGAAATTCAACCCTGATGTTCATTGGCAGAAACTGTCATTATGTTGGCAAGATGAAAACTCTCACATAATCAAATTAACCAAAGTGAAAACTGATTCCATCAATCAGTTGTATTATGAAATCAATGTGAAATCTAACACATCACAACAACTTCACAACTCAGCTACTAAACCTAAATGGGAATCTGACCCAGTGAAAGCCATACCAAAGAAATTTCATCAGTTTCTCAAAGTCTTCAATAAAGATGAATCTGAGAAATTACCACCCAGATGTCCTTAGGATCATAAAATTGAGACTATACCCGAATTTGAACCCAAATGCATGCCAGTTTATCACCTGACACCTCAGGAAAGAACTGAACTTCACAAGTTTATTTCCAAAAATCTATGAAAGGGATATATTTGGAAATCCAAATCACCTATGGCCTCTTCTTTCTTCTTTGTAGGAAAGAAAGGAGGAGATTTACGCCCATGTCAAGACTACCAATTCCTTAACAAGAATATGATAAAGAATGCTCACCCAATACCAAGCATATCATGAATCATGGATAAACTCAAAGGATCTAATTGGTTCACCAAGTTAGATGTCTGACTAGGATATAATAATGTCCAAAGCCATGAAGGACATGAATGGAAAGTGGCATTCTGCACTCCAAATGGGTTATACAAACCCACAGTCATGTTCTTTGGAATGACAAATTCCCCCACTACTTTCCAATCCATGATGGATCACATCTTTAAAGACCTTACTGAGAAAGGTGGAGTTATTATCTATATGGATAACATCCTTATCCATGCAAAAATGAAAGAACAACTTGAAAGACTTACTAAACAAGTCTTGAAAATTCTACAAGAAAACAAGTTGTATTTAAAGACTGAGAAATACAGATTTGAAAAGCAATGTCTAGAGTATCTCAGAGTTATCATAACTCCTGACTCTATCAAGATGGACCCAGTCAAATTAGAGGGTATACAGGATTTGGCCTGTACCCAAGTCTGTCCAAAATATCCAACAATTCATTGGTTTCGGTAATTTCTACAGAAAGTTTATCCACAACTTCTCAGCTATTGCACAACCACTTAATGCCTTACTTTGCAAAACAATAAAATTCGAATGGAACCCAGAAGCACAGAAAAGCTTTGAGAAGCTCAAGGAACAATTCCTTAAGCAACCAATACTTCAAATAGTTGACGAATCAAAGCCATTTGAAATTGAATGCAATGCTTCTGCATTTGCTACTGGTGCAGTACTACTCCAAAGAGACTCAAATGGAGATAAGCACCCCATGGCTTATTATTCACAAACCCTTAACCCTGCAGAATGAGATCATCATGTGTCTGACCAAGAATTCCTTGCTATTATTAGAGCACTAAAGGAATGGCAACAATACCTCAAAGGATCAGCATACCCTATCATCATATGGTCTGATCACAAGAATCTCACCAGATGGCAAGAACCACAACAATTAAATTGAAGACAAGCCAGATGGATACTGTTATGTATATTGATTATATCTAGCATTTGTTCTTTTTACAATACGAAGTCGATATTAGCTTTACTTAAGTAATATCACAATTATGTTTTCATCTTATTTGTCTTTGTATTTTCTAGTTTGTTTTGTTTTGTTTACATTTTGATGACATGTGATTGTTAAATATAGCTGTGCTATATTTGGACTTACCTTGTGATTGGTCAGATGATCAAAGAAGAACTTCTTTAGAAGAACTTCTAAAGCTTCTTTGACAGATCGCATCTTATATAGTTTAATTAGTGTTAAGGAAGCTGTACGCTTCTCTTCTTTCATTAGAAGCCCTTAGCCCTAGTTAATAATAGGTATAGACTTGTATTGTATATAAGTTGTTGACATCTACCAAGGAGAAACATCATTTCTACTTGGTTAGGTGGAGACTCAATACGAGCCTTTATCTATACAAAGTCGAATTGAACTTAAGCTCTAAGATCTCAATTACTAAAGTCTTTACTATTATAATCGCCGTATTATAACTCTGACTTAGTAAACGACTTTGTTGCTTACCGAGAAGGAGTCCCCTTTGATAAGATCAACTTGATACTTATTGCACCAGCTTAGGACCGGGCCAGTGTCACTATAACAGATACTGTACATGACATACTTCCATTACTCCATAAAGCACCTGGCTGGTAATAAAAATACTCTTGCTGATGCATTGAGTAGAAGACCAGACCTAGTTCCAGAAGGAAAGGATAATGAAGATCTCATTGTGATACCATCAGAAAAATTCATTAACTTCCTTTCCAAGGAAATTAAAGAAGAAATTAAAAATAAACAAATGAAGATTGCCCCATCTGAAAGATTTACAGAAGATGATGGCATTTATAAATATCAGAGAAGACATGTGATACCTGAAGATGCTGAACTAAAAAGAAGACTTCTACAATATGTACATGATCACAAGACATCAGAACACCCAGAAATAGCTGAAACATTTTGTGAACTATCTAAATTAGTTTACTGGCCTGGAATGAACACATTTGTTCAGAACTACGTGAAAGGATGCCCTATTTGTCAACAGTACAAAATCAACCATCATCCAGTTAAACCACTGATGCAACCAATTAAAGGCCCTTCCTCCACAAGGCCCTTTTCCCAAATATCAATGGATCGTATTACAGATCTACCACCTGATAATGGATATGATTGTATATTGTCCATAGTGGACCATGGACTTATGAAAGGGATAATCCTAACTCCAACAAAGAAGACAGTAAATGCTGATGGCATTGCTGAAATTCTTATTGACAAAGTATTTTCAAAATACAGAACACCCAACAAAATCATCTCAGATCAAGATCCACAATTTGCTGCTAAATCAATGCAAAAACTTTACAAAAAACTTAATATTACACCAGCTCCGTCTACAGCATATCATCCACAGACAGATGGTACTATGGAAAGGTACAACCAAGAAATCAAGTTTTACTTAGCAGTCTATACATCACAAAATCCAACTATATGGAAATGAGCACTTCCAATGATTGAATTCATACACAATATGAAACCCCATTCTGGAAGAAAACACTCACCATATGAACTAATACTAGAATACAACCCACAAGTGTTTATCTCAGATAAAGAGACAGACACACCTTCTATTGATGAGAAGTCCCTATTCTTAGAACAAGTTCAAGAAGCAGCTCTAGAGACACATGAATGAACACATCTCATGATGGCTCAATGAAAGAACCAACCTTGGATACCATTCAAAGTAGGAGACTGAGTTTGGTTAGATAACTGAAATCTCTCTTTGCCCTATGCTTCTAAGAAGCTCAACCAAAGAAGAGAAGGTCCATTTACTATTATTGAAAAGACCTCTCCAGTCAACTATGAACTCAAACTACCACCAAAGTGGAAAATTCACAACAAATTCCATGCTTCACTTCTCATGCCAGTAACTGAGTATGACATTTATAGAAAACACAGCCCTAAGCCACCACCTGTTCTTGTCTCAGGAGAAGAACAATATGAAGTCAAAGCAGTCCTAAATCATAGAACTTGCAGACTATGCTCAGGAACAAAAATAGAATACCTAATTCGCTGGAAAGAATTTGGGCCTACTAAAGATTCATGGAAACCAGAGAAAAATCTTGAAAATTCAAAAGAAATAATTCAAGAGTACAAAACCCAGCACAATCTCTCTTAACATTCCCCAGCTTCAATGACTACTCCAGAAGTCAGTGAACAACCAGCAGTACCAGTCTTTGGAGCTATTATTTGCAAATTGCCCTCACCTCTTACCCCTCCCATTACTCCAACCAACACCATTGATGATGTGAACAAGGTTGAAGAAAGTCCTGGTCTTGCCCCATTGTAAGAACAAGGCACCACTTCCCCTGCCAGAAATAGTGCAGGTGGAAACACTAGCAGTGAAAACTCTTCACCCTATTCAGAGAATGCCACCCTACAATGCACATTTCTTTGAGAACAAACAGCCATTGACTTTTTGTCTGCCTACAGCAGCAATCCTAGACTCACTTCATATGTCTACAACATCAGGAATTGCCTTGATGCTGTCACTTCTGCAAGAAGTGAATACAAATGTCTCCAGAAAGAAATGGACTTCCATATTAGTAACCTGGCATGCCATATCCCTAGGGGTCCCTATACTCAGAATATCATCCAATGTGTCAAATGCACCAACCCAGATGGAGATTACTTTGCTATGCTCAAGTGTCAACAAGCTCCAGAGCAACATGCACAGAATTCTGAGTGTGCCCCAGCTAATGACAAAGGAGAAACTTCCACACCTAGCATCAAACCTCAGCAACGTCATGATGTGGCTACACACAATGCCATATTACCGTGTACACCCCCTCCAATGCCTACTAATGAGCCTCCTCAAAATACCAATTGAGACACGACTTAGTCTGGACATACTAGTTGAACCTGCAACATATGTCACAGAATGGGTCATATCAAGACACTTTGCCCAGGATATCATTGCACCTGGTGCAATACTTTTGCCCCCAGCCATTTCACCAAGTATTGTTCCTGAAATCCTTATAAAGGAATTGCTCAATGGGATCTACCCCCAGTCACTCTGGCAGCACATTCCATTACTGAGGGAGTTGATGCTGCCAAGGCTCTTGCTCTGCGGTCCATCTCTGGATCTACCAGAGTACAGCCCCAACAGTCTGGTGTACCAACCAGCAATCACAGTGTCCCTATCACCAATGTTGACAGACTTCAATCCAAATGACATAATCCAACATCCATGGCCATTAACACCACCACTCTTGGCCCCACCTACAACCCTCCTTTTATGCTGTGACAAGGCCATAAACCTGCACCATGAGGACAACAATATGGTCATCTCCAGACCTCAGTCCATTCCTCCCATCCAAACCATCAAGGACACAGTCTGAATGGATGTCCCCATCACAGTTGAACTCCTCACATCTATGAAGGAGACTGCCCCCTTACACCCCCATATGAAGATGGCAATTGCAAACCTTATTACAATGATGAAGCCAACTTCAACATAGATGGTGAAGGTAATTTACCTTAGTGACTTAGATAGTTACTAAGATGTGGACATCTTAACTAGGAAAGGGATAATGTTATGTATATTGATTATATCTAGCATTTGTTTCCTTTACAATATGAAGTCAATATTAGCTTTATTTAAGTAATATTGCAATTATGTTTTCACTTTATTTGTTCTTGTACTTTCTTGTCTTGCTTTGACTCATTTACTTTGTCTTATTATGACTCATTATAACTTGTTTGGTTTTGTTTGCTATTTTGACGACATGTAATTGTTAAATATAGCTGTGCTATATTTGGACCTACCTTGTGATCTAGTCAGATGATCAAAGAAGAACTTCTAAAGCTTCTTTGACAGATCATATCTTATATAGTTTAATTAGCATTAAGGAAGCTGTATGCTTCTCTTCTTTCATTAGAAGCCCTTAGCCCTAGTTAATATTAGATACAGACTTGTATCATATATAAGCCATCAACATCTACCAAGTAGAAACAATGTTTCTACTTGGTTAAGTGAAGACTCAATACAAGCCTTTATCTACAAAGCCAAATTGAAACTTAAGTCCCTTAAGATCTCAACTACTAAAGTCTTTACTCTTATAATCACCATATTATAACTCTGACTTTGTAAACAACTTTGTTGCTTACTGAGAGGGAGTCCCCTTTGATAAGATCAACTCAATACTTATTGTGCCAGCTTAGGACTGGGCCAGCATCACTATAACACATGATCTGCTGAAGAGATGATGAAACGAGTTTGTCCAAAATTGAATGCAAGTGCAACAGTGTCCATCTGTCACTGGCTAGTGACCCAAATATAAACCAGAGTAGTTAAAATTTTGAGTGGAAAATAAATTGGAATGAAGACTCAGCATGAATGCAATGATGCAAATCGTTGCTGAGGAGTGAGATCAAGTGGTAGAGTGCGCTTTCAGGCTGCAGGATTGGTCTTGAGCTCCTAAGTTCAGACAAGAATAAGATAGAAAGTAGGAGTAGATTTCACTCAGGAATATTCATAGATACATGATAGTATTTATACTATCCACCTGATAGTACCTACGAATGTCAGAGACAATAGAGACAAGTAGAGACAAGTGTTTATGGCGACGATTTTCCGATATTTTAGGGTCATAAGGATATATCTGAGAAATGTTAGTGGTGGAAAAGGGAGTGGAGAGATAATACATGTGGTCGCCTGGATCCACACTATTAGATGAAGCGATGAGACAAGATAAGAGAGAGCAGAGTGGGGCACATATGCCAATTTTATGGAGATTTTTCGAGCAAGGTTCAAAGGGAAAGAAAATGATTGGATAAAGGAAAATGAAAAAGAGCGGACTTCTGTTAGTTGAATGACAAGTCCTAACTCGGTGGCATTGAAGCCATCAAAACCAAGTAGAAAGAGTGGGTTAGAAGCTGTAAAGGGAAATGATAATGGGAAATGAGGGATGAAATTTGAAATTTAAGAAATGAGGGGAAAATGAGGGAGAGATTGTGGGTGCAAGCAGTAGTTATTCTTAATCAGATGTGATGGGTCAGCTTGATGTGCATAGGTGGTGGCTGTTCTTGATGATTGCGAGGTTATTGAGATAGTGTAGTAGCAGTGATAAATTGGGAAACAGGAGTAGTAGAGGGATGGTGGCTGATGGCAGTGATCTGACATCAGTGGGCATCTGATCTATACACTGTAATTGCAACCTCTCAAATTCAATCTCCAACTATTCTTTCAATTTCTGATTCCAGCGATTCTTCATTATCTACCATTTCTATAAATATTTTGCAGCCTATTTCTGCTCATCATTCTATCCTCTTTTTATTTGCACCCATATTTGTTTCTACCATTCCATTTATGTTTGTCATTCTCTGTCACATCACATCTGTTGTTGTCTATTACCTTTTGTTTATCTGTTTATTTGTTTATTGTTGCATTGTGAGTTTCGTGATATTTACATGTTATTTGTCTGATTTCACATTATCTTAAATATGTTGCTACTAGCTCATGTACTACCCATTCTGAATAGCAACTAAGATTCCACTCTTACTCTCTGTCCAATTATTCCTTCAGTGTTGAATTCCAATTCACACTGCTTGTCATCTTCCTCATAGACCAAATTGGTCGACACAATATCAGAAGGGCACAGCACATACACTGAAGCCAATGACTGACCTCTCTGTAACTTTTGTGCACTCAGTAAGCATGAGTAATTGGCAAATCTTGACAAATATGTCCAAAATGCGAAAACATTAGGACAGTTTTTTGAGCCACTGTAACTAATGAAAATGCATGTAGGGTTGCCTTCATCCTAAATCAAAGGATCACAGCTATTATAGTGATACTGTGACACAAAAACCAAAAATAAACAAGAAATACTAGTATTTTCATGATTTTGCACTTAGTATTATAAAAGAATAATGCTATATCTAAGAGCCCTATAGTGAGTTAGCAGTGTAGCTACAAAGCTACTTACTAAGAAGTAATACAGTCAACCAATACAGCAGGTGAGACTGGTAATCTAGTACAACTGTCCACTGTTGTAAACTGTTCTGGGGATTCAAACTCTCAACTTCAGGACACTACCATCACCAAATTACCACTTTGGGACTTGAGGGAAACCTCTGCACTGAGAATGATCTGAATGATCTAAAAATAAGGTCCAGGGTCTAGAACCAGATCAGAAGGATCAATGGACCAGTTAACAGATAATGATCTGTGCTTTCCACATGTACAAGACAAGAACTTAGCTACCCTGCTGCTTAGCTATATCATTTCTGCACTGCTCAGTCATCCAACTGTACTGGCCAAGTAAACCCATGGTTGGATTGACATGGCAGAGGTCCTCTGATAAAGAAAATATCATAGCTGAAATGCTTGTCCATGATTAATAAAGGATTAATGAAAGAAACTTGCATGGTAGCTACTCCACTACCCATGTGACAACCTAGCAATTGAACAGACCAACCAGTTGGCATCACATTGTAAAAGTATACCCAGCCAGATCTAGGACAATTCAGTCACTTTCTATTAGTCAATTTTGAGTTATATCTATTTCTTTCTACAATATTTCCTCTATTTTTGTATCTCTCAATTAATATATATGTAAAGGGTCCAACAGCATGCAGATAGGCAAGGAATCCTATGCCTCTGTAGTGCTATAGGGTGTGCAGACCACAAACTAAGTATTTTTGAGTGACTAAGTGATCAACCTTCTAAGAGAACTCTAGCAGAAAAGACTTCTACTAGTTATTCTAAGAAATATTCTAAGACATTTCAAGTTTGATCTAGCATCACAGTGAAGTAGCTACCAAGCTAAGAAGGCTTGTAGTTAAAGTATATTGACTGCACCAGTGCCAGTGTGCGACTGAGTGGGTGATTTTGTGCTTCATCTATATAGCCTTGAAGGTAGATTAACTCAGATGTCCAAAAGAAATGCACCATTGGTGCAGCACTAATATATTGATTTCATTTCTATATGACACTATACAGTGAAGTTTCACCTTCATGATGATTCCTCACATCCTACAGCACAGAACTATGTACTTTGTTTCACCTCAAGTGTTACATGAATGAGATAAGTGAGATTAAAGTATGCAATCATATGATGGTGTGATACTTTTGGATGCCACTGTATTTAGCATTATATCCATATATCAACAAGTCTCTACAATGCCAGCCTGGTCCTAAGCTAGCACAATAAGTATCAACTTGATCTTTCAAAGGGAACTCCTTCTCAGTAAGCAACAAAGTTGCATACAAAGTCAGAGTTATAATATAGTGATTATAAGAGTTAAAGACTTGGTAATTGAGAGCTTAAAGACTTAAGTTCAATTTTACTATCTTGTTTTGTCTCATTTGTTTATTATGACTTGTTTTGACTTATTTTATTTATATTTTGATGACACATGATTATTAAATATAGCTGCACTATATTTAGACTTGTCTTATGATCAAAGAAGAACTTCTAAAGCTTTTTTGCCAGATTGCATCTTATATAGTTTAATTAGAAAAAGCAATATGCTTTGCTTCTTTCATTAGGAGCCCTTGACCCTAATTAATATTCAATACAGACTTGTATCATATTTAAGCTGTCAACATCTACCAAGGAGAAACATTGTTTCTACTTGGTCAGGTAGAGACTCAATATGAGCCTTTATCTAAACAAAGTCTAATTGAACTTAAGTCTTTAAGCTCTCAATTACTAAAGTCATTATATCACCATATTATGCTCTGGCTTTGTAAATGACTATGTTGCTTACTGAGAAGGAGTCTCCTTTGATAAGATCAAGTTAATACTTATCACACCAGCTTGTCATGATCTGTGATTGCAACCTCTCCAATTTGATCTCTGACTATTCCTTCAACTTCTGATTCCTGTGATTTTATTATCTACTATTTCTATAAATATTTTGCAGCCTGTTTTCACTCATCATTCTATCATCTTTTCATTTGTACTCATATTTGTTTCTGCCATTCCATTTCTGTTTGTTGTTCTCCATCATGTTATATCTGTTGTTGCATATTTATCTTTCATTTATCTGTTTATTCATTTATTGTTGCATTGTGAGTTTCACAATATTTACATGTTATTTATCCAATTTTGCATTATCTTAAATATGTTGCTACTAGCTCATGTATTACCAATTCTGAATATTGACTAAGATTCTACTCTGACTCTCTGTCTGTTATTCCTTCAGTGTTGAATTCCAATTTACACTGCCTGTCATCTTCCTTGTGGACCAAATCAGTCAATGTGATATCAGAAGAGGACAGCACATACACTGAAGCCAATGACCAATCTCTCTGTAACTTTTGCATGCTTAGTAAGTGCCAGTAATCACAAATCTTGACACAGCTTAGGATTAGGCCAGCATCATTCAGAAATAAACTTGTGAAGTTCAGTTCTTTCCTGAGGTGTCAGGTGATAAACTAGCATGCATTTGGGTTCAAAATCAGGTGAGGTCTTGATTTTGTGATCCCAAGGGTGTCTGGGTGGTAATTTCTCAGATTCATCTTTGTTGAAGACTTTGAGAAACTGATGAAATTTCTTTGGTATGGCTTTCACAGGATCTGATTCCTGTTTAGGTTTAGTAGCCAAGTTGTGAAGTTGTTGTGATGGGTTGGACTTCACATTGATTTCATAATACAACTGATTGATGGAATCAGTTTCTGCTTTGGTTAGTTTGATTGTGTTTGAGTTTTCATCTCACCAATGTAATGACAGTTTCTGCCAATCTACATCAGGATTGAATCTCATTAATGATGTGATTCCTAAGAATAGTTGGTTTGATCCAAGTTTGACTATTTTTGGAGAGATCATCATAATCTTATTGTTCACTTCTATTTTTAATTTTGTATAGTGAGTACAACTTCCTGATAGATTTTGTGTTCCATTGGCATTACATATTTTGATTGCCTTTTTCATTTTTAATTTTGGCAGGTTGTAAGTATCAGCTAATTGTGGGTCAATGAATTCTCTACTAGCTCCTGAATTGAGTAGTACTTGTAGGTTGTGTTTTGCTCTAGTTGTATGGAGCAATATTGGTACATGTACTGTTAATCCTTTATTTGATTGAAGATTGATGATGTCTATCTGATCTTCATGAGTACTCAAAAATTTTCATTTGAGTCTTCTTGGAATGGATCATCTTCATCACTATCTTGGTCTATTGCATAGACCATGGCATTGGGATCTTTTCTTTTAGGTTTGAAAGGTCTATAATTCTCTTGCTTTGGTTTGGGCTTGGACTTCTGCATCTGCTTCAGTCCCATGTTTGTCTTTCCTGTTGACTTAAACCAAATCTTCCCTGCTAGACAAGATTTAGTAAAATGTCCTTTCTTGTGGCAGAAGAAGTATTCTCCTCTCTTGAGTGTGATTCTCTGCTTGTCAGGGGGAATATTATTGATAATGTGGGGGTAAAGTGACCCATAGACATCTCTGTCTGTATTGCTTGGTCCTTTATTGTATGTTTTGTTGATTCCTTCTCCTTCACTCTTCTCTTCCATCAGCAATCTTTGGTCTGCTACCCTGATGTTAGGTAGTGCTAGGTAATTCAGTAGTGCACTCATGTACCCCCCCCCTCCCCCTCCTTTACATAGCATCCTGCCAAGATTATGTAGCACTAGTATAGTACTATCTAATTAAGTCACAATGCTAGTGAGTGTTACCTAGTCTTAGCCACAGTGCTAGTGAGTGCTAACTAGCTGACCTAAATTGCTAGTGATGTATGACCAAATACTGGTCTAAGCTGGTGGTAACTATCTTGCAAGGTCTGGTATGTGACAGATATTGCAGTATATCTATTTTTATTATTAACTATGACACTTGTTGACATGGCACTAGACTTGCTTTTATATGACCATATCATCTGCCTTTGAAACCAGCTCCTTTACTTTAGACAAGATGATTGGGTCAGGCTTTGTACACTGCTCATTGAAAGGCTGAAAGCAGTGTCTTTTCAGAAACTATGCAAGGTACCATATGAAATTTCACTTGAGTAATCATACTGACATTCAGAACAATCAGACAGATGCAGCAGAAATACTTCAACAATGAGAACTGGGATTTTTGTTTATTCATCTTCTCTCCAAGGAGACAGGGGTCCACCCTATTGTTGAATTATGCAGGAAGTCTAATGTGGATGTTCCTTTTTTGATCCAGAGAATACTCAAAATTACACCCTCTTAAGAGTTCTGGTCAATCAATAACTTCTGTTGACCATCCTGATTTTTAGAGCTGTTGCATAGAACACCCAGAATATGGTTGCTTCATCTTGAAGGACAGATCAATGACAAACCTTGACTATGGCCATCAAATCATAACATAGTAGATCAACAAGTGTGATGTTGGTAAACTCCCTTTTACTCTCAGTCACTTATAGCTGAAGCCTACAATAGGTATTTATTGGTGTGGATATGTCATTGATATAAAAGACCTGTCCATATCTGTTGGCTATGCTCAGTACCACAGTATTAGTCAGCTCCAGATTAGTCCCCATTGCTTTGAGCTTATGATATGGTGACATTACCAGATTTGTTAAGTACTTTGACAGTGACCCATGGATATAAGCCTGATGCTAGCATTGCTCAGAAAATAGTCCAGTGAGTTGCACCACTCATCACCTAATCACCTCATCTTGCACAAATGGGCCCTAGACTTCATTGAGACCCTTGCATATAGGCAATCCTACCAACAAGTACATTGTTAAACCCACAAGGCAGTCAGAAGAACTTGTGATTGTTGCTAGGCTAAACACAATATCTCCAATTGGCAGCTTTGCTATTTTCAATGCCCAGGCCAGGATCTTGGATGTTGTGGTGATTGAGTTATTGTTACCTGATATAGCTGCATGGTGATGGTTGTGGATCCTTGAATAATAATGAGTATGTGACCATTTGAAGCAATATTGTGTATTGATGTGAATACTAACAATCCTTTACAGTGGTAGGAATTCAGGCACAACACCTCTATCACCTTCAAGCACACTAAAAAGTGGGTATGGAGTGTCATGAATGCAGCTATTGAGTACTTGTACCTCCTCCTCAAAGGAAACCCACATGAACATTCCAACTGCACTAGATGCCCATTACAGAGCTTGCTAGCTGACTCTTACAGAAACATTAGTTGCAGAAGTCATGGTAGGAGCTACATGAGGTAGGATGCCAAAATCAGTAAGTACAACTAGTGCTCTCTGGCTCCCTGACTTCCTCATTGCATCTTTCTCATCAAATATGACCACCAGTATCTGCAGAAATGACTTCAGGAGGCAATACTATGTTGTTTTATACTTGGATAGCCTGAAAGATACTGGAAAGTCCAAAATTTGCCAGAAAATCAAGTCATCTCTTCTCAGGTTATGGCCACAGTTTATTGAGGGTTATAAAGCATGTAACATTGAAGGACCAGTATGTGGGGTCATAACATGAGCACTTACTTGAATGCTCAAGTGCTTTGGTTGTCTGACAGGCTGTAAAACACCAGAAACCTTGAACATCTCTCTCTAAGCCAATGTAACCCAGATGACAGGCACTCAACCATTCACCTGTTCAATCAACACAACCATGCCATTGCCACCTTCCATGCTCTAATTCTGTGCAGTCAAGAAGTCCAGGTGTTGTTTACAGTCCCAAGTAATCATTTGAGAGATAGAAAGGACTTTAAAGTAGAGCACAAGAAGAGTATGACTGTTAGAGTGTTCTCAAAGTCAAAGGTAAGGCTCCGATTGATCAATCTGCACCAACATGGGCTAATACATCCTCCAGCAACTGTCAATGGTGGGATGTAAACTACCTATATTGTACATCATATAGTATTAGCTATGAAATTGTTAATTTCAATGATATAGTCAATATATTGGGTGACTGTATACACATTAAAGAACCCTACTATAAGACCCTAGTATAATACCCATATTCACAAAAGCATAGCACATTTGTGAAATAATCATTAATAATCAAGAGTAACAAGAGGCTATGGGATGACATCAAGACTTAGCAAACATGGTTGGGATGTGTACCCTATGACCCTTTGTGATCTTAGCCTGTAACCTGGGCATTGATCCAGTCAAAGTCATTCTTGAAAGAACAATTACAGACTAACTAATCAGAGAATCAAAGGCTTAGCCTTCTGATCCAGGCAGGCACTTGTGCACATTCACAGAAGTCCTATCATTTCAACATCACTACAAAAGAAATATACCCTTTTGTGAAAGACAGAGAAATTCTGCATGGCCACTGAATGACCCACTTGACTATAGAACCAGATTAGTGGAAACTAACAGGATGTATCAGCACTTGATTACTGACTAGTAGACATTGTTACAGTCAGGAACAAGCTTTCATGGAATAAGGCAACAATCAGCAGTGATAAGAATCTCATGATATCAGATAAGCAGGGGTAAGCACACCTTCACAAAAAGATGTGTCAGCACTTAAACCCCAAAGAAAACCCAGAGATACTCCCATTGGACAACCTTTCAATAATCTCCTTTTATTATCGACAATGTATATGTGTCATTCATGTAATTACTCCTTTAGCACTTTCACAAAACCAATATAAACCTTTCTCAAGCATATAGTCAAGCAAGGAATCTCACCTGCCAAGGCTACACTTAGAGACTGTTCCACACAATGTATCTGAGTGAGTAGTAGAAAGTGTATCAAGTGTCCTTCAGTCATAGACCATTAAAGAATTGGAAAACACCTTTCAAGAAAGAACATTACTGTGAGATTCATATAAGTTCAGAGTGTGAAGAAGTCTGGAAAAGACTTATAAGCTGTATATTGTATCTAGTATCCAGGAGTAGTGCTAGTCAGTGTCAGTTGTATTGTGATAGTGCTAAGTGTTAGCAAAAGTGACAATTCATGAATACTGGTCTATTACACTTCTGCATTCTAAGGGACTTGTAGTTGTACAGCATTGCATAACAAGGATCATCAAGTACCTTTCATGAACTGGTCATTCCAGTACAAAACTGGTCTACAGACAACTTCAATTATCTATCATTATCAACCTTTGTGCTTTCATGAGGCATCCTTCTTTATTGATTAACCTTCCACAAACTTTTATTGAGTTTAGGAGTGTTGGTTGTTATTGTTACTATTGTTACCTATCATTCACTATCTGACTACATTGCATTCACTACCTTAACAATCACATTTCTGCCTCTTTACTGTACAATCTTGGGATGCTAGAGGCACCATTTTATCAGCATTGAATGTATTTTCCCTCCTTGGCACAATATGTATCTGTCATCTCAATTCTTGGCACTATGTAGCAAACACACTGCCACTATGGCAAGCCTTTTGACACCTAAAATCCTTCTGAGAGACTAGCAAGCTAATGCACATAATTTTGGGTGTAACCCTAGTGTGATGCAATACTATAGCAACAACAGAAAGAATATCCAAGCATTTCTTGTCCCTTGGCCCATATTCCACAGGATTTCTGTTATTGAAAGGTATTTACAATTATTTATTCCTAAGACATGGGGTGAAATACAACCCAAGCTTTGACCCAATTCACTGATGAAGCTGCAGTGGTTCAAGAACAATGGGTTTTCACATGCAGTTATTTCACAACTCAAACAGACTGTGATTGACTGGTGGGAGCAAAACTACCAACCAGACCTCACACCTGACTCAGGAAGTGACTCAGCAGTATGTAATCCCATCTCTATTAATGTTAATTCTTACTGTTAATTTAGCAAGTCACTAACAGATATATAAAGAAACCCACCATAGCAAAATCAACAGCAGGGAAACTTGATGACATTTGCACTTACATGAAAGAGCCAGTCATCCAGTCTTCAACAGTCATTGATTCAGGGGGTATATAAAGTGGTGGAATACTACAGCAACCAGTAGTCTTGCAAGGATTGGAATAAACCACTGCAGTGCTCCAGGTGCATATATTTCTCACACTCAATCCTTCCTTATCCAATATCTACTAGCATTATCTATTGATGCCAAGTGGGCATTTTCAGTTGGCTAACAACAGATCAATTTTATGCAACACAATATGTCTCCAAGCACTTTTGAAGCTCAGATGGGTCTTGGGTCATGGTTTGGAAGCCCACTCTTCCCAGGTATCAAGGCAGCTGCAGCAATCATTGAAGGTAAAGTATCAGAAGATTCAGATGAGGAATGAGTTGATAAGCACTGCTATCTGTAAGCTTTGGGCTAAATGAAAGAAAAAATGTATTTGTATGATCTATGAGTCCATTTGCTATCTCAATTTATATGTTGTTCTGTAGCCTCAGTCAATGTGTTTCTAATGAGCCCACTTCAATAGAAATCGACCAAGAATTGAGGAAGATATGGTGAGTTGAGAGTGAATACTAATTGCCCAACATATTTCCCAGGCACATGACTTCTCATGTGCTGGGAATTTTCCATAGAGTACCAGCAATCAGGGTACATACACACCTGTTTGGGACAGACATTTTAAAAATATGATGGGTTGATGGTGACTAAATATTTAGCTCCCAGCCAAGTCTGATGTTTACTCAATGTTGAGGATGAACATTTTTTGACACTCAAATGATATTGAGACTTAGCTAACACTCAAGCAAGACTTAGGAAACACTCAAATGAGACTTCCACAACAATTGGTAAATCAATTCCCATGGTTTCTCACTGTCACATATGCAGCAGCTTACAGCTACATTATTTGCTTATATGTTTGCTGATACACTGCTGTCAACATCAACAAGGACCAATAAATGTTTGCAGAAAAACTATTATTCAGAATGTAAGATACAATGAGGGCATGACAAGAGGTATGTGAAAAATATATCTAATTAATCCTGTTTATCCTATGGTGCAGGTTACCTAGACACTGCTAGTTTGGTGCAAGTGCCAATTTGGTTTGGACCTTAACTGAAAAATAATTAAATTAAATTAAATTAGAAATTACAAATAACCTCTTGGGCACCTGCAACACTGTCGCCAGTATAGGGGGCCAAATTCATTATTTATGGCTCATCAGTGTGTAAAAATCCTTGTAGCCACATCAAACCAAAGTTCTAGCATCCAGTTTGAGGCAGTACTACTGCATTCCAGAGGTTCCTACTGTCATTTTGGATTTCTTTAGATGATTAGTAATACACTACTTTAGGAAGTACCTTCCATATATGGATACCATGACATCACTCTGCCAATTCCCAAGAGCTTTCATGAAATAACTCTGTCAATTTTGGCTGGAATAAAAAGTTGTCTATACAATTTGCTCAGACTGATGAAAGGAGCATTTTGTATAGAGGAATAAAAAATGGGACAAAATCTGCATCCCTTATTTCGTTTGCACCAAAGTAGCAGTGTTTAGGTGACCTGCACCATAGTCCATTATCTCCTTGAGCTCTATGCAGTCTGCTAAGAGGGTGTAAGTCATGGAATTGAGGGACACTAGAAGAGAAGGACTTACTAAAAAGGCAACATGGGCACAGCACTTGTAATCCAACTTGATGTGAGCTCACTTGAGAATATTCAATACGTTCTGAGTGGGTTGAACAATGTTCTGAGCTGGAATTTCCTGTGGCTCTGTCCCCAGAAAAGAGTCCTTAATCTAAAAAGGAGATTAGTTGGAGTCTCAGGGCCAGAAGTTCAACTCACCTTGGTCTTGATGTGCTCTGGCAACTGTTGTGCTTCAAACCAAAGAGTGCCATGATCATAGACATCTTCAAGTCCACCTACATACTTGGAGGATAACCAATTCCCAGCTCATTCTGCACCATTTTCTGAACACAAAGGTCAGCAGTGAACAGTTATTGTGGAAAATACTCATAACAATTGGTCTTGAGGGTTGCCAAGTTTGCATTGACAGCTTTGGTCAGCATCTCTACTAGAATGAGAGAACCAAGAGACAACATTACCTCTTACTGAGGGGGAGCACAAACCCATGTCCCCTCCAAGAGGAGGCCACTGAGGTTGAGGAGAGGAGGGATAAAGGGGGTGGACACTTTGAGCAATGAGGTAATTGGGGGTGGAAGAGTGCCAATATGCCACAAGTCCCATTGATTCATTTTGACCTGGCATGTTTCATGTGACCTTTGAACTTTGCAGAACTTCAGACTTATGAAATTCACCAAGTCCACTTGAGTCTTGAATGATATTAGTTAGGCTATTATTCAGCCAATATCAGGGTAACATCTAGTAGATGTTTAACAAAGTATCATTTGATTCTTGAATTAAGTAACACTCAAATCAATATAAATTCAATGTAAGGGCAACTGTTAGCATAGTATCTAGTCCCTGAATTGTCAAGGAATACTAATCTGAGGGTTAGTCAATTGTCATCCCGTAACATCAACTAAATATTTAGTATCCTGAGGATTTGGTAAATATCAAACTTGAATGGGTATGTACATACTTGCTGGGGATAGTTGTACAGGGATTGAAACATAACACTAATATCATATCATGCAACACAGGACCCAAAATGGGTGTGAGTTGACATATCATAACACATCAAAAATCTCTAGTTATTCTTATTGCTGTATGGCAGACCCAAACAGTCCTCATTGTGTCATATCACAATACTGTACCAGCTGCAAGAGGGATCATGATATATTACTATTCAAGTCACACAAAACTGGCTATTAAAAAACATGTAAGGATTGCTCTGAACATAATGCTCAGTACTATGCAGCCTCCAAGAAAGGGTCAAATAAACACAAGAGTGATGGTGCCAATCCCATGACTGTCAACATGCAGGATGACAGTGGGAGCCCTGACATTGAAGAAGTTGATGGATTATCAGAGCTGTCAGTCAACACATTCCTTGAAGTTATTGAGGCTGGGATAGAAGAACTGGTCAAGCTAGAAGCCAAAGTGGATCTGTCAGGAGTCATAGATGAGGTGGGGCATAAGAAGGAGCTGAGCAAGTATGCAGAGCAAGTGGCTGAAAAAGTTTATGAGATAACTCAATATCACTTCTGGTACAATCATCAAATTCTATTTATGACTTGATACGAGAAACTAACAATGTAACAATCCAGTTACCACAGCTACTATTGTTCAAAGAGTGAAAGGAAAACACAGTTTGCATTTGATTGTGCTCAGTCAAGGGAGCATCAACACAAACCCAAAAAAAGGAAGATGGGGTCAATGTTATAAACATTGACTTGATTGACGCCAACTGTGACTTGATCATTCTAGACACTGACACAGCCACCTGGTCTGAAGCAACCCTACTCAATTGGGAGGAATACATTGGGAAATTCGACATCAAGGAAGAAAGATTTGATGTTGATTGGGACAAGTATGTCATCACAAGGATAAGGAGGAATGGTTTTGCAGTTTGATTCAGAGTGGACTAACAGGATAGATGAACAGACAATGATAGTTTTATGGACATTGCATTTGGGTCTGAACAATCAAACATCTAACTATGATAGCTGTTACATCATCAGTGGACAGTTCAGTATTTATCAGAATCATAATTGTGATATCAAACTTGTAGTTGTAGTTTCATAGTTTGATATTGTTTTGGTTAGTTAGTATTTAAGAACTTTGTATTAGGAAGATTAAACACAAGTTTAATCTTTCCTTTGTTTCCCAGAATCACTTGTGTTTACTCACCCTGCCTTGAATCCACTTGTGACATTGTTGTTGTCTCAAACTTTGCACTACCTTTGACTTACCTTAAGTCATCTTGGCCTTCTCTTACTGGGCTTTTGAGAATACTCAAGCTCATTAATTGAAGTAGGTTAAAGACCAGCTAGCTGCTGTCTTACATAACCCAATCATGTGTTGTGACATGTGACATTACTAGGCACTCTGACTGTAAATCTTAACAGTTAACTTATGAGACTGAGGTTTGATAAGCTGGTTTGAATGCCATAGTTGGCTTCATATCACCTTATCTAATGAAAGCCCTATTGCCCATATCAAAATCACTCATGCAGATGCTCATATCCCATATTATTGTATGGAGGTCCCCATGCATATTAAGGAGCTGGTCAAAAAGAATGTACATCTGTATCCATCACAAGTGAGTGGTGTGACATTAATTATTAAGGGACCAATATATAATCTGATATCAAAACCATGATCTAGATCTGGGATCTTGTCCTTGAGAGGACTGGACCAAACCCAAGCTTTGGTCAAAAGGCCATTCATTACCTATGGTCCAAACAAAATAAATCTCAGTGGCAGCTCAACCCAGAAGATGAACTTCTGTCATCAACTGAGCTTGTTAAACACACACAAATGGACAAAAAGGTTAAGCTGGTGCATTTGTCACAGAAGCCTGGATACAAGGCAGTTGCCTTGTCACTACCACTAATTCTTGCACAATGGAGTTCTCATATATGTGAGGTATCTTTGGATTCAGTATGTAAGTCTATATTTGATGTGATCATTATATTCTAATTATAGACTCTAGGGAAAACCAATGGCTCAAATTATGAGGTCTTTGCACTCCTAGGAGAGATACATGGCTCTGGATGCCCAACTGGTTATCTCTTCATTAAATCAATGGGCCAAGGCATTACAGGGGTTAAGGAATACTTTATTAAACAATTTCTTGTACACCTTTGGGATGAGTGGGAACTCAAGCCTATCATCACACTCACAGACAAAGACCAAGCTGAAATTAATGCTTGCCAAAACACCTTTCCTGAAGCAAAGCATTAGCTCTGTTTCTGGCATTGCTCATGTACTGTGAAAACTTGACTCTCTGTCTTATGTCAACAACCCCATCACTACAATGTACTAGATGCCAAGAAGGAGTTTTCATATATAGACAAGGACTTTGTACCTGTCACACAGGCACTGGGTCTATTATCTGTGTGTACATATACTCATACAGTCACTTGAGGCTCATACAGTGGCTCAAAAAACTGTCCCAATGTTTTCGCATTTTGGACATATTTGCCAATACCAGGGCAGATATATGGCCTAGCATCCTGAAAATATTCACACAGGTACCTTGACATATTGGGCACATATATTCCCATGATCACATGACCTTGTCCATCAATGAATTATTAATGAATTATCGAAAATATCTACTCATTGGGACAGTTTTTTGACCCCCTGTCAGCCTCCCAGTATCTACCTTGTAACATGCCAGGGGAGCATCAGGGCAGGCATGGCAGTAATAAACAAGATCATGTGACCTTGGTTGACATGTTGAGATGGTTACAACTGTCTTTCTTCCTGCCACTACATCATGAAAGCTATCTCCTCTATCCAATACTCCCAAGTCACTTCTCTTCTCAAAGATGGCTATTCCTTGTGCCAGATTGAACATAAAACTGGTTGAGGCAAGTCTACTGTTGGGAGGATCAAGAAAGAAGTTGATGGGGACAAGGAAAACAACAAGGGAGGACATCCTTCCAAGCTTTCTCCTCATGATAAAAAAGCAATAATTTACCAAATAACCTCTGGAAAGCTAGACAATGCTGTCCAGGCTACAACTTTCATTAAATATACTCTGTCTGACCCTGTCACACCCCAAACTGTCAGAAATACCCTTCAGGATAATGGATTTTGCTCTGTAACCAAGATCAAATGACCTCTACTCAAAGGCAACATTGTGAGGAACACCTTGACTTTGCATATGAACATAGGAATTGGACAGTGGAGGACTGGAAGAGGGTGTTATGGACAGATGAAACAAAGATCAACAGGATTGGGTCAGATGGAAAGGTGTATACCTGGAAGGGGAGGGGGGAACTACTGTCAGATAGGACCACTCTCCCTACTGTCAAACATGGAGGTGGTAACATGATGGTGTAGGGGTGTATGGGGTGGAATGGGGTGGGAAAGCTGATAGAGGTTCAAGGGAATATGGATGCAGTGCAATACTGCAAGATTTTGGACAATGGGGTGGTCAAAAGCTTTGAAAAGTTGGAGATAGAGGAGGAGGAGAGGATATTCCAGCAGGATAATGACCCAAAACACACCTCAAAACTGGGACAACAATAGTTTGTGGACAACAACATTCAAGTTCTATCATGGCCTGCACAATCCCCTGACCTAAATCCCATTGAACACCTCTGGACCTACCTGAAGGACCAGCTGAAGGCATATGAAAGACCACCCAAGGGAGTATTTGAATTGTGGGAGAGGCTAGTAGAGGAGTGGAATAAGATTCCAGCAGAAAGGTGCCAAAGGCTGATAGAAAGCATGCCCAGAAGGATTGAGGCAGTTATCAGGGCAAGAGGAGGTCATACAAAGTATTGAGTAGGTAGATAACAGAGGGTCAAAAAACTGTCCCAATGAGTAGATATTTTCGATAATTCATTAATAATTCATTGATGGACAAGGTCATGTGATCATGGGAATATATGTGCCCAATATGTCAAGGTACCTGTGTGAATATTTTCAGGATGCTAGGCCATATATCTGCCCTGGCATTAGCAAATATGTCCAAAATGCGAAAACATTGGGACAGTTTTTTGAGCCACTGTATTTCTCTGAATCATTATAGGAGAAAGAGACTGTTGTGCCACAGAAGACAATCCCTTGCTTGAAGGTTGTATTTGGCAACAAGTTAATTCAGCCAAATCCACCCCTACCACAACCTCCAGCTGGTCACACTCCAAGTTGTCTCACTATTCAGCTTGGTGGAGTTATCAAATCTATTGTACTGCTACCTGAAGGTATCAACCTGGGTGATGGGTAAGAGGAAATGGACAATCCTACTGATGGCATGGAGGACAGCAACTCATCAGATGTACTCAAACAGGTTGAGAAACTGATAACAGCATCTGCAAATGAACAGGACATTGAAGATGGCCCTGATTGGATGTTTAATCAGGATGAAGTTGTATTAAAGAAATCCAACTATGTCTTTTGCCCAGCTGCCCATCAGCTCAGATCCTGAGACTTTTCACCTCCCACTTTTGCCAACACCCAACATTCCCACAGCAATGAGGAACCAATGCCACATCTGAGGAAATTTGCTAGAATACTGTCTGGGAGATGTACTTATTTTGTTATGAATGGAACTTATGTGAGGTTTGGGGATACATGTGGACCTCATAGTATTCTCCTCCAATGTAGAAGCTTTGGGCATGGGTGGCTGCATCATTTCTCTCCTGGCTTCAAACAACCATGAATATTGAAAACTTTTGGTGGCAATTCAAACACATTTTCTTACAGCATGTGCAGTGTGCATGACCTGACCAAACCATATGGATTCTCATCAATTGGGTAACACTATCATATATTAACCAGATGGAACAACTTTCAGCTATGTATTGTCTCAGACAAAGTAAATTACTAACAACATATCAGAAAACCTTCAAGAAGGTATAGTGCAAATTGGAGAAGGCATCTGTGTCAGAAACCATATATGATGTTGACATCAGCAAATGGTCATGTAACTGTGGTACCCAGAAATTTAACTTACATCATTTGTGCAAGCACCTAGTCCAAGCTGTTGAACCTCCATCAGTTGATTTTTGGGGGCAAGTCACAAGGCAATGGACTGTACCAATATACCATCATCATTTGCTGGTCCTGTGTGGGACATTGTCTGATTTGCATAATTGTCCTGTGTTCAAGGGTTCTATAACAGATGGGGATGATGTAGAATGGGATAGTGATGTGGAGACATTGAAAGGAGGCAGTGGTTGGGTAGATATGGTTGACATAGAGAATACAGCCATGACAGCTAAAAAGTGAAAGCAAACCAAGACCAATCCTGCCAATGGGAGTGCTGACTCTGCATGCCCCACCAAGGCTCAAAAAACTGTAGAGAACTCACCAGAGGTCATTGATCTCACATGTGACTCTCCCTTGCCAAGGAATAATGGGTCCATCAATAGTGTTTCACTAGTCTTGAGTCCCAGATTTGTCCTCAGGAGCTCTTCTCTGGGCAATCTTCCAAGTGGGGATGAAGATGACCAAGTTAGTTTGTTAATCAGTTTGTACTTGCCTCAAGAACTACTCATGTTTGTTGTACTAGATTGACTATGATGTCAAGTCCATAGAGAGCCTTGCCAATGATCTGGCAATGGTGGCTGGGATGATGAAGGCCCAGCTTTAGAATCCTAAGGCCAGCTGGATTTGGCTGAGGTCCCTAGTCAGGCAAAATATGGGCAGAGATATCTGCCTCCTAATCCAAGATATCAAACAGGAGGAGGGTAGTGGTCGGAAACAGGACACAACATGGGGGAGCAAGGGAGACAAGGTGGCTAGATGTCAAGTGAGAAACATGATGGGATACCAAACAGGATTATGGCATCCTGCCTCCTAAGAATCCCACAGAACTGTAGCTATTATGGGATGAGCTGCTGGCTTTGCTCATGTAATAGCAGGAAGTGGCCTTCAGCATACTCATGGGCTTGGGCATTGTCATTAATCAGAGTTAAGCAAGCCATGTTTTGATTACCAGTACCTCCGAGAGGCCTTTCCGAGACTTTCTCCGCAAGCTCGAGGTCACGTGAGAGGTCACATGCACAGGAAATATGTTGGGCATTCACTTGAGTTGAGTGTTGATTGAGCAAGGGTGCCATACAATGGAAGTTGCCAGCACCCAGTGTCCAGCAGAGCAGCTGGCAAGTGGAGCTCAAATTTTCTCACCTTCATCTTCCTCTAGTGACTTGCAAATCGACACGACATCAATGTGACCACTTACCACTGCTTTTCTTTCCATACCGCATCTAGCCAAGCAACTAATGACTTACCTCCTCCACAACCTCAGCATTCCCGGCACCAGTGCTACTCCAACACCACTGACCCAGAGACCCAGTATACCTTTGCCCCCAAATTCCCAAACCTCCAACACATTAGGCAGAGAGTGTGCTCCCCCCCCAAGGCCCCAAGTTTGCACCAATGCCAACAGTGCCAAAGAGGCTGGTACTGCAAACCTCCCCCAGGAAGCAATGCCCAACCCACAGCAAGCTGCCCCCAGTAGTCTGCAACAGAATCCGCAAGGTGCGCTGTGGCCCACAGTGTCTATCTTAAACCCTCCTATCAGAAACCAAGAGTGGCCCACCATCAACATCCCTCTCTTGGAGACTCAAGCAACAGAGGCCCGCCGGGTCCTACCTAGGACACTCTATGTGGATGACGGCAACACAACCAATCACCAGCCTATCAAAGACCAGCCAGAGCCAGCTGATGAGACCCCCTCCAAGCTGAAGTTTGAACCTATTTGACCAGGCTACAAAGCAGACCTCTTACTATTTCATAAGTTTTCCATTTATTCTCTATGTGAACAGCACATGCTGTAGTGCACTCGCTCCACCAATTTCCTCGATGCCTGGGCTGAAGGCCCTATATTGGTTGAGCTGGAGGCTCCTCATCATATCAGCTGAAGGCCACCACCCACTGAGCTAGAGGCTCTTCGTCAACTTGGCTGAAGCTGCCCTTGTTTCTTTGAACTGGAAGCTTGGCCTGGAAGTGATGGCCTTTTCCACACCATTCCCAACTGAAATCAATAGCTATAAGCCTGTCGCCTTATTCGCATCTCTCATTCATTATATTGGCAGCCATTCCACTGGGGGGATGCAAGTACTTCATTTGGGATCGGTGTGGTAGTTGGATCACGCTGGGATGTTTGGCGGTGGGCCCCAGGAGTCAAGGTAGGACTGAAACAGGTTTACGACATTGGATGGGCAGAAGCAGTAGCAGTCAAACTGGGATTGAGGCTAGCACTAGCACTCAATCTAGTACATCCGGGCTGTTTTCTAGTGAGATCGGACAATGAAGGTGTAGTTTCAGTAGTCAACAAAGGCTGCTCATGCAGCCAATCAACAAATGGAGTCATCCAGCACATTTTCACGATGCTAGCTCCATGTGGCATGTGTCTAAGAGCAATTCACATCACCTCACATGAAAACATCACCGATGCCTTGTCATGAGGTGACATCAAAGCCTTCCTATTAGGTTTTCCAACTGCCACCTCTCATTTATTGCTACTACTCCCAGCACACCTCTCCAGTATGCTTTCACCCCTATAATTGTTTTCCCAGTATTTGCACCCCCAACAGCACTGGTAGCACTTCCCAGCGGCCCCTCACAATCATGAGCCCCTCTTTCCCCATCAGCACTCCGACCCAACTGCTGAGTGGACGAGTGTCTTTTCCACTGGACAGGTGTCAATTCACCACCACCTTCAACCATTAATGACCCAGTTGTGCACTTTCTTGCCGGAGTAGCCTCCCAAGCCTCCCTTTGAGATGCAGGAGCATATGGAGCAGGCCTTCACAAGTTCCATATTTTTTGTGACATCTTCAATGTGCCTGAAGAACTCTGTTTGCCAGCACCCTTCCACGTCCTCCACTCCTTTGCCATCTGGGCAGCATCCGACCCAGATGCTATCAGCCCAGACCTCAGATCCCTGTGTCACTTCGAGCCAGTAGCCGTCACAACAGTCCACAAGTACCTATCAGCAGTCAGAGCCTGGCACATAGCACAAGGATGGCAGGAGCCACTGTCCCAGACTGACGCATCACACATCAACTGGTCCTTACAAGGCCTCGAACAGGCCATGCCACAGAGAAGTCGACCACTACATCCACCAGTCACAATAAATCTACTAAGGATCTTAAGGAGCGCTCTCATCCTTGAAGATCCCTTTGATGCATGTATTTGGGCCATGGCCATGTGTGCCTTTTGGGGCATCATGCAGTTTGGAGAAGTCTCATCGCCAACCTCCCACAACTTTGATGGCTCGAAACATCTAAAGAGGAGTGACATCACGATAGACATGGACAGCAATGGAGTTCCATATGCAAGATTAAGCCTCCCTGCGGCAAAAACAGCAAGACCAGGTGAGGTGCAGCAAGTCTTCATTGCCATCCAGGAAAAGGACCTATGTGCCCTGGAAGCCCTTGCCAACCTAGCAGCACTGGTGCCAGCCAAGAGCTCGGATCCCTTATTCTCATGGAGAGACAGAGCTGGCAGAGTAAGGCCCATGGCGAAGGACGCAGCAATGAAGAGAATCAACAGCATCAGTCAGGAGGCTGGGTTAGGAAAAACCTTTGGGCATTCATTCCGTATTGGTGGAGCCTCATACTTTCTGGCCAAGAAAGTAGACCCGGAGATTGTATGATTGGCAGGTCGCTGGAAATCACTGGCCTATGAAACCTACATCCGCAGCTTTGAGCTGGTAATCAACCAACACACAGGCAACCTGTCCAGCCGATAGAACGAGAAGGCGTAAAGAATTTCTTTGTTGGGCTGGTGACTCGTGGAGCCACGGTACTGGGTTTGGGTAAGTGGCTCCTCACTTCGCGGTCCGGCACACTAACACGTCCCTCCAGCCCAACCTTTCATGTCTCATTCTGTCAAGCCCAGAGTAAGCGCTGACGAAGCTGGATGAATGCCTCAATCCCCTCCAATATTTGTGAATATTTGGTCAAATTTGAAAGTCCCGTAGTGCACTCAATTTTGAGTAGTTTTGCTCGAAACTTATACCAAGATTATCAGAAAAGTCTATTTGATTTATATACATGCTCGCCCGAACAAAACAGGTTACTTGTATCTGCGGATGACCTGCTATCCGCAGATACCCATCTGAAGCAATCCGTGACTGCACCATCTGATGGTACCAGTCACGGATTGGCAACGTTACAACCCGTGACGGACCCTAGTGACAACCATTACATCACCATAACCTAATCATTGTCAAACGCCTCTCCAAAAATGTTTCCACCACGTCTACCTTCATCCCCCAGCTCCGATTCCGACTCTGACGCCCCAGAAGCCCTAACACTCTCATTATCCAAGCAAACTGTTCAAAAAGAGAATGCTGAAATTAGCAAGGCCAAAGCGCTCGTTCGAGAAAAGACAAAGCTGAAGAACCGGCAAAAAGATCAGAAATTGAAAGAACGCGCTGCGAAGAACAAAAAGGGAAAGGGCACAGACGACGACGTCGATGTGGTAAGACGCCAGGCTACCGATGATGTAGAAACCAGGATGCTTCGGGCTATGCAGGATGCTGAAGGCGAAGCGAGCGGGGATGACGAAGACGAGGATTTCACAGAATTTGAGGAGGGTTCCAGCTTTGACGATGTCGACATGGATGAAGACGATGTGGGAGTTGAGTCAGATGAGAGTGAGCACACAGATGACGAAGAAATGGGGTCGCATGGGGAGCAAGACAGTGAGGTCGACTCTGAGTACGACGACGAGGACATGGACTCTAACACCAAGCCTGCATCGACGCCGGAATCTCTCCTACCAAAAAAACCATCTAATTACCTTCCGGACGAGATCTTCAAAGCCGCTTTCTCTCAGACACAACCCTTGCAGTCACATTCAAAGAAACCGCAGAAGGAACAGAAAAGGAAACGTACCTCGTCTGCACCAAAGGACGTTATCATCGGGTGAGTTTCGGTCACCCTTCACGTTTATAGACTTCCAACATGATTTCGTCTCACAGGTCGAAAGTAATCCGAACATTGGCATCGACGACAAGGCCCATGTCGTCCCGATCAGCTGTACCTTCTGCAAAGATCAACAACTTCCTCGATCGCAGCCTTGCACTCAAAGGTCAAAAGTCAGCTCGCGGTAAAGGTTGGGAACGAAGACCTGGTAAGCCCGCCTATGATACCTTTCCGAACCATAGCTGATATTTATCCGTGAATAGCAAATATTGGGATTCTACGACGGAACGGACCAGCAGCGCATTTTGTTCGAAATCGTTAATCGAATATTTTTCTACTTTTGCCAAGCATCTATATATGTCGAGTATCTCTCGGCCGAATGATTACATGTCGTTATTCGTTATCAAGGCCTTCGAACTAGATGTATTATCCCCCAACTTGGGAGTCGGTTACAAATCAGACTAATACCAGGCGAGCTTTGCTAACTTTTAGCCAATGAATTATCCAAATGCAGGAGACAAATACAAGAGATCCAACCATTTACACACCATAATCTTCGAACACCTCGAACACCCCCACCCGCACTGGCAGCCTCTAGCCCCAAAACGACCCCAGGTGGCATCAGATGCACATGACCACTCTCCGTAAACACTAAATCATCAATTGGACACACAGGGTCCGCACGAACACTAAAGGTCCATTGAATCAATGCCGTATTCAAAAAGAAGACCTACGGCTCCAAACAAATATTTGTGAGCTTATCGGAAGAACGAGAAATGAAGCACTTACGCAGCCACCATATGCTGACCAGGGCACACATCCGAAATCAAAAGTGCTTCAAGCTCTTTCTTTCCTTAGGCGTCAACCACCGTTATGGATTTTAAGCGCCTGAATCCGGGAATAACTGCAGATAATTCTGAGCATAGGTCTTCTGGTGTAGGGAGGCAACGAGCTCGTGGATAGGAGTCGGAAACTCATTGCGATGGTCCCCGGTGAGGTGCGCCGCCCAGGTATGCCAGTTACATCATTTTCGAGTCGGCTCATTCCGTAAGAATTTTGCTTGGCGCGTTGTGTCCAAGGAGCGTTTATGAGCTTGGAGATCAACCATAACCAGCATAAAGGAAGCTCGCAGGGTAAAAGAATGTCATCTGCCAAGACGGCCGCAGCTCCTGGGAGTTGGTCAGCGCATGCAAGGGTGCAGTGAAGATTGGGTCAATGGGTAGTAGTCTGGGGCGAATTAGATTTTGTACACACCATTCACGAAGAATGCGAGTGTCCTTGGAGGATCTAGAGATGCGTATCACTGAAGTCGACTAACGAGGTAGTTGTGTATTCAATACACTCATTTCTCCAGAGTCAAGTGATTGCGTCAATGAAATGAGATGAGCGCTGCTACATGGGAGAGCAAGTGTACATAGAAGCAAAAAGCAAAAAGTTGAAACCACGAGCGAATGGCTGTAAGATCTGTAACAAGGACAAATGTTACGAATGACAAGGAGCTCGCGGGCAGGAAGGGATGCGTCAACTTTCAATATTCAGGAGAAAGGGGTAAAAGACGGAAGGAGGGGTTAGTTTCGCTGAGACTGACGAACGAATAAGGAGGAATGAGGACATCAGAGAATTCCGGAAAAAATGGTTTGACCTGATCACGGAACCCCTCACAATATAGTCCAATATAAGCAATATTATATTGTACTGTAATGTGAGGGGTTGCGTGATCAGGTCAAGCCATTTTTTCCGGGATTCTCTGATGGATGTAGGTCACTACCGCGTGCTACACAGGACGCACCATGCACCGATAATTAAAACCAGAACCAGCCGAGTCTAACAAAGTCGCGAACACCCTCGTCCTCAATAAAGTATCACAAATACGGATGAGACGCCGAGGTCATCTATTCAGGAGGAGTCGCTGCACTCGCATCGCCTTCGCCAATATCTCCAATATTGTTTTCCTGGCCCTCATCACAAATCACGATTTGTCCGCCTTCGAGCACCACAGAAACATTTACCATCAGGCAACTGGGATAAAGCAGTCAGAACATCCAGAGAAAATAACAAGATTAGCAGTTACTGACATCTTCATTGTTCCCCAACACAAATCCACCATTCCATTGCTTAGGAACTGATTCATTCTCTCCATGCCCCAAAATCCAGACATCCCCGGTGATTGTGCACCCTGGGATCGGACATTTGCCATTTCGAACGACCTTGTCGCGAAATTCGGCAGGGAGCTGCAAATAGCAGTCACACGATGAGTGATAGCCCGAGGAAACAAACAGTAGGTATTGGGGACTTACATTATCTCTTACCGGGTGAGCATTCACCAACCACCCGGGAATGTAGCCCCTCAGCCTGAGCATTTTCCCAAATGGAAGTTTCGCAAGAGACACAGCAGTTTGGGAATCAAGCGGATGCTCGGGTACACCACAAAGTTCCCAAAACGAAACCAAGACAAGGAAGTAGTGATGGAGACGCGATACACCTTCTGAGAAAACGGTACCTGAGGGGAACACAATGTGCGAGGAACCTGTGAGTGACGCGGCACCTCGTCAAAGCAAGAAACACGAGATGATTTTGGGAAACACGGTACCTGTACTGCGAGAACAAAGCTCATACAACCTCCCCAAAAGTTCCCGTCGATATCCAATCAAGAAGTCACCATGAATACATAGCTCCTTGGAACGATGGGAATCCTTCATGAAATCGAGGAACGATGTGTGGTGAAATGTTATGGTCATAGATTCAAGCTCAGAGCCATGGAGCTCCATGACCGACTGGATGGAAGCACAGGCACGACGGAATTTCTCTTCAGAAAGGCCGAGGATAGCGGCAACATTTGCTGGGTGCCTGGTGAGTGTGGAACAAGCCAGGAGGATTTGTCGGACCGTTATCCTGAGCATCAGTGGAACTCGTTCCACGATGAGGGTATAGAAATAGTCCATCTCTGCCAAGGGGTTATCACGCTCAACCTTCGTAGAGATGTCATTTGCAAACTCGACCACAGTGCGCAGCTGGTCTTTAGGACCATAGGAATTTTCGTCCTTTATGAAACGAACCATGGTCGCCACGTAGATCCAAAGTCCAGCACCATGTTCAACAAGGAGAGCAAGGGCCGCTTCGGGTGGCCACGATTCGGGAAGGTCGTGATCCTCTTGAATCTTCTTGAACTCGTCAGTCAGGAAGAGGAGAATCTCGTGATCGATTGCACGGGATACGGGAAGTTCAAGACGGGAACAGACAGAGGATACAGTGGCAGAATTCATAGTCCGAATGATAGCCCCTTCGGGTCGGCTGGTGATGAACCAACGAAAGGGCGTCGTATGTTTCCGAGCGGAAACTCCGATGAGCCTAATAATCTCGCGTTGCTCTGCCGTTCCATGACATTCATCCAGTCCATCGATGATTACAACGCGCCCATCAAGACCGCTCCCTGTAGCATCAATCTCACGAAGGGGACGAACGAGCAATTCTTCAAACTGTGTTGACAAGGACGTCATCGCGAGAGCGGGGTCTTCAAGCATGCGCCTATCAACGATTTCACGGATTGAGGGACATTTGGTAGCAATTTGGTACGCGATGGAGGTGAAAACACGTCGAGGGTCGTCACGACCTGGATTGGAACGGGAAAAGAAGAGGGTGGCAGCGAGTTTGTTCATGGGCACCAATGCCTCTGCGCAGCTCTGCGCAACAGCTGACTTGCCAGTGCCAAACGGACCACGCATCCAGAGAATGGGCTTTTTGCGATCCGATTCTCCAAGTGCCCACTTTGTGACGAGGTCGATATAGTCGTTTCGAGTGCCAAGGTGGCATTTTGGGGGTGGATAGCGAGCGCTGGAGTTGTAGAATGCGTCTGGCATTGAATGGTTCAGGAGTCGCTCAAGACCTACTCACCACGTCAGATCCGTGATCCAGCTGGAGGATACCGCGAAACTCACCAAAGCCCGTAGGGGAGAAGTCAATGAAATGAGAATTGCTGATAGTGAAGTTTTGTGCCATGTGGAACATTCCGTGCCCATGAAAATGCGGCGGTGGTGTCGAAGAGGAGGAGATGGATGGCAGGATGGCCTGAGACGATGTACGAGATGCGGAGGTCATAGTCTCGGGATCAAGAAGCACAGGAGGGGCTGTGAAAGCGGGCGGGGGAGTAGCAGGTGCCGGGCTAGCATGTCGAACAGGTAGAGTGACATGTTGAAGAGGCACAGCAGAGGTAGGAGGCGAGAGAGTATCGTGCACGGGGATACCAGCTTGAGTGAGCGCAGTAGGGTGCCGGAGGTGCAAAGGGGCACTAGACGAAGATTTAGGATAATCCTGCAGTAGGGTAGGAAGTTGGGGAGGTAGAGACCGAGGAAGCGGAAGTTCGGACTGGGTTGAACTTGCCAGATCAGAGTGGTGAGAGGGTATAGCAGTAAGCTTGCGAGAGTGCCTGGTCATTATCTGGGAAAGGAGACACGGATAGACGGTTGTGGAGGAGGGTGAGCGGGGTGAGATAGCGAGACTTGGCTATTTCCATGACTCCCACGAGACTGATCTTCACGAAACGCCCGAGATCACCAATGATTCCTATAATGATTTGAACACGTGTGGATGGTGTAATCGGTGACCGGTGCTTCGGATAGCTTGCAAAACGATTGTTAAACTTGTGAAATGGGTCTATGAGCAGAATGCATCTGCTCCATTCCTATCCTACACCTTCACGAGAAATCTCGTCCCAAACTAACGCACTCGATGAACTCAAGCTCTCAGAAAAACAATACGCAAGCCGCCACCAGATTTGACCCGTCTCAGCCGCTCGGAACAGTGAACACCGATCCGATTGATAAACGAAATATGATAATCATCACATCACCGTAATACCGTCGACGGATCAATATCTATGGATAAAGATGCGAAGGCCATAAGAGCTTAGCCAGATGCCAAGCGTGAGGCCTTGAGAAGGGGTAGAACGAAAGCGGCGAGAGCGAAGAAATAGAGTCAGATAAGGAACAGGGTACGGAAAGCAATACAGAAGACGAAGAGGTTGGGACTCCAAAACCAACTGAATCGACACCGAGTCGAACAACAATAGCAAATTCTGTCCTACCAAAAAGTCCTCTGAAACGAGATCCTCAAAACTGCCTTCTCCCAGGCACATAAAGCACAACTACTAACGAAGGAACATCCACGTCGAATACCTCTTAGCCAAACGATTACTTGTCATTATCAAGTCCTTCGAAATAGATACATGACCCTCCATTTAAAATTCACTGCATCGAGTACGACTTAACACTAGACTAATACAAACAAACATTCATCCAGCAAACCATCCAATCACAAAAGTCCAGCAACAACCAACACACCCCATGCCGCATAATCCTCCAACAACTCCCTTATACCCTCCTCATTCCTTGCAATCCTTGGCTCAAAAACCACCTTAAACGGCCTCGGATGCGCATTTACAGTGACTCTCCGTAAACGCCAAATTATTAACAAAGTGCGTAGGATCCACACGGAGAATAACCGCCCATTGAATCCATGCCGTGCTCAAAAACAAGACCTACGACCCGAGCAAGTGTTTGAGGGCTCATCGGAGGAACAAGAAACAAAATACTCACTCAGTCACAATATGCTAACCACGTCGTCTGAAATCTGAAATCAAAAGCGTAATCTTTAATATCCTCCTTGATCTTCCCTCAGATGTCGACATTGGATTGAAAGCCTCTGGATCAGGGAAGAACTGCGACTCATTCTGAGAACGGGATTTCAGGTGTGGAGGAAGTTCGGCATATGGAAGTCGGAAACTCGTCACGACGGTCTCAGGTACTTGTCATGTCAAAGACACCCATTTCAAGTGGGGTCATTTCACGAAAGAAGTTTGCACCGTCCGTTGTGCGCTGCAAGTGTTTAATGAGCTCAGGGATCAATCAAGACCAGTATGGAGGAAATACACGGGGTAAAAGAACACTCTATCTCATTCCCAAGGCGACCATGCCTCCTGGAAAGTAGGAGCTGATCAGCATATGCAAGGGTATAGTGAGGGCTGGGATATCCGACAGCCTGGACAAATTGGATTTCGGACGTACCATTCACAGAAGTGCAAGTCTCCTTTTTACCCGAGGATCGAGAGATGCAGACCGCTGAATGCGGCTAAGGTACAGTGAGGAGTTGTGCATTCAATACACTCCTTTATCCAGAGTCGTGTGACGCATCAATTGGATGGATCAATATGAGAAAGAGACAATATGCACTCACATGAACCCATGAGCTCATGGTCAAAGCTAGAGCCAGCCGGGTCTAACGAAGTTGCGAACACCCTCGTTCTCAATAAATACTATCACTATATGCATAAACTATTTGGGCCAGACATACAGGAAGGGTCATCTAACTCAAGTTGTCTTTATCGGTATCTATATGCTACTCTCTTACCCTCACCATGGGAATTCAACTTGGCAGACACATATACCATCAGGTGGCTGAGATAAATAATCAGACGATGCAAAGAAAATAACAAGGGAATCAATTACTTACATCTTCATTTTTTGCTAACTGAAACCCAACCTTCCACTGCCTTGGGACTGATTTGTTCTCTCCATGCCCCAAAATCCAGACGTTCTTGGTGTTTGTACACCCTGGGATCGGACAATTGGCCTCCCAAATGATCTTGTCATGAAATTCAGCTGGAAGCTGCAGAGACCAAGCACATGATGAGCAATAATCTAAGGAAACAAGCGGGATCGGAAACTTACATTGGCTCTTATCGAGTGAGCATCAACCAGCCACCCACCATTGTGACCCATCAACCTGAGCATTTTCCCGAAGGGAAGTCCCGCAAGAGCCAAAGCAGTCTGGAAATCAAGCGGATGCTTGGGTACGCCACAGAGCTTCCAAAACCAACTCAAAATAAGAACATAGTGATTGACAGATGAGACACCTTCTAGAAGAATGGTGTCTGAGGGAAACACGATATGTGAGGAATCTACAAATGACATAGTACCTCGTCAAAGCAAGAAACACCAGGTAGGTTCGGGGAGGCACATTACCTGTACTATGACTACAGACTTCTCGCAGCCATCCCAAGAGCTCCCGTCGCCATCCAATCAAGAAGTCGCCGTGAATACATAGCTCCTTGGATCGCTGAGGATCTTTCATGAAATCAAGGAACGACGCATGGTAGAAGTTTATGTCCATGAAATAAATATCAGAGCCCCGGAACTCCATGACTGACTGGATGGAGGCGCAAGCACAACGAAGCTGCTCTTTGGAAAGGCAGAGGGCATTGGCAATCATTTTGGGATTCAGTTGGGCTGTGGAGTGGGCAAGAAGGATTTTTTGGACTGTTGGTCTAAGCTTCAGCGGGATCCGCTGCATGATGAGGATATAGAAAAAATCCATCTCCGCCAACGGGTTGTCCACCCCAGCCTTACCAAAAACATCCTTTGCAAATTCGAGCACAATCCGCAGCTGGTCTTTAGGGCCATAAGAGTTTTCGTCCTTGATGAAACGAACCATAATCGCAATGTAGACCCAAAGCCCAGCACCACGTTCAACAAGCAAGGCAAGAGCTTCATCCGGTGGCCACGACTCAGGAAGGCTATGATCCTCCCGGATCTTCTCGAACTCATCCGTCAGAAAGAGGAGAATCTCGTGGTCAATCTGGCGGGATACAGGAAGTTCAACGCGAGAACGAACGGGAGATACAGCGGGGGAATTCATAGTCCGGATGATAGGATCTTCGGGGCGGCTAGTGATGAACCAGCGAAAGGGCGTCGTACGGTTGTGAGCGGAAGTTGCGATGATCCTGACAATCTCGCTCTGCTCTGCCGTCCCACGACACTCATCCAAGCCATCAATAATCACAACCCGTCCCTCGAGACCGCTCCCCGCAGTGGCAGCCTCACGAAGGGGGTGAATGAGCAAGTCTTCAAACTGTGTAGATAGCGACGTTGTCGCGAGAGCGGGGTCTTCAACCATGTGCTTGTCAATGATTTCCCGGAATGAGGGGAATTTGGTAGCAATTTGATATGCGATGGACGTAAAGACGCGTCGAGGGTCGTCGCGGTCTTCATTCGAGCCGGAGAAGAAGAGGGTAGCAGCGAGTTTATTCACGGGCGCCAAAACTTCGGCGCAGCTCTGCGCAACAGCTGACTTGCCGACACCAAAGGGACCGCGCATCCACAGAATGGGTTCCTTGCGGTCCGACACTCCCAGCACCCACTTGGTGATGAGGGTAATGTACTCTTTTCGTGTACCAAGGTGGCATTTTGGGGGAGGGTAGCGAGCGCTGGAGTTGTAAAATGCATCCGGCATTGAGTATTTGAGAAGTTGTGCGAGGCCTATCCACCACATGAGATCAGCGGTCCAGTTCGAGGATACTGCGAAACTCACCAAATCCCGTAGGGGAGGAGTCAATGAATCGAGAATTGCTGATATTAAAGTTTTGTGCATTGTGGAACATCCCATGCCCCAAAAACGCGGCGGTGGTGTTGAAGAGGAGGTAGGTGGTAGGATGGCTCGAGACCGAGTACGAGGTGCGAGGTTCAGAGTCTCAGGATCAAGAAGCATAGGAGGGGGTGTGAAAGTGGGCTGGAGAGTCACAAGCATTGGGTTAGCAGATTCAAAGAGTAGACTGGGATCTCGAAGAGGCGAAACAGAGGTAGTCGAAGGCGGAAGGATAGCGGGCGTGGGGATATCAGGCCGAGCAAGCATACTGGGACGTTGAAGATACAAAGGGGTATGAAACGAAGACGGCAGAGTCGAACGTTGGGGAGGTAGATATCGAGGTTCAGGAAGTTCGGACCGGGTGTAATCTGTAGCCTGGTCAGAGTAGCGAGAGGGTTCGGCGAGAAACTTGCGAGAGTGCCTGCTCATTGTGTGCGGAAGGTGGTTGCAGGGGTGGGGGGAGAGAGGAGCAAGGCGAACTAAGTCTAACTTGGTTTTTCCACGAGTCCATGAGGCCGATTATAAGACGCCCATAATCACTATGCTCATAACCTGTCTGCTTCATTCCTATATTGCATTTTCGGAAGAAATCCCAACACCCTTGTCTCCCGAAAACTAACACACTCAATGAGCGCTAGCTCTCAGGAAAAGCAAAATAAAATAAAATCAGCCGGCCGCCACCAGATCTGACTTGCTTCAGTGACACAGAGGAACATCCACGGACAAAGGTGTGATGAGAGCTGCTAATTGTGAGGACGAAAACGAAAGCGGTGAGGATGAAGGAATAGAGTCAGACGAGGAACAGGGCACGGGAAACAACATAGAATACGAAGATTTTGAAGATAACATGGACTCCGACACCGAGCCGAATGACAAAATAACAAAGTCTGTTCCGCCAAAGAAAACCCTACCTCAAAACTGCCTTCTGTCAGGCACATAAAGTATACTATCCCCCTCGGTGAACAGCGATAGTTCAATGCTACAGAAGATATTATCATTGTCAAGACCTTCGAAATAGATTTATTATTAGCCTTGACTTAAAAAATCCACCGCATCGAGTACTTGTACACACTACATTAACACAAAACAAACATTCATCCGATCACAAAAATCGCAACACTAACCAACCCCACCCTACGCCCCATAATCCTCCAACAACTCCCTCACACCCTCCCTCGTCTCCGCAGCTCTCGGTTCAAAAATCACCTTAAACGGCATCGGATGCGCATTCGCACTCTCCGTAAACGCCAAATTATCAATCGGATGCGCAGGATCCGCACGAACATTAAACGCCCATTGTATCAACGCCGTATTCAAAAACACCGACCTATCAAAGTCACCCCCCCAAAAAAACGAGTATTTTAGAATCCGCTTGGTTGATTGAAGGAATAAAGATAGGAAAAATAAACTCACGCAGTTGCCATATGTTGACCAGGACACACACGTCGTCCAAATCCGAAGGTATAAGCTTTAAGATCCTCCTTAATCTTTCCCTCAGGTGTCAACCACCGTTGTGGATTGAAAGCCTCAGGATCAGGGAAAAACTGTGGATCGCGCCCGACGGACCTATAACCACACAAATGGTATTAGACACAATATCGGCGATAGAACAGACAAGATCGAGAACTAACCAAACATTCCCAATAACACTCGCACCAGCGGGTATACAATAGTTTTGCTAAACCAGATCCAGATGTCAGTAAGATAGAATTTCACCACGACCGCCGCCGCCGGGTAGATTAAGAAACTTTACCCAGATGATATCTTTCGTTGCTTTATGTGCGAAACCTACACACGTCACAAGTGGCGCCCTTCATCAGGATCGAGAGAATCTCTGATCGAGGACGACAAAATGCTCACCTCCGGAACTAACGGGTCTCCATCTAAATGTCTCCAACACAAATGCCATCGTCTGCGGTAAACTCTCCTGATCACTAGGCATAGGAGCTATTTCCATCCAAAACCATAAAATTAGCACACCTCCCACTCCAAAAAACACGACCAAAAATACACTTGAGAGATTTTTTAGAGGGATAGAGACTCACGTCGCTCTTTTCCGATAACGGAGTCCAACTCCTTCCTAACGCGCTCCGCGGCCTCTGGGAAACAAGCACTAGCCATGACACCCACACTGATCGCGGAAGCTGTCGTATCCGACCCAGCGCCGAACATACTCCCAGCCAAATACGATGCTTCATCGTTGGAGAGCTCAAGTTCGTTTTGTCGCTCAATGAGGTATTTACCAAAGGATTGAGGAATTTCTTCTCCCCGAGCCTGTATGACGAACGTTAGGTGCTTTTGTGAGTCGTATTATACACGAAAGACGGACCATTTTCTCTCGGACTTCGTTCAACTGAGATTTGAATAACCCCAATTCCTCCTTATGCCCATCCTGCAACTCCTTGAGATATCCCGGGACATACCTAAAAAAACGCACCAACCTCAGTCAAATTCAAAAACCTCACTCGACAACCCAAAGAGGAAAATTTCCCAAAACGATACAAATACGCACCGAAGCACTGGCCAATCATCCACTCTCCAAAGCCCGGGACGTAAATTATTTCCGAGTCGGGTAAGACACCGATTCACAGCTTGAACGATGGGATCGAAATACGATTTCGGAATTTTACCATACGCGAGTGCCATTACGACAGCTGCTGCGTAGCTGTTATGCCATAATAACACAAAATAGAAGGACGGTGGCGCCGATTTCATCAAAGAGAAACAGGGTGTAGGTGGTAGGAGTATCAAGTTAAAGTGGATATTAGGACGTGGGCAGTGTGTGTGTGTGTGTGTGTGTCGAAGTAACGCAAAGGGGGAAGAAGTGCATGCGTGTTGTTGTATTTGCATGGGGAACGTTCATGTTGAGTGTGATGATGAAGATGACGATGAGATCGTATATGGTCGAAGAATTGAATATTAATAGAAGACCGAACCAATGAGATTAGAGTATATTCTTGGAATGATAATTATAGTCGAGGCACGTACTGCTTCGCATGGTCTTGGTGCCTGTCTGGCTCATCGAGGATATCAAGGATATGTTGACGTGCGCTGTGCATCAGGGTAGGTGAATACCCACTGATGCTCTTCGGTTGAAGATGAGCATGCAAGGCACTAATAATTAAAAAAAGGGCGAAAAGCGATCAAATCGTTAGTTGTCAGTTTAAACTCTCATGATGTGACAAGATAGCTGAAGCGATCCCGGCGGTGGAAGAAAGAATAGCTTGAAGGCCAAAGGGGAACGCGAAATAAAGAATCAAAGTGGATGACTGATCCAAACAAATGATCCATGTCATAGTGGAAATTAAAGAAAGGAACTGTGTTGAAACCGGAGTAGATCATCATCATCAGATGGCAAGAAGTGGCAGAATCACCTGGCACATTACACGCTGCCTAGTGAGAGACCACCGCACCCGGGAATCACGAAACAAGCGTAACAGCACAACAGGAAGGAGGGGGGGGAACCATAATAGAACAGTATGAGAAGGGAATACTCACCGCCGCATCTTCTTGAACCGCTCTCCTGCAGGTGTCAGCAGGACCCTCATCCCTCCAGATAACGTCTCTCCAGCAGCAATACTCGCTGGACGGTCAACAGTCGAAGCTCCTTCCTTCTCCATTATTTCAATCGCTGCCTGAACCCGACCAACGACAATAACGGTGTTGAAGCCTTGTCTCAGACTAAAGACAGGGCCGTACTCCTTCGTCCATTCCTCGAATTTGCGATACGCACTGTGGTGTGATCATTAAGGGGACCCGGACAGAAATGGAATCATAATCAAAAGCAACTCACAAAACTTTTGGGATAGAGTTTCCAAAGATCCAAGACTCTGCCGGTGGGCCTGGGGGTAAGGGAAGACTGTTCCGTTGTGAGAGGCGCTTATGAATGACACCCAAAAGCGTCGCAGAGAGTAAAAGAACTGCTATTGACTCTGGCTGCCTGGCGATATCGACGACTGAAGAAGCCATAGTCTGGGCGTGCTGGTATGGAGGAGGAGGAGGACTCCAGACGGTGGCTTATAAAACACAGGGTACGTAAATAGGGTGAACGTGTGGGGTTGTTAAGATCCGAAGAGGGGACAAGCGCGTCAGATAATGCAAACGTATGATGAAGATCCGACGAAAGCGACGGCTTTGTGGGGGATACTACGAAAAAGCCTTGGCCCTTCAGCCATTGGTTTATTATATGCATGAGATCATGGTTAGGAGCCGTTGAGACGCGTATGGAATGTGTGTCTGCGCATGTGAGCTAGTCACCCATTTGTGGTATGTTCCAGTTTGTTGTGGCATGGGTACGAGTGAGAAACCCTCGGGCTTGGATAGTTGTATCGTTCTATCCGATGGCAATGGGCCTAGTGCCAAGGACATGCTAGTGAATTCTCCAATGGGTTCACAAAATGACTGCAAGACCATACAAAGAGAAGAAAGAAGGTTAGCGAGCCAGGGGCCGCATCGAACGCACTCGGGGATGGCTTTTTCCGCCTTCCTATTTTGGGGTTTCGATCCTCACGGCGTCCTCTCCCGTCGGCCAGCTTCTCTCCATTCAATGATGCTGGCAATAGGGGCTCTCCAGGACTCCCCTCCATCCTCTGCTCTTAAATACTTCACCCGTCCATGTCCATCGCTTTCTGACCCTCCGTCGGATAGTCACTCTCATCATTGCGCTTGTGATTATCCCACCTACCCGACTTACAACACAACGCTGACGCAAATGCGCTGATCGCCTTTAGGCAACTCCGCTATACTCAACACGGCTTTCGATTACCGGAGGTATCAGTCTGAGAAGATGGGCATCAAATGACTATCAGAAGGCGCTACTTTAACAAGAGTATTCTTCAGTATGATTTCCAAACTGCAGGACTTGTGTCGTGTTGACTATGTACTTTCCAATCAGAACTCTGGCCGGCTGGCAACCATCTGGTCACCCTTCCACTGCCTTTCGGTGCAATAAAAAAGCGCTCAGTCACTCGAGAAGCCTCCCAGTAGGGGCTCATCACCGAATACCCCGCAAGTTCGTGTTTACGGCGCCTTCGAATCTCCATCTTTTATGGGCTTTACGAATTTCGATCCCTCGACTGATAGACTTGGAAATAAGCTTGGTGAATGCTCTGGGGAGGCTATGTACTCTTATCGTAAGTCGATATACTGATGTTGAATGTATATCAATTATCTCCCATGATCAATTCAATTCCCCACGTCGATAATGCTATGCAATATACTTGACAGGCGAAGTCAATCCCATCTAATTCCCCACCACCGACTAAGCCTCTCAAAGACGCCGCTAACAAAACGACTGGTCCTTCCATTCAAAAGTAGACTCTCAAGCACTGCCCTCCTGGACATCTCGCGTCACGCGTGAACGCGTTAATATCATATCAAGCCTTTCAGGGTACGTGACACTCCTCAAATAGCGCAAAATGCTGTTAAATATCCCTCATAGAAGCCATCCTATTGTACATTCTGACTCACCTTCCATCACACAATTACCCACACACACTCCTCCCAAGCGCTCAAGAAGATAACAGCATCATATAAAGCAACAGCAATATCGTCGTATCACATCCCTCAGGCCTTGCCTTTCCCCGCCGAATCATAGCCTAGTACCATGCATCGCCGCCTCTCTACGTTAATGAAGAGTCCAGGTGGAGGCTCAAGCTCATCTCGTATGGACAGCTTAGACGAGCCCGATAATGGGAACGACACCGAATCCAAGATCTCCACTGTAGCCCCTAGCACCATCCGCGGAGGAGACAATAACACTCAACTCGCAGCGCCTTCGCTTAAAGTCAAACGTGTTGATTATTACTACAGCTGGTGGACCCGCAGCTGGAAATATAGGGTAAGACACGCCTTTCGTTATCTGTGTAACTGCGGTGTAGCTTGAGCTGAGAGTATAATTAGAACACGAGCGCGAAGATTGCTGTTGAAGGTGCTCCAACAGGGGCTACTGCAGGTGCCGGTAAGGACGGTAATGATCCCTGGAAAGATTATCTATTTGTGTACGTTCTTCTTTTTCTGATGTCATAGGAAAACATCCTAAAGCGTGCGTCACAACATAGCGTCGTCCGTACCATCCCTCGTTCAGAGCTCGCGGAAGTCAGTGTCAAAGTCCTCATCAAGAGCCCTTACATCATCAAAGCGTGCAAAGATGTCATTCAAACCTGGCCTGGTATCTCTTGGAACGCAGAACCCCTGGAGGTTAGCACGTTTCCTTCCTACATAGAACACCATGATCAAAATACGTTAACACGATGACTTCCCATTGCAGATGGACCCCGAAATCTTCCTCGTGTTCTACGATCAATTCATCGCATACAGGGATAACATCTTATCCAAGAAATCTCCCACTCAAGAAGAAACCTACACCGCCAAAGCTGTCGATCTCCTCATCGACACGCTCTCCAATGATTACAAGTCCACTTTATCTCGTCTCCGTCGATTAACATCTCACGGTGAAATCGACTGGGAACTCATGCCTTACATCCTAGTCCCGCGCACCACATTCGTTGCGCGATGCGTTGTAACAGGTCAAACACGTCTATTCAAACTTCGTCAATGGATTCGTACCATGGTTGATAACAAGCGCGTGTTTCAGCTTACACTTGAGAGTACCGATACGGTTGATCGACCTGTGACACAAAGTGTTGCAATTGGACGAGTTCAGACGACTACCTCAATTCGAAGTTTCAAGGGTATCGTTAGAGTGCAAACTCTTGATGCTTTCCCGATCAGGTTTTATAATGACGAGAATGGGATGAAAGAGCAAGGATTGAGAGAGATGGCGATTGAGAGGGGGAAGAAGTGGTTTAGCTTTTTCGGTATCCATCATGAACAGTATGAAGGTGTTGCGGCGCTTCGCCCACATAATGGGACTGGTGAAGTCCAACGACACTTTGTCAAGAGTCGGATCATGATTGATCGAGGTATGTCTTTTCGCTTTTTCTTACTGGATATAGACTGAGTAAACTTGGAATAGCCACGTTCCGTCGCTCGAACACTGCCTACCGATTCGCTCAACCCGTTCCTCGCGTCATCGAAACAGACGAAGACGGGAACCCCAACGACGGTTGGGGTCGTCAGGGTATTTTACCAGTTCCCCCAGGTCCTCCTCCTATGCACATGCCCCCGCCCGTGCCCATGCCCGTGCAACACTTTCCCCCACCAATGCCTATGGATCCTTACTTGTATCAAGGTTCAAACGGTTCATATTCCTCTCTTAGTATTCAAGATGCACCTGGAGTCTTACGTCCGCGTATACTAGGTGTCGTAGCGGAATCGAACAAGGGGCCGTATGAAGAACTCGTCATGGATGAGTATACGGAGGAAGATTATTTGTTGGCTTCGACTATTGTTTATGGATTCAGTCTTGCTGATAAAATTTGGCGTACGTTTTGATTTCCCCTTCTTGAGACAAGGGTTTACCTTTACTGACTAATTGCACACAGTTGAGTTTAATGTATCCCTTATCCGCCCCGTCGAGTGGAACTCTGCAGCCTTTACCAACCTTGTTCTTCCCTCCGGCCGCAAAGACCTTATGAAATCACTCATCGAAGCCCATCACAAAGAACTCAACTTTGACGATTTCATTAAAGGCAAAGGACACGGTCTCGTTATCAATTTGTATGGCCCTCCAGGCGTTGGCAAGACATTCTCAGCGGAAGCGACGAGTGAACATGTTCAAAGGCCACTCTATGTCATTGGAGCAGGTGATTTGGGTACCAATGCGTCTGCGCTTGATCATGCCCTTGAGAAAGTGTTTAACCTCGCGACTGCTTGGAAGGCTCTCGTCTTGATTGATGAGGTGCGATATATTACGGTTTCATACTCGAAAAATCAATCATACTCAAATTGATTACTTAGGCTGACGTATTCCTGGAGCAACGCTCGCTTCATGATTTAGAGCGTAACGCCATGGTCGCCGTCTTCCTCCGCCACGTCGAATACTACCGCGGAATCCTCTTCCTCACCACCAACAGAGTCAAAACCTTTGACGAAGCCTTCCTCTCTCGTATCCACGTCGCTCTCCACTTTACTGAGCTCGCCCACGAATCAAAGATTTCAGTCTGGAAAGCTTTCCTTCGTAAAGTCGGTGCTGTTCAAGCCGAGGAATCTCCGGCTTATGGTGAGATTACCGAGGAACAGATTGGGGAACTTGCGAAGAGGCAGATTAATGGGAGGCAGATTAAGAATGCGGTTAGGACTGCTCAGAGTTTGGCTGCTGCGAAAGGGCAGAAGCTTGGGTTTGTTCATGTTCTCCAGACTTTGGATGCCATGGAGGAATTTACTCGGGAGTTTGAGAAGGCTAGGGCTTCTTAGAGGATCAATGTGAACGAGTAGTTGGATTTGATTATTATGTACAGTATCGTCTCTAGCCAGAAATATGTATATATAAAAAACTACGCCATGAAATGATTATCGTATTCCAGTATTGGAGAGTTTGTGTTTCAACCAGCCAAGGAGGTCATGATTGATAGTGAAATACGATGGTGATAAAACTATCATTATCGAAAGAATAAGAGTAGGCAGTCAGATCACAAGAGGAGTGACATAAACGACGAAGGGACGAAAAAGAAAGCAATTCAAAAGTCCATTCAAAATCCGAACACACACCCCTACCCCTACAGCCCGCGGAACTCCTGCACCTCATTCTCCTTACTCTCCTGCACAACCCCCAACGTCGACTCTTTCTCAGACTCTCCAATGCCTGGGATACTCATACTGAATGGTGTATCCTCAAAATCAACCTTCAGGTCCGGCGGCGGCAACACGTAACTGTTCCTGTTGGCATTACTGCCGGCCAGCTTCCGGTTACTCAATTTACTCTTGAGCGTCGTCAAACCCTTCGCAGCACCTTCGAGCGAACCAACAGCTTCATCGTACCGCTGTACATCAGAAGAGGGGCGAAGAGACTTTTTAAACTCGGCGAGAATTTGGAGACCGTCGTTGAGTTGTTGCTTGATGGTGTCGACAGTGATAGAAACCCGAACGTTTTCACCAGACGTCACTTTTGACATGGATTGGCGATTTGGCCTTTCCTGCTGGGAGGCAGCGGGTGACTGGCACTATGAGATTGATTGTGAGCGAGAGACAAGAAAGAAGACATGAAAACTTACGCGTCCTTCAACGGAGTGCAGCTCGAGACCTCCATTGGTCACACTAGGACCCTGCTGAGGCGCGTTTGCCGCATCCAAGGACTCAGAATTTCGCATAGTGGACGTGTCGTCCAGTGCGTCTGCCCGGCTAGGCGATGCTAAGGGACCCCCAGTAAGCTCAGCAGGTGCCGACGACTCTCCATACGACGAAGACGTCCGGGTACCATCCTCCCCTTCGCTCACAGCCTTCTTCTTTCCCCGACGAGAAAAAGGGGACTTGAAAATAGCAGAAAGCTTCAACTTCAGCTTAGAATCTTGAGACTCCCTTTTCTGCATCGTGGTCAAGAGGTGGATGGGGAAAAAAAGTGAAAAGAGTGTGGGTGAGAGTGAGGGATCACTCTCGCAGTTGGCGGTTGAAAAAAGAGTGTAAAGAAAGGGTTGAGAGGCGACGGGGATGTTTGGACCCGAACGGGCCTTAATCAAGTTAGAGTGCGGTCAGGGAAGGCGGCGGGAGTAATTGAGAATGCTATTCTTGGAATGGCTTCGGACAGGGTCTAGCTTTGTTCATGAGTCTCCTATGAAATCTCTTACGAGTTTGGGGCACATTTTCCTTGACGTCTTTTGAGTCTCCAAATTACCTAGACAAACTCTACCGCCGGTTACGACTCTGTCCACTGGCGGAAGGACCACCACCTAAAGCAGCTCCTCTTCTCATCTCCTCTTCATCCAGACCAGCCTCTGCCAATATCTTCTCCACCTCCTCAAGAATCGGCTTGTACTCCGCTAGAAGAGCCAATTACTGTCATTATCGTCATCACAACTCTATGATTCGACCAAGACTTACCGTAACGCTCCTCGGCCAAGCCGAACCCATCACGGCGCAACTCCTTTCCTCGATTGTCGCTTGTACCGTATGCCTTCTGAGTCCAGTACTCCCCTGCAGGATCAATTAACACTCCACTTTGTGCACGTGGCAATTGACTACAACTCACGAGATCGGGCATAAAACATGGCAAGCGTTTCTCCAGGGAGAGGAGTGCTCAAAACATCCTCCGGACTGCGGGTCGCATCCTTTGAAACTCCCATGAAAGCATTGGCTCGAGAACGTAGTGAGTCCTGTCATAGCTCTCTAAGGAGTAATGCATCGGTACTTGATTGGAGTGGATACTCACAGGATCTTCTACGTCGACTGGCTCCGCAATGTGTTCTTCTACCTGTGCCTCTGGTATACTCTCCGTTTCAGCTGGCTTGATTTTCTTCTTGTGCGATTTCTTTTTTCGATCATCTTCATCTTCACCTTCGTCAAGTTCTTCATCGCCATCATCACCCTCGTTCTCCATCTCCTCTTCGTCGTCATTATCATCATCCTCTTCATCATCATCGTCATCGCTACTACTCTCTTCCTCCCCATCGGGGATTAGAATACCGCTTTCTTTTAGACATGTAAATCTATCCAACTTATCGAGCTGCAGGGAATAGAAATCGTCAAGTGTGTACTCCTTAGACCCTTTCTCGAAGATCCCCCCATATCTACGGATACAATGATCAGCTAGAATGAGTGATGATTGACTAGAGACTTACATATACAGACTGTTTCTAAGCACAGCAAGCATGGCGTTGTATCGAGGGATAGGTAGAGTCAAGTTCGGATCATCCGGATCCCTGTCTGTTATTGCAGTGCCAGGAGGAGACTTGATCACATTAGACGGTAGTAATACATCGTCTTCTTCCTCCTCATCCTCATCGCTATCACGCTCACGACGATTTGCCCCTCTTGTAGCCTCCTTCCTCTTGTCGGCCCGAGTTACCTTCTTGCCGCCTTTGGGTTTTGGTTTCTTGAGGGCCATTGAAATCCACTTGCCCTTGCCACTAAGTTGGTAGCCATACCTGATAGCGTGAAATTAGTCAACACGCTAGTCCGGGGAGGCCGAACATACAGGTCATTGTGAAAGACGCTCTCGAGCGTCTCCTCGTTTGTGTCTTCGTCAGTGACACCACCGAAGAGAATACCTGTGGAACCGGCACCACTGCCACGGTTCCATAACGCCATCGTACAACCCGAGCGCAGAGATGGCGCATAAGCATCTGAAGCCCGTTTTCTCCGCTCCCACTTGAACACGATCTGTGACTGCGCAGTTTTATTTTTGCTAGGCTTAGCGGGAACAGATGTGGATTCATGCTCCGCAGTAGGAATCGTGATTCTTTTGAAAATATTACTTTCAACTGGAGGAAAGAAAGTAAAATAGGAAGGAACAAACTTGAGTAACCAGGTATCCTCAAGCATTACACCGACGGGTCGTTTTCCTTTCGCGTATTCCTTACAATAGCCGCCATGCAAAATGACCCCTTCCGCACACGGCAAAAATGAAAATCCACTTCGAGCCCTAAAGCCAAGTGAGCCAAACATTTTAAGCGAGATGCGTGGGGCTCACGAAGGTTTGAGATCAGTCTCACGAAATTCAGCTTGCGTCCATCTGTATTCTTGGGTGTCAAAGACCCATAAGTCATTCAGATATCGCGCTACGATGGAATAGAAGTGAGTCAGAAGGAGAAACGTCAAGCAACGAACCCACTGGTGACACCAGGATCGTAAAAGCCGCCAAACAAAATGATATAATGTTTCCACGTTGTCATACTGGTATGCGATGGAATGATTAGCAAGGTCAATACACCTTAGATACTCGATACTTGCGATCTTACCGGTGACCAGATCGAGCGCTTGGCCGAATCTTGGTATCAATCCTATCCCACGAGTGCGTCGCAATGTCAAAGCACCAGAAATCTCTGTAATGGTGGAACGTTGTTTGATGGAGAGATGAGAATTCACCACCTGTGGCGTCATTCAGGTCGGTGTTGAACATTGAACAGTGATTCAAGCATCAAATACCGAACAAAAATAGTTTCCCTCCTCCTGCGGGAGATGAGGCCACGGCGTGCGCGGATCTTGGTCCAGGGCACGTTGGAGAAACGAATTTACGCCATTCGTCTTTTTCTGGCGCGTATCGAAATACGTCATTGTAAAAATACTGGAAACATAGCTGAGTACAGTCCCAAGGTGATCGATACATTGGAAGACTCACCGCTCTTCCATCCTCGCTGAAGAATTCTCCCCCTATACACCACAAGTGATTTCCATTTGGACATGGTGTGAGTGTTGCATTTGCCCTTCTGCTCGGTGGTCCCTCAACGAGTTCTTCTGTCACAATATGTGCTTCTTCCCATTCCTTTCTCATCTACTAAGAGCACGCAAGATGAGCCCACGTTCGAACATGAGCCAATAACCACATACCTTTTCCAAGATAGCCTCGAGGTCTTGATCATCCTCATCCTCAGAGTCGTACTTGCTCTTCGACTTGGTGACCTTTTTCTTCTCTTTTCTCTCGATTTTTTGTGCCGCTTTCGCCTTTTTAGCCGCCTTTGCGGCAGTACTGTTGGCTTTCTTTTTCCCCATGAGCCAACGTGAAGTGACAAGTGTCGGGATCAGTAAGCAGATGATTAATTACCCTCGGCAATCGCCGGTATTCTATATGAGTGTTCCCACACCAAGTATCCCCTGATTCGGTTCATCACCCTCAGGCTGCTGCTGGTTCTCGTCCTTTGACATTGTGGATTATTCGACGTTTAGTCTTTCTCCTTGGTATCGACTCCTCGTTGCAAGTACGCCATCATTCTACCTTGAGCCCAATGTGGCTTTGTTCACTGGCAAAACCGGTACACTGGATATGACCATAAGGATAGGCCACTTACTGCGCCATGCGTCTTGAAATCGTGTAAGTGGTTCCTGGCTGTGTACAATGGGGTTCAGGCGCTGATTATTCTTGTTAAAATGTCCTCCACGAACCTTGACGACGTCATCAGGCTTGCCACTAATCCGACAGATGGCTTCTGCCATGAGAAGTTGTATACTAGCTTGGCACGCTTCTGGTTCCCACATGAAAGCTTGCAAATTGTCATTCCCTCCGGTCGATGAACCCCCAGAAGCAATGTACCCTACTTTATCATGCTCCGACGATATTAGCGTCTAACTGTGGCTATACTTCATTTATTTCTATTCTTGGACATGGCCCTTTGATATTAGAGATGCTTTATTCAAACGGCACTCGTCGTGCGTGCAGTGTCCTGGTAACATAAGGTTTGCTCTGGCTGTATGATCGACTTGGCCGGAAATTATGATCGCACAAATGAAACGTGGGGTCATATTGACTCAAGCTGGGCGTGATCACCGCCAACGTCCAAGTTCCGAGTGGACCAGGTCGCAGGGACTAGGTCGTGTTTAATTTATTGGCCACTGAGCTCACCAGTATCACTATTTCACGTATGGGCTGATCAAACGATCGAGTGTCAGAAAACTTGAAAAGTTCTTCACTTTCCTAATGTCTTCTTTCCTAGTGGTTACTACCCTTAGCCGCCAACTAGTTCTGATGAGATCCTGGGCTGGGCAGAGGGCGCTGATGAGCCTGTGGCCAGCATGCGGAAAACATACGGAGAATGATCGAATGGTGGAACTCTACTACCTAGATCTCTCGAATTCGTGAGTTCACTGTAATTTAATTTGTGGCGGAAGGAATGAGCGGTCTCGACTCACCAGTCAGTTATGACGTTGAGAGACCGGGGGCTCTGCTACGACTAGTGAACACCGAGTATCTATGAAACTTTCTTTCAAGAATGAAACGGAGTTAAAAGGTGCAAGTGCTTATCTCTACTATTCATCTTTCCATGCGTTTGACGCACCTCTAATGCTACACCGCGGCCATGGCACAGAGGAGTGGGCACGGAGCTGTCCCGAATATCTCCATATGGTTAGTGTGGCAGGAAGGTGCTGTGAAAAGATGTGTAGAATTTGGGTATTCATTCACTTCGAGTCTCATGAAAACTTCTGCATCAGAAAGAGCTGTACACTGGTGGAGGTCGAGAAGGGTCTGGGTGTGCAGAAACAGTGCTTTTTGGAGGCAGAAACTTCGAGGGCGAGCTTGGCCCCCACGTGTAAAGAAGAAAGCACCGCCACAGGATCATGTCCCTAAAGCTTCAGATCTGATCCGACTGCCGAGACTGAAATAAAAGGGCACTTGTGCTGTAAAACTCCTTGTCACCCAGCCGCATCCACTCACCGGCGTTCTCGTTCTCATTATGGGCCAGCTTATTAGCTCCGTTGTTTCTTCATATCTGCATGCTGCTACACTGCTTATACCTATTCTTCAGCGACGACCCATAACACTGCCTTTGCCCGAGGACGAGAAAGCACTACGTCAGTTGCATTCAGATGAGGGACTCGAGACTTCGCCTGACTCTTGTGCGCCTCAGACGCTGACATTTGCCCTCACTCGTCCAATACCCAACTCTTACTGGGCAACACCATATCTTCTTGCTTGCGAGTATCCCTGGACACCAAAAGACCCACATAAACCGAAGCTTGATGCACTTCTACACGCGGGCGTGCGGACTTTCATTGACTTGACGGAATGTGGAGAACTCCGACCTTATTGCGGTGATGTGCTCACTTCGCGAGCGGAAGTCCTTGGAATCGACAAGCAAGAAATCGAGTATCACCGGTTCCCCATCCATGATCGTTCCTTGCCCCAGTCCGTGGAATTCATGTACTCCGTGATGGAAGTCTTAAGGGACAACGAAAGACGGGGTCGTATTGCAGCTGTACATTGCCGAGGAGGGATTGGACGTACGGGCATGGTGATCGGATGCTGGTTGATCGAGAGCGGGAGAGCAGCAGACGGGGCGGAGGCCCTGGATATCATTGCAAGGGAATGGAAAACGGTTGAGAAGTGCAACAGGTTTCCGCATAGCCCTGAGACGGGACCACAGTTTGATTTCGTATTGCATTTCCAGGCTGCACCGAAACCGATCCAGCTTGTTTCCGTTGCTTCATGATGCAACGCCTTGACACGATCTCCATATTCCTTGCTGTTTCCTCAACCCCTATCTCTTGTTGCTCTCTCCCCGGAAGATATGAGGTTCGCTCCACCGGTAGTTTCAGCATACTTCAGCTTCAACCATTTCCTGGACTTATTTTCGCTCCGGTCCCTCGGAGTCCGAGTGCTCCTCCTTCGGATTACCGGATGCGGTTTTGCTCCGTCTTTTGTTGTTTTTGCTTTTTTTGTTTTGATGCATTGCTTATCGTTGCTACCCACTACATTCCGTCCTGAGTCGTTCATGCTCGTTTCAGTTTCACTCAATTGGACTCATTTACATTCAATGCGTTCATTTACACTTTCCAGACGATTCTACCTACTTCATTGTACACTACCTGCATTATACCCCACTACATAGAGCCTGTACTCCGGTGATTTTTGCACTCTACGCATTGATACTGTCGACCCTTTCATACTGCTTCCATCCAGGCGTTATTTTGGAGAGTTAAATAGAGTTACTCGATTCCCAAACACGACGGGCCTATTAACCTCTCGCCGACCATTCGTGAAACCTGTGAGGTTCTATACTGGACTCCTTCGGAAGTAGATCTTCCGCATTCCCTCCTCGTCGGTACTTGAGAAGCGCATCCAAAAATACAGTCAGCAGACACAATGACTAAGCCGCCATTCGATCCTGAATATCAAGATGATATCGACCTTCGCCATCGATTCAAGTCTTTCAAGAGCCACCACCTAATTCTTCGGAGTATACCATGGTCTACCTACACGAACAAGCATGGTGGAAGGAGGCAATTGTGTATCAAATTTATCCCATCTCTTTCTTTGACTCCAATGGCGACGGAATAGGTGACCTAAACGGCATTCATGCAAAACTCGATTATCTCCAGGACCTTGGCATTGATGTTCTCTGGCTTTCGCCGATCTACCGTTCTCCGCTCGCCGACATGGGATACGATATGTAAGCCCAAATCACTATTTTGGAGTCTGGGCGGCGTTCGATCCAGCACCTTGTTCTACTTACAGCTCAGACTATCGTAACATCGATCCACGATACGGAACATTGGCAGACTGGGATAACCTCCTCAAGGGCGTTCATGATCGTGGCATGAAACTCGTGTAAGCATATATCATTAGTTACGACTCCCCACTGATATTCCGATAACCTCGGTTTTGTAGCATGGATCTAGTAGTCAACCACTCGTCCGACGAGGTGAGAAAGTTGTAATTAAGTAATGGTCAAGATGACGACTAAAATATGCTTCGTGAACGGTACAAGCATGAGTGGTTTCTGCAATCTCGCTCATCAAAAGACGACCCGAAGAGGGATTGGTACATCTGGCGTCCCCCGAAGCTCGATTCAGCTGGAAACCGAGGTCCACCGAATAATTGGCGATCCGTATTTCAAGGTGAATGTAGCCTTTTTTAGGCAGTGCTTGGCATGTATATGCCAGATAGCGTCACCTCCTATTCTGAAAATAAACGTCCGTATCAGGTTCCGCCTGGGACTTCGATGAGAAAACAGAGGAATACTATCTCCACCTGTACGTTTCAAAGCAGCCAGATCTCAATTGGGAGAACCCGGAGGTACGGCAGGCTGTATACGACATGATGAAATTCTGGCTCGATCGTGGATGTGATGGTTTTAGAGTTGGTGTTTTTTTTACTGTATCTCTGGGCACGAGCCGAATAATCACGCCTTTACCTTGCAGATGGATGTCATCAATCTTATATCGAAAACAAAAGGTCTACCTGATGCACCGATCAGCGCCCCTGGCGAGTTTTATCAACCTGCCAGCATGCATTACGCCAATGGGTCAGTCTTTCCCGTGCCTATCTATGCTTCACAGCTGTCTCTAATGTAATGTCCCTTCACGCCACCAGGCCCCACGTACATGAATTCATCAAAGAGATGGGGCAGAATGTCCTTTCACGTCAGTCCCACGCGTTATTAACCCGATGCGATCTGTTTGGTGATCTTACCCGAGGTCAGAATACGACATCATGACCGTCGGCGAGACTCCGTTCACGCACGAAGCATCAGAATTGGCCGCATATGTCCTTCCCGCGAACAAGGAATTGGACATGGTCTTCCATTTCGAGCTAATGGATATTGATTCGCCCTTAGAAGGGCCTCAACGCGTTGCATTGATGAAAAAAGAGTGGAAACTCCCTGAATTAAGGGAAATTATTGTTCGTTGGCAATTGTATAAACGTGATGAGGGGTTTTGGAACGCGCAAGTCTCTTCTCCGATCTGCATTCCTTCCCATTTTAGCTAAGTAATGCACCTACAGAATATTCATAGAAAATCACGATCATTCTCGCGCAGTCTCGCGATTCGGGAATGATTCGCCTGAGTGGAGGGCATTGTCCGCCAAGATGTTAGCGATACTTGAAATCACACAAGGCGGCACTCTTTACATTTATCAGGACAAGAACTTGGTTTACAGAATTTCCCGAGGACATGGGGGATCGAAGAATACAAAGACGTTGCGTCACAAAATTACTGGAACAGGTGGACAAACCCATGAATGTCACCGATCGACTAGACTGATTAATCATGCACAGGATTCTTAAGAAGCGGCAAGAAGAATTCGGAAAGGAGGATGTTGACATGAGCGATGTTCTCGATGGGTTCGCCCAGAAGGCGAGAGATCACGCTCGAGTTCCCATGCAGGTAAATCTCCTCTGATATGTTTCAAAACCTTCATTCAACTGAGTTTGTCTCTAGTGGGATTCTTCGTCTAACGCAGGATTCACAACAGGATCTCCTTGGATGCGTGTCAATGAAGACTATGAAACATGGAATGCTGCTGCTGAGCTACAAGATTCTTCTAGCGTGCTAGCGTTCTACAAGAGTGCCCTCAAGTTCAGAAAGGATAACCCTATTTTCGTGAGCTACTCCATTTTACCGAGTGTGATTGGTTCGAGAGTAATATAAATCGTCAGACCTATGGGGAATTTAGGGATATTTCAAATGATCACCCCCAGGTTTTCGGATATATCCGAGCACTTGGCGACACTAAAGCTATCGTCCTCCTCAATTTCAAGGAGACACCTGTAGTATTTGACATCGGAGGTGTAGATCGATGGAACGATTATAAGCTCGCTTTAGCGAATTATGAGGACGTAAAGGGAGAGATAGGGCCGGAGAGTATGAAACTCCAGGCCGCTGGCGTTGTTCTGAGGGGGTATGAGGGGCGAGTTTATCTGAACAAGTGAAGGCGTATCGTTCCATCAAGGGGCTAGGAACCGTTCCAAAGTGCGCATTCGAGCTTTATTACCGCGTATGGTAGAGTCACGATTGACAGGGAAATCATGTTCTATGTGTGGACGCCACATATGCAAATATATACTTCATGTGCTTAAAAGAGTACAAAAGGTTGCCACCACTGATCCTTGACATTCCCGTATTCTCGAGTACCCTGTGATCTCGCAAACACAACCGGCAATACCGGATAGTTATGTTCCCCCGAAGCAATGGTTTCGCCTCTGTCACATACTACTTGGCGACAGATCGACTCATATCGTAGCGGCTGGCATCATCTACCGTCTGCATCGAAGCGAGTACAAGGGATTCTTCGCAAGCTCAGTATGTGGCTTATCACTTTCATCCGATAAAGCTCGGAGCCATCGATCTTACGTTGTGAGAGGGCTGAAAATCATGAGGCGGGGATGTTCAAGATAACTCTGCCTGTCTACCCTAGTAGGGCAGAGGGCTTGGTAATCTGCTTACTCTCTGGTGTCGGACCGAATGAAAGCTCTTTGAAGTTAACTAACTGCTCATACAACCACTGCAATAGCAAATCTCCGGCCCTAGTCCTCGAACCTCCCAACACTAGCTTGGGACGAGTATATACATTATAAATTTTGATCGACCGCTCAGTACTCATGCATCAGGGATAGGCAAAGCAGAAGATACGAAATTCAGGTCAGTTTTGAAACTTCTCCTCATTATGGCAAGAGAGGGCTGACTGCTTTTAGGTTGTATAAACATCGAAGCCCCAGAGGAACTGAGAACCAAATCGATCGCTGGCGCTCGGAAGACCTGAGAGCTCTCACGGTGACCTTGTTCTGGAAAAGGGTTAGTCTACCAGTGCAAGGACGCTCAAAACTTGTGGTTGTTTGGTGAATCCCTTGATAAACCCATCCCTTACGTCACTGCGCTTGTGTTGTTGAGAACATGATCGTTAAGTCGTAAAAATGAGAACGTGCTGGAGAAGTGATATACCACCCGTTGGCCCGTGGGTCATAACCCCTTGCATTGACTGGCCCAGATTATAGTACTGAATATCCAGGCTGTCCTCACTTCAGAGGCCAACCGACATTGGAAGGCGAATTCTCCTTCCAATCGCCTTCTAGAAAGCTTCTTCATAGCGCATCAGCACTACTCATGATATGCGATTTTCAGGTCGATCTCCGTTCCATATCTCATCAAATCCAGTCCTGGTTTATTCCATCAATCCGCCTTGTTCTCTTTGGGGCGTAGATTTTTAAATCTCTTCTGGACCAGCTCCAACGGCTATGCCTGCCTTCTTGCTCGCAAAGAAAGAAGTAATGTCTCAGAGGGTTCCCTGTGACCACCGCAGCTCCTTAGTCCTTGGATAAATTTGATATAACACGACTGGTACTACGTTTGACGATGTTCGGGTCGGCAGAGCTAGAAATCCGAATGGACTGGTGCTACTCGATAGTCATTTGACCACTTTTCCGAGCCGATCAGAGCGAAACAGGGGACTGAAAGAACAAAACATTTGAGGAGCAACTACATGCCATTACGGGTCCTAAACAGTTTTGACCGATATTCTAGGGGTCTCTCGACAAAACCGAACTCAATCTGATTTCGAAGAACTGTTTTCCCGCGCTATTCGTGAGGATTAACACTCCAGCAGCTTCTACGTCGATTAGCGATTGGGTGCTTCTCGGCGAGCCTTCCCTTCTGGTGAATTACGCAGCAATGATATTGAGGTCGATCTTGTTGTCTACTGTCACATGGATAGGGATAGCCCCTTGCGCCTGTCCTTGTTGTTTACTTGAAAACGCCCAAATGTCTTCGGCTATTCAGGAAAAGCAATCGGGGCCAATATTCTGGAAGATATCTTCCCAACCTAGAACAAGGGAGATCCATTTGGAGAGACATGTGTCATGGACCCACATTTGTCCACTGAGAGTTTATGTTCCTCCAGGCCACGAGGCAGAACTTCATTGGTCGAACTGGTAAAAAATCGCCGATTCACGATATTTGATCATCTCTCAGTCCCTTGCTAACATTACTTTCTATTTAGGATGCTGTCTTTAATGGATATGCTTCCAAGGGCCCAAGTATTCCTTCACATCGAGCTCTACGCTCCTCCATGATATTCACAGCACTTCGTCTTACTCAAAAAAGTCTTCCTGTCCACCGTCGGTCATACTTGTAAGCCTAAAGCACTGGTGCCTAGTGATGATTCACAGATTTTTCCGCAGTTTTCACTAAGATTGGGGAGCCCTTTCTCTCTGACGACAGAGGCCTAATGCTCCTGAACCCCCCAACCTCTGCGGCAATCCTCTCCCTTCCCGATGAAATTCTCGCCCTCATATTTCGCTTAGTCTCATGCATCCCTACGTCATTTCCGATATTTCAACGCGACCTCTTATCATTGACCCACGTGTGTGCAAGATGGAGGCATCTAGCTTTAACATCTGGGGAACTCTGGGCACTCCTTACCATATTTTTCCCCATTACTGAGCAAGAGTTGATTCGTGCTAGGGAGTGGATCCATCGTTCGAACACCTATCCTCTCACCATTGTTATTGACCTTCGCGACCCAGACTGGGATTTTAACGAGGAGTCTCACCCAGTCAAACAATTCGAAATGCAGGCGATGATGGGAGTTATCCTTCCTGCCTCAGAGAGATGGAGAGAAGTGAAGATTTCCGCCGACAATTGGGGGCCTCTGCATGTGTTCCTCAGTCACACCCAAAATATCTCAGTCCCACTTCTACAGAGCATACACCTCATGCGCTGCAACCCCTACTTCGCCGCTCCAAACCAAGTATTTGTCCCATCAATTTTGAGGACACTTTTGCCTTTGTTTGGTGGTCTGGAGTTGGACAAGCTCACGTCAGTTGAGCTTGAGGGCGTCCATGTAGATTGGACCTCCCCTGCTCTAAGAGGTCTCACTAGACTATCCCTCGGTTATCATGCCAAGGATATAACCCCTACCTTAACTCAATTTCGGGACCTGTTGAACTCGTGCCCCGAGGTTGAAAGCTTCACCCTCACTGGATGGGGTCCACGAATTGACGAGACCTCGTCCCCTGCGGGAGAATTGCAGCGATTTCGTGCTTCAATCACGCTTCCACGTTTAAGAAACCTAGAGATAGGGGTCATGATACCTACCTACGCGGTTAATGTTCTGTCTCTGTTGGTGGTTCCTTCGCTGGAATCGTTGACAATAGATGACATCTCACGATACGACCCGCAAACACTGGCTAGACCGGATCTCGGGCCTATTTTTGACTTCCTTGCCGAACAAACATCTTCATTCCATTCCTCCGCCATCTCCATACACCACCTCTCTACACTTGCTGTTATGAATCTTGACCCTGGCGACATATCCCTCCACCGGTTTCTTCAAAGCGCTCAAAACCTGCGGGTTTTACATATACGGAATTGTACCGCAACCGCCCTCTATGCCCTTGCTCCAAGCAGCATTGGTAACCCATCTCAGCATCTCGATCAACTATATGTTGAAGGATGCGACACGAATGTCCTGATTCACGTCGTCTGGTCGCGAAAGGCGGCTATCTATCGCAGCATGAACGTCAATTTTCAACTAGATGCGAACAATTCCCAATTCCCCCTGCCTCCAGATACGGCGAGCCAGTTCCAGCAGTTGAATATCAAGGTTATCCCTTTTAACCCTACCAAGGATAGGCACTGGCGAAGTTACGAAGTTGACGACTCTGAAGCACTCGTATCTGCCATTTTAGAAGAGCGATGGGATGTAGCTGGGGCTGTCATGCAGTAACCCCTCGATAAGGCATCTCGGACCGCTCTGAGCGAACATAAAATACCACTTCTATCTCGTTTGCGAACCTGTGACAGTATATAATTGAATCTATGTGATGCCGTATGAGTTTGACGACTGAACAATCAAGATTACAATCCATTCAAGTTGTAATTCAGCGCACTGGACGATCGTGCCGTGAAGCCACTTTTGGAAACTCATCAACGAGAGCATATTTATCCGAGATGTCAAACTGACATGGGAGTTAAAGTATCCGCATCTCCCCGTTCGTGTCAGGAACTTGGAGTATCCTAATAGTAGTTTCAATTGCAAAGTAATGTGTCGGATGATTTACGAAAGTGTCAAGCCACGAGCTTGTAACTCCTATCGGATCATGACTATTGGGATATTCAGAACTGGGGTGACCGGTCCTGACTTGTCTTTGTGGTTGACAACACTGGTAACAAGATACACACATCAAGGAATGCATATATTCTATTGGAACGATGATAACAAGGTATAGCCTTCGGGAAACTTTCAGAAACTAGATATTCGGAAGATCGGATTTGTTTGTTCAGGGTATGCGGATCCAGTGAGTTTCACTCTTGACGACATGACTTGCACTCGACCGCGTGTTCAAATGATAAACTTTCGGTTGGTATCCTGAAGGAAATGTTGAATTAAATTTGAAGAGCGGAAACAAGGAAAAGGCAAGGGTTCACCATAGGATGGGAGCTTCCAAGCTGAGGGACTTGATCGTACTTAGGCTTCAGAATTAATCTATGAGAGATATGTAAGGTACAGCTCGTTTCATGGATACGTGGTTGCTATAACTGACCTGACTGAGCGCAGCAATTCCCGATAAGATTGATCTGGCCGTTCCCCTGGAACAAGATCAGAAATAAGGAACCCGACAAGATTGATGCCACGATGACGGCTCACTGAGAGTAGATATAAATGTCTGATAATTCAGAGTGAGAACTCGGTGGAAGTACGTGCGGAAAGAATTGTCATTACATTACTCATTGCGCCAACGGCAACTCCATCATGAAAGGTGTCTGCACTGGTTTGGCCGTCTCTGCAAGCGGACCATGAGATCTAGAGTTCAAGTAAATTGGCTAGCTATTCCTCTAATAGATCCGATCAATAGATAACGTACAACGTCTGCGCATGTCGCTCTCCTTTTTCTCGCAGGCCCTCTGATATGTTCACCTTTCAGACGCCCATGGGACGAGTACTAATCACGTTAATTAGCCGTTGCCGACCGGGTTTTTCCAGAAGGGGTTTATTACAATATATGGGAGATCTGTTTGAAGTTATGGATTGAATCAATTTATATGGTGGGATTGGAGGATGGTGCAGCACAGACGTACCTAAAACGGTTCCAGAATGGCAGGACTACAGGTGGAGCACGTTAGTCATTAACAACTTACTCCTGTTGAGAAAATGTGGATTACATCAAAAAGCGCCTAATCACGTTGACCCCGGGATGTCACTAAAGGAGTCTAGTTAGAACAAAGAGTTCACGAACCGTAAGCCTACAACCAGTTGGAAGGCGAGAAACCATTATCTCATGCAGGTCCTAAGCATGACTCAGACCTCAAAAACAGCCCTCCTGGAAATATGTTTACATACGTCATCCACGATTTGACCTGCCTCCTGAAAATCCAAAGGAAATATGACTGCAAACGCTGGTTTGAGTTTGTCCTTGCGATCTGAGGATAACGAACCTTCATCAAAGCCATCAACTTCGTCTCCGTCTCGATCTTCAAGCTGGCCACCATGCCCAGAATCTGGGAGAAGTTTAGACATCTAGATTCGTTTGAGTGACTATTGGAAACTTACAATGGAAAAACAGAGAATCATGGGGTTTCGCGCTCCGAACTAGCCATTTCATAGCATCAATCATATTTTGCCGAGTAGGCAAGTGCCGACGCTCGGTTGTATCATCAGTCAACAAGACAACGTCTTCGTTCCTGAACCCATGCTGTTCTGGACAAGGAAATGTGGTATTAGGGTGGGCTTTGAATCTAAATCTCTATATTTTAACACTCACTTATGAGCCATTTACGAACACTACGAGCGTCATTTATGCAGCCACGAAGTTCGTGACTCTGGCCATGGTAGTTGATACCAATCTAAGTTACCTGGCCAATAAGCGACCACCAGGTTCGGCAAAGCTGACATTTACTTACGCAGAGAGCCTTCTTTCGACCCGTACAATTAGAACAAAGGAAACGATCGTCAGAGTGTGTTGGAGTTACTGCGGCGACTGCTGGTGATGAATGCTGGGGCCGCGGGACGACGGGTCGAGCATCTCCCATCGATCCATGTGAATGATGATGAGAACTTGAGTGGTGTTGTGGTTGGGGGTAGTGAGCCGTGGTATCGTTTGCATAGTACGAAGGGGGGTGGGAGTTCGAATAAGTGACAGGCTGTGGAATCGCAATGGGCTGTGATGAATGGGAATGTGAATGACTCCTGTGTCGACCGTCACGATGTCGCCGATGAGAGTGTTTAATAATGATGACCTGAGGAGGCGCCACCTGATATGACTCGCGTGGAATTGTTTCTTGGACGGGTGGCTGTTGTTGGGGGTAATATCTGTTGGAGGTTCAATGATATGTTTTCACAGAAAAACATATCTCAATCAGGAATGCTCACTGGGGGAAAGAAGCTTCTCTGGTTTACGGTATTGCATGATCAGTGGTGTATTATCACGACATGCATAGAAAGTATTCTCGAATCACTCACGCCATTGCAGGTGGGGCTGTTATGTTCGGCATGGGCATGTAAGAGGTATTTCCGGGGTAAAATGCAGGAGCAACCGTTGCATTAGCATGTGGACTGAGTCAATGGTCATACTCTTTAAATCTTTGGTTCCATGTTCAAGGCACTTACGATGAAGGAAACCTGCGATAATGAGTGTGCTGGAATGGTTCTCGATTAGAAGGAAACATACGCAGGGCTAGGGGTACGCCTTGAAGGTCTGGAAGGATTCTGGGTGTTGTCACTAGCGTTAAAATCCCACATCATCTTGCCGATCAAAGCAGAGACAATTTCTGACGGCTCAGGACCGTCAATGTCGCTTTGAGAAGATAAGCAACGTTCAGAGACGGGAAAGAACGAGCGTTCAATCTGTCATCTAGCATGATATCCTTATGTGCCGAGGTGCGCCGAGTTGAGCCATCCCAATTAGGGAGTGACGGGAGGGCCCCCGGACCAAAGTCAAAAATATTTCTCCTTCTGTGCCATAAGTATGGTAATCGAAGTTTGGAATTCGGCGGCGGCCGTCACGACCAGGGATAAAAGCTGTACACCGAGGTTAAAGGCCACGCAAACTTGATAGATCCTGTAATGTTGGCACACCATTTATACCGATGGACGAAACTGAATGTCCCTAAGCAGTGTTTGTCGGGGCAACTAGGCAGTACAGTACAGGCTGATCAAGCTCAAGGCCGAAGGTGCAGCGCCCGTCGAAAAGTGTCCGGGGTCCAGACTGTGGCCATCACATGACAGTGCGGGGACATCAATGAGAATCCTTGAAGGTCGGAACCTACAACAGGAACACAGCCGACCTCCACCATCCCCCTAGACTCCGTCTCTAGGAGCAATGATTCTACCACAGGACGCTGCTATGGGCTTTACGCCCCATAATGAAATCCAGCAGAGATATCCTATGCTTTTAACCTTGATATACTCGCAAATATGATCGTCGTTCAACCTGTCCAGAGCTGTGGTTGAACCCTGCCTTCATCCGAGGAAGCTCGTCTTGTAGTTGGAATGCTCATGAACGTGGTTCCTCAGTTGCATTTGGGCCTTATATACGTCTCTATGCCCCCGGAATAAATTCCCAAAGTTACCAGAACTACCATGGTAAGGAGGCTGGAAATCCCATATAGCCAAGCTAACATTCTCGGTCCCAGCGTTGCTTTAAACCTATCTTTGAAAAATACCTTCTCGAAACATCCACCATCACTGAACTGGAACAATATCCCTTCATGGATGCCCCTCACACTGATCTATACGAGGGGAAACTAAACAATCAAGCTGTTGCCCTTAAACGATGGAGAGTTCCGAGAACATCGAATGAACAAACTGAAATCACCCTTAGGGTTTGTGTTTTGAAACTATATGAAGGCGGAAAACCTCACTGAAACATAACAGATGCTCGTCAAAAAGCTCGACGAATGGAAATCTACCTCCTCTCACCCCAATATATTACCATTTCTCGGCCTCTGCGAGGGCAGTGGTCGAGTCCCCGTGCTTATTTTACCGAAGCTTAGATGTGACATTACACGATTCGTCTCGGAGAACTCTTACGCTGACAAACTCGTTTTGGTGAGCCTACCGATCATATTTCTGTTACCTTTACGCATGCTTACAGCATGCAAACCCTTCCCAGGCATACCAGCTTTCCGAAGCCTTGTCGTATATTCACAGTCAGGACCCTCCTATCGTTCATGGGAGTATCAAGGATGTGCGTAATTTGTCCTTCAACACAAACCCCAGCACTGATAAGTCAATATCAACAGACAAACGTACTGATCTCGTGGGATTACCGAGTAATGATCACGGATATTGGCATTTATGCCACTTTCTCGACTCCTGAAATGACCCAAGACTGGCGTCCCAGTGATCGGCCTCGCTTTCAGTCTCCTGAACAGCTCACGCGAACAGACGTTGAGTCTTTGCAGCCTCCTGTTGATGTTTGGAGTTTTGGTATGGTAGTTCTCCAGGTGAGTAACCTTTTGTTTGAAGTTGTACGTACGTGTATGCCTCATAACTTATCCTATTACAGATCTACACCGGCAATCTCCCTTACGGGCATCTGTCAAATTCCAATACCGCTATTCTTCACATCGCGCAGGGTTTGCTCCCTCCGCAGCCTGATGAAAGTCTAGTCAGCTCAGATTTATGGCAATTGTTGACCTGCTGCTGGGAGTTCAACCCCGAGCTTCGTCCCAAAATGACTTCCATATCACCTTGGATCCGTCTTCTACGGGAGAAACAACGATTTCAGAGATCATGACCCTGGCTCTTCGTATTGTAGAGCTCATAACCATTGATTACTACACATTTCCTAGTATTGAATCGCCATCGGCCTGTTGGTCGTGGGTAGACTTGCGGTGCCCTTATGTTTAGACTTGGAAGACTATTCTTATTCTGAGTTCCCCATTTGCGATTTTTCACTTCCTTGACTTACAACCACGAGTTCTTGAAACCTTTATAAATCTTATTCTGTTCATGGCAATCGAGGCTTTCAATTTAGCACATAAATATGAAGGCCATTGGATAGTTTTCTTGCCATCTCAAGCACCGAGTAATCCATTAAACACTATTAATAAGTTAGCCATGGCGTAAGTTTGGGCTGATTCGATGCATTGATGGTCGACGTGATGTACTCAATTGAACAAGACCTCTGGAAGTTAGAAAGTTGACATGACCGCTGACAAGGTAAAGATATACGTTACACGCGTAGATCGCGATATGAAACCATTCCCTTGATTACAAGATTTGGAACTGTGATTATATGTGTGTAAGGGCGGCCAAACCGTGTCAAGCATCTCTGCGTTTGAAAATCAGGATGAACTTGCCGCCAGGACCACGCCGATAGTGTAATATTCTGCGAGAAGAACGAGCGGCATTGCGAGCCGTGCAGGTAGCTCAAGTGGTGAGAATAACCTCAACTCTGTTCAAATGCAATAGCTTGGGCAGTGTGCGTGCAGTTTTTGCGTTAGACTCCGACCAAGTTTCATCACCTCCGAGCTTTTTCCTTCCTGCCAAAGAGCTCTAAGGGGTCGGTATACGTTTCCCAGGGAGCATCGTCGATGCTCCTATTTCTAAAGCCCAAACCTTGCCTAGATCGCTGGGCTTGTTGTCTGGAGCGCTCTTAATCACATTGCATCACAAGTAAGCGGAATGTCCTAAATCACGCGAATATGCGAAAAACATTCATGCGACGAGTGCGACGACAGGATCAAGAGAGTGCTATTGATCCCGGTGTATATCTCCCGCTCAAGTCGGTAACGAGATCCACTGACCCCAAGGAGACCTCAAGCGGTGCCATCCACCCAGGGCGCCGGCGGTCGTACACTTCGCGGCAGGTCTGCGCTGTGCCCCTACTTCAGGAAACCTATACAACTGAACACCTTGGAATTCCAAGTCAAAAAGCTAATATTTTCCCAGACTAAGTTACATACACTCTTGATGCCGTACTACTCGAGACTAAAATTTAAAATGCCCAGTCCTGGTGACGAGTGGGTACCTCGTCACGTGCTCGGACAAGGAAGTGAATGAATGGTACAGTATTTGAATTCTATTACTTTCTAAACACCCTCGGACCCAATTGCGATTTCCTGGATTTTCGCAACCACGTCAGGTTTGCGAATCTTTAGAAATCGTTTGGGCAACTGAGTCCTGACTGAAAAACCATTCATTCAGGTTTCCACGTTTCAGCAGAGCTCGGAAAGTCCGAATTGACCAGCAGCAGCGACAACTTGCCATGTGGTCGGAAAGGCACATATTTCTCCCCTCGCCCTGAAAATTGCATTCACCCACCAATATTCCTGGCGTTAATCTCCTTTCTTAAGATTAGTAGTTTGGTGTTTAGCTACCAGGGCCGTTAGTGGTGTGCACCACTATATATTTCTTATGTCGCTCGGCACTGTCCCTGTTCTGATTCGCTTCTGATTTTTACGGCTTGGCTTGACACCTATGTACATAGTTTACCTTCCAATTTATTTGTTACTCCGCGGCTGTGTTTGCCAGACAATGTTTTGGGCAGACACGTTTTGGGTGCGTTCGGCGAAGTCAAGTGAAAAACAACCCTTCACTGGATTTTATATTTACAATTGCTTCTTTTCTCTGTCACGGCTAGGCTGACATACTTTCCCCCATTTGTTTGATTCGAGAAGTACACATTCATGCAGTTTTCCTCCTTATGTCTTTTACAGAGTTGGAGTCTTGACGGTGATCACCGCTGCGCCCCTTCTGATGCCACCTAGCTTACACTTGTTGTCTCCAGGACCTATCTCTGCAAAATAAAAATAAAATAGATCCCATGCCTACGGTATTCAGGCGGTGTGACAAGCGGTAGAAATCGACTGAGGCCATCGTAACGGGTTACGCCCGAGAGATCTCCCACGATCTCAATCGGGTCAGTCTGTTGAAACGACCGACACTATTCCCACGACTATTTTTCGTCCTTGTGTCCAGGCGCTGCAACCTCGTACTTATTATCCGGAACATGGCCCGCTCCTCATTGTTCTTACCATGGGATTTACCATTCGGGAGCATTGAAAAACCATTCGTTACAATTGTTTCAAAGCTCCATAATATCTTGAATAGTGCCGTGTTGATTGCGGTATTATCGCTTGTGCTATTTCCACCCCATCAATGTGTTTTCCACCATCGTCGTGGTGAACAGGTTCATGACACCATCCTGACACATCCTTCAGATGCAGTCTAGGGAGCAATGCATTGTGGCATACGATATCTACCCACAATAGCTTTGCCTTTGACTTTTTCCGAATCAAGCTGATGGTCAGGGCTGTCCAAATCGGCCGACCCTCTTTTCAATGCACTTGATTGCATCTCTCCCAAATCTCTCCTTCCGTCAAAGTCTGCTGGATACACCCATGCTGAGGCCCTGAAATGGCCAATCCTAGCATTACTCCAAAGGGCACGGCAGGGACAATCCAGATCCATCTCGCTCGATTTCAATCGGAGTAACTGGTCGGGAACGTGATAGACTTGCTAGACGTAGTATTGGGTTTATCCAGTGTCTGTGGTTCTCCATATTGGTATCAAAGTTGACGTGAGATATCTTTGCAGACTATGCTTCAAACACCGTCCCTACATCATCTCCAGTGGTATATAAACCACTCCGACCAAGACCTATGAGCATTCCACCAGTGTCCTTCGTTCTGTCTTCGAATCATGTCTTTCCTCTCAGAACACGTTTCAAGCATCTCGATCACATACGAAGCCAAACGTTCCGAGCTCACAGCACTCCATCGACTTCTTCGTCGCTTCGCTTCACACCCATTATTCAACGTGAGTAGGATTCTCACTCTGACTTCGGTCCCGCACGGCTGACAGTTTTCGGATGGCTAGTGTGATAGTGTATTCCCCCGATCTGCGTTCTGGAAACAAGAGATCGGCCGTGGGCTCCAATATCTTCTTGAACGCGTGGCATTGCCCACGTCTGCATGTCACGACTTTATGGATTACTTTAACCACGAGATTGTCCCTCTCCTTGGGCCTGCCCCCCAGGAATTCAAGATGCAGGGCATGAAGCCATGCACGTTTTTCTCTGACGACCACACCCCCATGGAGCTCATCTGGGCTGTCGAGGCAGATGGGAAGATGTCCATCCGCTTCGCCATGGAACCTCTGGATTCCGTAGACGGAATGCCCAGCCCGTCTGAGGACTGGATGTCAACTCTCCGTAACTTGCGTTCTTGGCATCGCACAAAAACATGGTCTCTTGAATGGACAGATATCTGTCGGGAGACGCTGATCCTTGACCATGTGGAAAGTGGTGAACGAGTACAATATCCTTCTCAGTTTTTCCTCGGTACGCTCTTCTCTGACCTCGATGGAATACTCTGAGCTCACTTGAACAACAGGAGGTGACTTCTCACAGGACTCAATGGTTGGAAAATTTTACTTCCTTCCTCATCTCCGAGCGACCAAAACCAATGTTTCACATGAAGACCTCGTCACTCAATGCATGTCGCGCATCGGCCTCGTGGAACCATGGATACGAATTCTTTCATTCATGAATACCATCCCCCAGAAGGAACGACCTGTCCCAGATATGATTGCCGTCGACTGTGTTCCGTCGGCTCAGAACCGCATAAAAGTTTATTTCCGATCCGATGCAACCACACTTGACGAAGTCGTTCGTATTGTTCGCTTAGGTGGCGCACTCGATGATGATCCGCTAATCAAAGAGACAACCGACTTGATTGAGGACCTGTGGAAACACCTTTTCCCTGGAGTCGGACGCTTTGACCACATAAAACCTTCGCGCCCTAGGAAGGTCGCCCATGGGTTCCTGATTTACTTCGAGATGAAATTGGGCTCGAGTCGCTTGTGGCCAAAGGTTTATTTCCCGGTTCGTCACTTTTGTGAAAGTGATGCATTCATCGCCAATGCCATCTCCAACTTCTACGCTCCATACAACGAAGATTTCTCAAAACGATATCTGCGCGATTTGCAAACCGTCTTGTAAGTCCCACCTTTGTAGCTAGTTTTAATATTTTCACTCAAACACATTCCTCAGTCGTCACCGAGATCTATCAAGCCGAACAGGAATCCACACATACGTTGGTTGCTGCGTGCGCAGAGGCGGCCCACAGCTGTCTATGTACATGAGCCCAGAAGTTTTTGCTCCTGAGCGCAATCTTTAGAGCTTCCTTCCTTCATGTCATTCTCTGCGATACCTTATTTTTATTTAGTCACATCAAGCAAGATTCAGCATTTTATGCATTCATACTTCATCATGTGTTAACATATTCTTTTACTGTTATATGTCACTCTAGAGCCTAGTGACGACTTAATCGCACGTCCAAAATCTCCATGTGTATTGTTTGCCCCTTTTCTTGTATCTATCTTGTCTCTTTCGTCATGATTTCGGGTTATTTGGATTTGGGAGGAATGCTCGCACACTCATGTAGAGGTTAAAATGATCATAGACTGATAGATGTATCCACTATCAATATATATAGACTTCATTCGTTGCGATTTTGCTGATTCGAATCAACGTTCAATCATCTCATGCTGTGTTGTAGTCATCATTAAATTACTTTACTGACTTTTCTGGACTTACGCTTTCGGAAAAACCATTCCTTTGGCGCTAACGCTGAGGCTTGGCCCTACTACAAGTGTAAACTTGAGGCAAGATAACTCTCAGGGACGCTGGTGATAACCTGGATGTGCCATCAGCAACTGATGGAAGGCCCCCCAACCGTATGAGTGCATGAACATATGAACGTCCGTGATAGGATTTCCAGCCAAGGGTCCTTCACCACCGACAACCAACGGCGAACACTAAACGAAACCCCCGAGGTTCGATGCTCACCGATTGATATCTTAGATCCCGAAGTCCCTCGTAATCAATGGCCCCCAACAATCGCGATGATCAAAACAAGCTGTTCACCGGTCGACAGAATGCAGATAATAGGTGATATGGGCGCCATATCCCAGTGTAACATTGAGAAATGGGCGGCCACACGAAATGGGACCCGATCAATCAATTTCAGGCTTTCTGATCGTGTGGGAATAAGGATATCTTGGCGGCGGTGAAGCTTTTTTGAGTTCGAAGGGTAGTGTCACAGTGCTAAACTTGCAAGGCTGTAAATGGAGAAACAGAATGCTGGATTTGGGTAGGCGACCTGTGTTCTTGATATTGGGGCAGGAGGTCCTCCGGGGTGTAAAGCGAAAGGACTAAAAAATGGCAGATCAAGATCGGATACGATCCCCAGTAGGTTGCCGCATGGTCGATTTCTCGAGTACTTACCCCAAAAAGGGTTACGCCGAACGAATTGATTTGACATTCACAGTTATTCATCGTTCATCAATTGTGACGGTTCAGCTGGCCTAAAAGTCATTTTGCTTGCTTTTGACGGTGTTAATCAAGAGAGTTAGGAGAATGAGTTCAATTAAATGGAATTTCAATGCATCAATATCGGCAAGTTTTCGAAGTCGGGATCGGATATCAATCAAAGATTCATTGTCAGAAACTTACCTACACAGCCTACGGCAGCTGTTCCGAGGAAAGCAACGTTTCTTGGCCCAGGACTAGTGGCTTTATCTGCTGGCTAAATTTAAGTGCCTGGCGTAAGCCCAGGCTGTTTCAATGATACGGAATAGAGGTCCAAGTTTGGCCGGGGACCGAAAGTTACCACTGTCGATGATCCGAAAACTATGAACATCGTTCAATATTTCGTTTGTTCGTAAGCGGCCCTTGAGAAGCAACTCATGCCAAATCACTCCGCAATCATAAACTCGTCTGCCATGACACCAGATTTAGTATCAACACGAAAAGAAAACCGACGGGAAAATATGTGCCAGCATCAGCTACGATCAAATACCGGAACACCGCGTCCCATGTTTACTTCTAAGACACATGCCCCACATTAGAGTCGGGTACAAGGTTCCAACGCTTCGACTGGATGTTATCGGGACTGAAATTACCCCGCGTTGGACACTCGATGCTCCAAATTCAAAATCAGATCGCAGAAGCTTGTAATCGTATTTCCTGGCACTGTTAGTTCTGCCAAACCAGTCCGGATTGCCAGTCGGCCTCTAGAGTAAACATATGTTTTGGCTGGTATACTTATCGGCACCGGCCCGCGAGAATGGCTACTTGCCACGCTGGGGTATCTGTGCGATGGTCGGAAAACGAAGATCATCACACTGGTCGTGAGTATAGATTATAGTTATTTTTACAGGCCAGATTTCCTGTTCTATGACTTACACAGAAGAATGATGTCGATGCTCTACCAGTTAAGTGAAGCTCTATAAACATGGTTATCATTAACTGTTTCGACTGAAATAGGATGGATCGCCCTCAAGCAACTCAGAGAGATCAATGTACTGAGAAAATTTGTTGACTACCATCTTGACTGCTATCTGATTAATTACTACGCTTCAAATATACTTTGAAACTGCTGAGCAATGCCAATAAACATAAGTATGCACTGACCTACATTGAGCTCATGCGCCAGTCTTTACGTTATAGTATTAGTAAAATGCTAGTAAACCTCTACCATTGAACGGCATTATTGCATACTTTTGTCTCCTTCACTAATTATGGAACGTTCTTGTTCATGGATCATTTGTAACGATCATGACATGTTGTTCTTGATCTTATCCAAACTGAGTGCCCAAGATGTGGTTATCTCAGTCGCGATCACACTATTGCGGTGAAGACGCAACGGACATATCGGGGTATTTGAGGGAGATTCGAGCCGTCATCGATTGGCTTCTAACTTCCCGAGTACCTCGTGTACTGGCTATTAATATCTTCCTGCTACGCGCGCCCATACAGCGACGTCCTCTAACATGGGGATCAGTCAAGGTGGTCACCTTGAGAGAAAGCACTAAAGAATCGTACATCATGAAGTTAGGCAAGTGGATCGTCGGATTTGGGGTTCTCATGTTGGAGCTCCAGACCTAAGAGATGTGCAGTTCAGGGACATCTAAGGGGCCAGCAAGAAGCCTTGCAAGCCCGAGCAAGGGTACTCGTGGTGCTTGAGCGGTGTGGGGCAGCCGCAGTAGGAATGTCATGATGGGTGCACCATTGTTACGGGAAGCTCTTGATCACTAGGGCGCATCTAGTCCTCAGTATACTTTGATATATCCAGTTTGAAAATAGTGTTTCATGGCGGCAATTGGAGCCAAACGGACTACGGCTCGCGACTTAGGTGGGAGTCAAGAAAGATACAGTATCTCTTTAGTTCTCATGTCAGCCGTTAGCAGTAGAACTCGAGCAGCTAGTCTCTTTCATGCCAAACTTATACTCAAGCTCGTTTGTCAACGGCAGTAGTATGGTGTTTATCTAGACTATACGTGGAACTGGCCGAATCTCTAGACACTGCCACGACTAAAAATGTATGATCATAGAGTGTGACGAATGATGGTTTCTTCAGTACTTCTTCTGCATCTTATCTACACGATTGACGCCCAGCGGCGGCAGAAGAACAGAGCCACAGCGGGGTAATTAGAATTTAGTGCCTGCATACATCCTGACCCAGGGCCGGCGAATGGGGGACGTCATAAAATCTAACTAGGATCTCCGCCTGACAAGCGCCGCTCCTGTCGCTGGAGAACTGTAAATGATATAATTGTTTTAAGAATCCCGTACCTGAGAATGGAGACATCTCTTTAATATACTACCTACCTGCATGTAGTTAATCATATGGCGCGACTGGTTTCCGCCGGGCGGACTTTAAATCTCAATCCGGTCGCTTGTGAACTTCTTTTGATGTTTGAGCCTTCTTATCCGAGCCTTGTCTATGGCAACCATTCTACCTCTCATTTAACGGATCTTCATATTCTTGCCGCAGTCAATCATATGGAGTGGATAGGGATGCATGTTATATCAAGTCACCCCTTGTAATGCGAAGATGAACGTTTCCTATGGGCACGGTAAGTGATCATCGTGACCCAGCTTATGCAGAAAGTGAAAATAATGACAGATCCCATGAGTTGTCAATCAGTCTAAATCATACAGAGCATACGGGGATGACATCGCAGCAAGTGTATCAGCCCCGCCGAGCTGTTCCTTTCAGTCTATTCTGATGGTTTTTATCTAAGATTAGTGGAGAGCTCCCGACCTATTTACGAACATGTTGACTTCGGCGGTACTACTGGAACGCAGAATTTAACGGAGGGTTTTGATGCATAATGAGGCGGGAGCTATCACCACAGGTAGGGTTGGCTATGTGCAAATGGCTACGAGCGGTGACAGTTTGCGATGATGTTGATATGTAGCTATTGATGGATGGCTTTCAAGAACTATGAAGCGGTGCTCATGTGATGCAGCCGAATGTACGCTCTCCACACCCTCACATCTCTGCTGTGATGGTCATGAGTACGCATGGCTACTATCGTGCTCAGGCCATCGAAAGCCTGTCCATTGCACGACGTCGGGGAAACCTGTTGATGCTGAACCATAGTTGGAACTACAAGAGCCGCATTAAAGGAGTTTAGTATATCAAGATTTGAGGAAAATAGAAGGAGAAGGAACTGTGTTCTAGGCACTTCTCGCTTGCAGCTGTCATTTCTCAGGAATTTGAAAAGAGATGACGATGGCTAGTGAGTGGGCTTCTTTGAGTGCTGCAGTGAGCACATGAGCCATCTAAAGTCGTATCAGCTTATAGGTTTCAAGGTGAATCAAGGGTTTCGGGGCTATTTGTTTGAAATCGTTCTAGGACTGCTGTCAGGGTTTGAAGGTATTGCGAGTCTAGGAGTTTCCAAGGCCGATCGCGGTGTAAGAGCGAGCTGTATCAAGACAGTCTAAAAGCGGAAGCACAGAGACGAGGAGGCCTCACTCTGGACGCTTGAGCCAGGTAGATACGTTCGATGCTAGGGCCAGAGGGCCTAACGATTCAGGCTTGCTTGTGCTCAATATAGCTAAGTCAGCTGCGGTACCGAGAAATAGGCAGTTTCGAGTGCCTAGTTTCTTTTATTATTAATTTTACATCTCTACATAACTGCACTTTGTTTCTTAGACGCTAATAACTGCCATCAGGTTTCGTTTCCCAGCGAATTATTCTACCTTAGAATTGGGAAGAGTGAGCTGATCCTAAAAATACACACGTCCGGAGGCATTAGTTGTCAGACTGATTGCACCAGTCTAGTGTATATGTCTGGTCAACAATGTCAGCGGCGAAATGCTTGGTAGAAAAATGCAGGAGGATCTGTTACTCCGCCGCACTTGTCAAAGAGACATCAAAGCAAGTGTATGGGTCTTGGCATAAACAGCGCTGGTCATACATCCATTATCCAGGTTCACCTTTGCACAGGGGCGCGGTTCGCACTGATTGCATCATGATGTACGTGGAACATTCTGAGTGTACAGTAGAAGTTCTACAAATGAGAAAGTGTAAGAGGCGTGTCAATCGGCATGTTTTGCATCAAAATTGCGACATTAAACTGGAGCTGGACAAGACCATTGGCAGGATGGGACCGATGAGCCCCACATTCCTTTTGGGTATTCCGGTTCCGAATGTCCGAGATACATAGATGACCTGAAATCGATTTCAAGATGTATTTTGTGTTTGTGTCGTATTTGATCTTGCCCCCACTAGTTTCTGCCTCGTGTTGACAGGGACAGAGGCAGTGGTACCGAATAATTAACTGTTTGGGCAGATTTGGGTGTTGAACATGGCACCGCCATCACGTGACCGAAAGTTGAATCGACGCGTCTGGCGTCGAGACTGTTGTTCTCTTTCTCACATACCAGCTATTAGCTACCACAAGATTCCAAAGCTCTTCAGGCGTTGATTTCGCCAACTGTGGGGCTGGAGTGTGCTGGTGGTGAAGATTTGAAGGTACGCACGATCTAGGTACGTGGATCGGTCGAAAGTCCAGCCAGGTTACTGACAGAACTGGAATAGAGATCCCGCAATTATATCCACACAGAAAATTCAACAATTTAACGCAGTTACGCAGCTCACACAGCCCGCACGCATATCCGTTCTACTATTTTTGACGACGCTCCATTTCGTTCACGAGGCCAAGTATTTTGTTGCAAGATCTATCAATTCATTTACATCGATTTAACGAGCTTCAAGACTTACGCATCCCATGCAAGATATGCTGCAAAATTCATCAAATATTCATACAACCACTACTTCTCACGACCGTCCCCAGATTCCATCCATTCGGCTCATTTCTGCTACGCCCTCTGCTTCCGGAATGGCTTCCGAGGCTAATAATTCGTTTACAAACTCGTTCGAGAGTTCGTGGGCATCCGCCACTCCTTCTGTGATTGCCCCCAGGCCAGACGCACCGACTCGCAAACGTCTTGTTCCCAAGAAATCTAAGCTGGGACTTCTCAGCGTTGGCTCGAGGGACAAAGGGAAAGAATTCGCTGATGCCACCCGTCGAGATAGCGCCGCTGTTCGAGATGGGTTTGACATCTACGTTGACCAAACCAATGACCCCGAACTCGAAGACATTGTTGTCGTGAAGAAACAGAAGTCGCGAGGAACCCTCAATGACCTCAAATGGGGTGCTCTCGGGGAGGTCACGAATGTTCCCAGCGTATCTCAAAACGGTCCCATTTCAAGCACAATATTGAAGATGAAAGATGAGGATAAGAAATGGTGGAGTATTGGAAGAGGAAGGAAGGACTCGAAAGGGAAAGACAAGGATGGCAAAGAGAATGAAATGCGCTCCCAATGTGGGTTTTTATGCACGTCTCATATAGCTCATGATTGCTCATCCTTTCATTTCCAGCTCCACTGATGCGGTCGAAGAGTAAGGTTTTGAGTTTTCCACGTTTACTGCACGGCTAATTTTGATTGTCGTTTTTCGTTTAGCCCCTGAACCCCTGAAGGCCCACTCAGATGGTCGTGCACGCTTCAATTCTCTGGACTCCAGAGCTCTCTTGGGCGCGTCCGTAAATATGGGTTTTTCCAAGACGTCAACAGCTTCTGATCCGGAACGAACCCCTCGACCAACCCATCCTCAACGATCATTTACTCCTGATTCGCTTAGAGAAGCATGTCGAGCTCCGTCTCCCCCACCTCCTCGTTCGACTACTCCCGCTTCGACTCTAAGCGGGTTCCTTGCACCTTCCAGCTCGTCAAGTGGTGGTGTAAAAGAGCAGGGTTCAATCGCTCTTCGTGCCATTCGCTCCGTAAAGTCTTTGGCTCGCGTCGGAGGCTGGTCCCAGCTGGGCGTCAACGAGAACGGTACCAAGGAGGGTCCCGTGAAGGAGAAGAAAGAGAAGAAGAAGGAGCTCAGGGAGGGCAAGGAGAACCGAGACGGTACCCTCCGAGAGAAGCGGGACAGGAAGGAGAAGAAAGACAAGAAGGACAAGAGGGAGAAAGACAAGAGGGAGAAGAAGGAGAAGAAAGAGAGGAAGGAGAGTGATGGTACTCTTCGCCTCTCAACATCAAGTTTCGAGGCCGGGTCCCTTACAGCAAGCCCAGAACAGGTCGAAAACACCCAGACCCTCGGGAAGAAGAAGCGTTCGATTCTTGGAATAGGCCTAGGCCTTCCATCTTCAATGCGCCTGCCAACTGCTCGCGGCGGATCGACGACATCATCGATTTTCCTTCAACCAAACCGTCCATCTGTTGAAGGCCTGGGAAATCGACCGAAGGAGAGGATGGGTTCAACAATCAGCACCGCGTCGTCCTTGAGACCCATTTCCATGGCTTCGAGCTCTGGAGCGTCGGCTTCCACTCGTGAGAGCCGGGGAAGTGTCAAGTGGGATGAGGAGGGGCTACAGAGCGGTAGACGGGAGATTCAGAAGGAGAAGAAGGAGAAGCGAAAAAAGAAGAAAGAAAGGGAGAGGGAGGAGGGAGTTGATAGCAAGAGGTTGAGCGACGGAAAGAGGAGAATTTCGATAACCGACGTATTCCCGGAAGTCACTATGGGAGAGGATCTGATGGATGTTGACCGCCAGGAAGAGATTCATAAGAGGTTCAGCACTGCGTTTCCTATTGTCACCATTGAGGAGGCGACGACAGACGGTCATGATGACGAATCCGACAATATTCACGATTCGCTTGTTTATGGAGGTATATTGAAAGAGGATGAGAAGAAGGACTCGCCGCAAACCACTCCGGTCAAGCGTCAGCGTGTGCGACCGATGTCAGAGCAGCTGCTCGGCAAAGCGCGTCCACGCGCAGTTTACGAGGATGATGAGGGTTAGTGGAATGTTTTTTTATTTCCTTGTCATCTACTGATTGATGCCTTAAATATAGGTGTTCTTTCGATTCTTGACGCAGCTACAAATGACCTCGCTCAACTGATTAATAACCTGGACCTTGAGGCAACGCCCAACACTCCCGATCTCACACCCTTACGACCGGACTTCCTGGACCGTTCGAACGCCACATCCAATGGAAGTCCCGTCAAGAGAGCTCGACTTACTACAGACAGTCCTCTCAAGGATAAGAGCCCCTCGATAGTTGACGCTCATGGTGCTAAGGGTCTCTATTCTAGACCGAGTGTCGCCTCCATCACCTCTCTTCGGCCTTATGCTCAATCTAGGGGCAAAGCGACAAAGACACTCGCCACACCTGTTTACACCCTACCTTTGGTCAATGATACTACCGTCAGAAAGAGGCCAAGTGAGCTCGAAATCGGCCAGCCGATTAAGCCTTGGCCCGTTCTTTTACAGCAGATCTCGCCTATCAAGGACCGTTCCGTTGCAAAGAGAAGTAACAAGGAGAATGTACCGTCAACTCAGTCACCCTCGAAAATTGGCACATGGAAGAAGGGTCACAAGCGTACCATGACACCCGGACCAGAGCCCGAACCAGGACCTGTTTTTCACCCGCTCCGGCCTCCTAAATCTCGCATCATCCGCCTTTCCGACGCGCTTGACGGCAATGCCACTATCAAGCCGTCGGCCTCGTCTATTTTCGCCCCATCTACTAATGCTCCCAAGGAAAAGGGGCTCAAGGGTTCAGCCTCCCCACCCCCATCCCTTGGTCGAAGGGCTAGCGCCTTCCTCAGGAAACGATGTTCCCTACTCCCTATTCCCGCAGATATATCATCGGGAGATGCAAGCTTCTCCGGCTCTACCTCGAGCTCCGACAACGCTACGTCAGCGAGTGGTTCTGTTCCAGTCCCTGTTCCCGCTGAGAAGCGAAGGAAGAGAATGCCTGGGACTCTCGGAGGTTCGGATGTATCCTGCTATGCTGTTCCCGAGCTTGACGCGTTCGACCCTGACTCCGATATCCCGGACGAGCTGCAGCATATATTGAACACAAACAACAATAGTGGCAAGGATGATGACACCTTCGACTTCAGCAAACGCTTCGTGCATGATGACGATGACTCTGGCGACATTGAACGTCCGCGCTCAATCCTCCCTCCTCTCGAGTTTCCCGACCTTCCATCCGAGATCCTCAGTGCGCCTATCTTCAATCCTTCTCTCTCGGGAACCACCGACGTCCTGGATGAGATCGACGAGGGGGACCACGCTGACGTCGAGTTTGATCCTGATGGTGACACAAAGAAGTCATTCGACTTCACTGGGGAGTTGCGAAGGCTAAACGAGTCTGGTGCCTCTCATCGTCACAGCTTTGTTGAGCAACTTGAGAATGCCTTCAGAACCCCGGCAACGTTGGATTTGAGGTGTGACCTTGGTGGACTTCTGCAGGTAGAGGCGCCTCCCGTTCCGCGACTTCCTCTTGATTTCAACATCGGGCGGAGAGATCCACAAGGTGTGTCCTGGGAATTACCTGAGTCGGGTGTCAGCAACTTAACGGATAAATCCGTCTCAGTGGAGGAGGGCACGTCAGCTGAACAGAGTGGATCGGAAATTGGCGATGAACCGGAAGCATTTGATATCCTCAAGGTTTCCAGGCTCGTCAACGTCAGAGATCCAGTATCCTTCGGGCTCCACTCAACCGAACCAGACAGCACAAATATCGATAACCGCGCTTTGCCCAACCTTCATGGCACATCCCGACTCTCGAGCACCACAGAAGCAGCCAGCATCCTTGATTCAAGCCTCGAAGTTGATTCAGCGGAGGTAACGGGTCGCATTGTTGTCAGTGCCGATCCAACTGAAGAACTGGAGCCATCTGCCACCTCAAGCCGACCTGGTGACACACGACCCTTCAACGGTGAACTCAACACGTCGTTCAAATTCGGTGGATTACCTCGACAAGTAGCACCTGAGCAACCGTCGAAGGCCGATCCGCCGCTGACCCTTTCTGACATCATACCACCACCTTCTCATGTTCGTTCACTTTCGGCTTCAACGGCTTCCTCCGAGCTTCCACTTGAGGATGACTCCCTGTTCAAGTCGCTCCTCGCTAAGGTGTCAGATCCTCCCCAGCCTCGTCCGAAAGCTATCTCCGACGCAGATAATCAATTTCTTCAAGCACGACAATCATTCTATCGACACTCGCAAGCGTCGTCTGTCTCCAGCTTTGCCGGCTTCGATTCATTTGAAGAGGTCCGTCGTGGATTCGAGTTCAATTCTGAGCGTCCTGGATTTTATCCTCCTCCATCCACAAATAATCAGAGTCGATATATCCGCGACTCTGTCATGAGCATTGCCTCGGTCTCGTCCTATGGTCATGTTATCAACCCCGGTATCCCCGACCCATTTGACTTTGGCCTACCAAGCTTACAGGAACGCCCTTTGTCAGAAAATTTATCCACTATGTCATTCACTGTTGACGACACGTTCTCATTCCTCAACCACGCGTCCCGGAGACGTAGGAGAGTTGATAGCGACGCATCTAGTTTCTACTTCCATGCTCCGGCTTCTCGTCCACGTGATCGCCGTCGCGAGTCTGCCCTCTCTGTCGCGTCCCAAGCACCTCCAGTCAGCCTTTACAACCGGAGCTTTGGCGCACACAGACATAATGATTCGAGCGGAAGCACGGGCTCCGGGCATCCTCGGCGACACAGCCATCGCTTTAACAACTCTACTGATTCCATTGTGAGCGATCTCTCGGCAATGCGACTAGGACGCCCGGGGTTAGGCGACAAGATGTTCGACGTGGCGGATCAAGCAATGCCTCTTGCCTCAATCTCAGCTTCGCCAACAGACAGCATGTCCGAGTCCCTATCTTTCCAGTTTCGTCAGCCAACGTTTGACTCGATTATGGATGACGAGAGAAGAATGTCGGTAGATGTTTCTGATTCTATCTTCAACAAGACAGGACAGCGCACTTCTGTCACCTCGGATGTATCTCTTTTCGGACGTGACGATGACGCTTGTATACAGCCCGGTCATCTGCCTTCCTACCAATTCCGGCCACTGTCATTCATGAGTGCCCATAGTGTCCACAGTCCTGTGAAAGACGATGATACGATGATCTCGGTGAGTTTTTCTCGTGGAGCATTGATCAATATCTAATATGATTCCAGATGCTCGGTGGGGGCCATGTTCGGCGTCGCTCGATCGGTTCGATAATGGCAGGCTCCCCTTGCGCCCGTGTCGAAAAGCGAAAACACTCTACTTTTCAAGATGTCAAAGGTAGTGGGGACGAATATGTGACTCCAAATAAGACCAGGAGAGTCGAGAAGCCGATGATTCCTTCTCTCCGAGCGGTGTCAGAGCATGTGTCTCCGGCTCGGGAAGCACAGTCGGCCTCGTCAGGGCAACCAAGTCCTGAAGAGAGCTGCTTCGTTGGTCAAGGCGAAGATAGCTCCATGTCATGTAAGCCGAACCCAATCAAAAACATTGTCCTTTTTCTGACCTCTTCCAGTCCGTCCTGTTCCAGTATTCACCCGTCCACCTCCTGCCTCAAGATCTCGCTCAAGCACTTGCACTTCAAGTTTTGGTGGTGACACACCACCCCTCTCAGCGTGCGATGGCGCGTCGATATCGGGTAGTTCCATGTCAAGCTTCGACTTATCCGATATCGATACAATGCTTTCTCACTCAGCATATTCAATCTCCGCTCGAGAACAGGTTCGTTCTCGTGCACGAGCTCGTGGCCATGGTCACCGCCGTCGCTTTTCCCACGTCCGCTCTTCGCGGTCTGGCTCGGTCTACGAGACAATTCAAGAAGAGCTTGCGAGCGCCGACAGTTCTCCAGCCCAGTCCATTACCACCGACAAGAGCACACACCCAACCAAAGTGTTCATCGTTGACAGTGATACAGCATCAATTTACTCTAATCCCGATGAATCCACGTCACTCTGGGATGATGACAGGGGTATTACAGCTTTGAGGAAATATTATGCCCTTCAGGATGAAGTTCAAAGTACGGTAATGGAGAGTAAGCGACTTTGGCTGGATACACCTTTTTCGATCTTCGCTTTACAATGTAAATATCTTCTATCCTTTCTCTGACTTCTGCTGATGATAGACTTTTAGCGTTCAAACCTCCACATCATGCCGAGGACATGAAAGCCATGCTGGAGCACTCTGTCGAGAATTATGGGCCTCTCCCATCAGAGCTCCGGCCGAGCCGTGCCCGCTCTCGCAAGGATTCAAGGCCCTCTCCATATCCACAGAGCCGACCTGTCAAGCCTATACTGTCACCCGAACTAGCTCCGTTATCCACCCATCCTGAGAAGGCCTCGTACCCATCTTCTGATCCCACCCCTCTAGTTCCATTATCAAGCAAGCTAGATAACGGTTCGAGTCTCTCTCATTTTACCAATCCTCCATCCCTGTGCATCCCGAGTGTTGGCAACACAAACAACACATCTTCTACCGAGTACATGAAGAGCACAGTCAGACCAAGGGTAGCCTCGAATACCAGGAGGACAGCTTTGGGCTGGACCAAGCGAAACGGGATAAAGGGGTCTGTGGACACAGCTGGGGTGCACGGAAAGTTGAGTGCGGGTGCAAACACAGCGTCAACTAACCAGAAAGAAAACATCGCCGGAATGGGTAGCATCATAACGTGAGTGAAATAGTTCTTTTCCTGTATTGCCTACTCAATGAATGCTATAGATCTGAAAACTCGCTTAGATTTAATCGACCAAGACCCAAAGGTCGTCCTGCTTCCGCTTCAAACGCCAAGCCGGTGCAACGTCCTATTCGAATTTGAGCCTAAGTCTGTTTTGGTCGCAATAACGTTATGATCTCCTTCAATGCTCCACGAGCGTCCCTATGCTATGCCCCTCAATCCATATGCTCTCCTCTCCGTTTTTTGACAGCTTTTCAATCAAGACCCAGCTGCGCTATTACATTTACATGGATATTGAATGCCTCACCCTTTCACGACCGCTCATAATCTCGATGAATTCGATACGACTGCTCATGTATTCTTGATACCCTGTGTTCATGCTTTACTTGCCCCTTTCTCGTTCAGTATTCTCTTTGTGTTGTTCTGTGTTTCTGTGTTTGCTTTTGCACGGCCGCTTTTCCGATTCTTGTTCATGTTCAATATCCACTTGTTTCCCTGCTCTGTCACCTTGGTGCAAAGTAGCGGAATTTTTGATCCATCGCTCCCCGCTTGTTGATCTCCGTACTTACCGACCACGATGCATCTTACTTTGTCCATTCTAACATCATTCAAATTTCTACCTGATCAATACAACATTACTGATGCCCTCTATGTCTCTGGATCGAGTCCTGCCTGGGCCTATGAGCTTCCTGGGGCCTGATTGTGAATCTGAACGTTCGAGCCCAGCAAGCTACTATTTTGAGTGAATTCAACCTTAGCACGCTCAAGCGAGCACAACTCCGAAACTACAAATCGGGCGCCTGTCTGCTTTTTGCTTTCGATTCACTCATTAATAGCTACCTAGTAGATCTGAATTTAATGACAAATCTATTTTTACAGGAACATTCGGGGTACTGCCCGGGTAAGTACGGAGATAGTAACTCCACAAGAATCCCCGATGCATCGATGTATAATCGCCAAGTCCGTCTCGCAATCCTTCTCAGCCTTCTATGCCCATAACTTGAACCACATTTTTCCGTGCTGATCATTCAGGAACTGAAGTCTAAACGTCTAATGAGGTTCTCATCATCTAAGTGAAGCCTTTACTGTCGGAGTGATCCCTTTCCAGGATGGCCGGTTGCTCTAGAGCAGTCCGAATCGGATTGTTGTGCTGGCCCAGACTCCAATTTTCGTATACGCATATGAGAGATGGACATCAGTTCAGTATTTACCGCGGATGGAGCACCAACCTCTTGGTAATACCGTATCTAAAGAGTATGTTGCTTGACGCAAACTGAGACACTGAGCTTCCCCCGCACACCGACTCCTGGAGGCGGTCAACAAAACAGCGCTGATGATATGCAATCTGGGTTATATTGATTGATTCGAGGCCTCAATATCTCGACACTCAATATCTTCCCGGGGAGTTAGCCTACCCTTGGCTGTGCCGTTGCCGAAGGCGATCATTGACGATCACAGCATACCCTCGTGGCGTGATAAAGCAAACGACGATTTGGGATCGAGTGGGAAGCATCAAATCTTCCTCCGTCATCGGATTGTTAGAAATCTTTCAAGCAAGCGGAAGGATCAGGGATGAAATTCTGAAAGCTGTAAGTATTTCTTAGGGACAAAGTAATGCGGCCTCGTCAGGAGTCTGCTCCCGCTTTTCCCGCCGGCGTGACATAACTTGCTATCATAATATAATGCTAAGGGAAACCCAAACGGAATTTGTGATGTCTCGAAATTAGGGATCTTCCACTGCTTCTACATGGAGAATTGAGCATGATCTCTTCTTCAGCGGTACTCCGCCACCTGTCACCAAAAATGTGACTGTCAGGGTGTTCATGACAGGAGCTCAAGAACTTCTACTGACTCGCGAACTCTCCTTCATCTGGTTATAGAGCATAATAGTCTAAATTTCTACCCTCATGGTGGCGTTTATGAGATCACAACGGGAGCCGAATGAGATTAATGAAATGGGTTTTCGAGACTGGTGATCGAAGATCATTCGCCAGTACACTAAGCACCATACCCGTTCAGTCGCTCCAGCTCCCCGATCGAGATCCAACTTGAAACTATGAAATGCTGATGATGAACGTTGAACCCTCGGCGAGTCGGCGGTGTACTCTCACACGTGCACCAGCATATACACTCTCTAAAGTAATTTTCCAAGTATCACCTTAATCAGCCGAGGGCAACGCATATAAGACGGACGTATGGCTGATCCCTAGATTCTAGGTTTGACCCCATATAGCGTCGGTTCCTGACCACGACCGAAGAGTCCCTGCAAGAACCCTGAGGCCCTGTGTTATGAGCAGGCTTGTGGCTCCTTCCAGAGCCGTCGTTTTCCCAGCGAAGATCAAGGAATCCAGCCAGCCTACACCTGGGGAGCATGCCAAGGGTGAAATAATGTAACCAAGTTTCACTGCCTATTTCGACGTATGATATGGGAATCTTCCAAAGGCGTCATCCAGAATGACGATCATCAATTTTCGGGTCGCACCGAATTTAGACCCCACAAGAATAACATTGAAGGAAGTCACGCAAGTAAGGTGTATTGGGCCACTAATTATTAAGCGACAGAGACACGGAAAAGAACTTGGGAGCACTACTGGAATTCCGGAGAAAGCTCGTCGTATTCAGGGCAGAGATCCTTCCAATCTTGAGGGGTAATTTGAGATTGTGGGCCGCTCACATTGTCTTCTGGAGCCTCGGCGAATACAACCGCGAGACCAGCCTCGAGATGCCAATCAATGTGGCTAGAGAAAGCATAGTAGTTAATATTCAAAAGTTGCTGGTGACAGAAAAAAATCATACCAGTGCAAGAACCAAGCACCAGGGTTATCGGTGACTACGCACAATTAGAAACCTTTGAGCCAATGCATATAGTTACAATTTGGATACTTACAGAACCGGAATGTGGTATTTCCACCGTTAATAGGATAAACGTCGCGACGGAGAGGACTGTTTGACCATGAGGCATTCCCTCTGACCGAAAATCACGATCGTTTACTCACTTGACGAAGTTGAAAACGTCATCATTGGCTGGTAATACGACGTCAAAGGCATGACCGTGCACTATCGATAGAATAAGCAACGCTCGCGATGTCATTAGGAATCATTGAATGGTAACTTACGATGGAATGGGTGAGCCCCTGTTCCTGGAATGTTGACCTCGATCAGAGCATTCCTGGGGACGACAAAGACCTGTTCAGAAGGAAGAAGGTCTTGAGGTTTCTTGGCGCCACTTAAGATCTGGAGAAGGACTGGGACGGTGGGCGAGATGTAGGAAATTCCGTTGATGTCAAAGAAAGGCGGGTTAGGCTATCGCAAGGGTGAGGAAGAATGTGGATAAGGTCAGACATATTCATACCTGAGCAATGTTAAGGGTGATGTGGACATCGGGTGGACCGTCGCCGAGCTGCAAGACACATAAGAATCGAGATTGACAACTTAAGGTTTTCAGAGGCACACACCTTTCCGGGGCCCTCCTGAGCAATAGGCTGCGATAAATGGCGTTTAGAAGAGAATTAAATATACCAAGCGCAGTGATTGTACTCACATGCATTTGCTGGTCAAGCAGCTTTGGTCCGCCAGGATTTGTAGTAGTAGGCTCAACGTTTCGGGCGCCCTTGTATCTTAAGATGGCAAGAGTGATATTAGGGTTGACTGGAAGAAACTACTTCAGAGGGCTGAGTTGATACTGTAATAACATTGCTCACAGTTCGGATTGTTGGCAGGGCTGCCACCGGTAGGCGGCGCTCGGATCCAATAGTTGTTAACCGGCTGGTTAGCATTGAGGATTGCCGAAAAGCGTTGGGCAGCATAAATATCTATGTTTTGAACTTCAACTGGATCATGCTCGATGCCGTCGGCCTCGATGAATGTGATATTGTGATTGTCGATGGAAAAAGTAAAGAACGGCCGGCAAGATAAAGCGAAGACACGGAGCCTGTAGCGTTTACCACGAACAACGTTGACAACAGCGAATGGAACTGGGTAGTTTTGAGGTAATTAATGGTTAGATCGACTCCCAAGCTTTTTGTTGACAGGCTTACCCTGTGGGCCACCGTTGAATCTACCCTTTCCATTGATGAGACCCGAGTCTTGAACCCTATAGATGAGCATATAAGCATGACAGTCAGTGGTTTTTGAGCGTGGTGGCTCACGGGACCTGGCCGCTGGTGAAAAATTTATCATTACCAGCCGGGGCAAGAATATGGTACCACTCTGAGAGGGTTATGACCGTATCCTCGTTATCAATATCGTATAGATGCTTGAGTGGATCATTCGGATCTAGTATATGCCCCTTCAGAAAGCGGTCCTCTAGGTACTAGGACAAACTAGGACAAACTTACCATAGATTACAATTGCGCCTCGCAAACCGTCACAGTACTGGGTTGAGAGGTGGGAATGGTACCAGTAACTGGGGAGAAGATCAGACATGACACGGTTTCCCAGAATATATGACACTAACTTTCCCGTTTGTCCAGCTGTACTGAAATCATAGATGAAAGTGGTATTGGGTGGAATAGGGCACTGGTTCACTTGGGAGGGGCCGTCCATATCAGATGTCCTTGCTTGGAAGAAACCATGCCAGTGCTGCAAAGGCCTCAGTGTCACGAACAGCATGGCAAAGAATATATTTGGCTTACAATAGAGACGCTACGCCTCATATTCGGGTTAGATAGCTTGTTATGTGTATTAATAACAAGGCGGTCGCCCTTCTGACCCGTGATCAGAGGGGCAGGGTACTGGTTATTGATGAGGACAGCACTGTTAGTTAACATGTTAGCCAGATATTTGTGAGTGGATGTGATTGATCGCTTCGTACTCTCTCTGGAATCCGTCCGGAGCGACTTTGTCATTGACAACATTGAAGTTGAAGGTGCGAGTCGCAGCGAGTGTGCTGGGCAAACCAGCCAGGAGCAACGTAAGAGCTGACGAGAGCCTCATCGTACCGCTTGTAAGATTGAAACTGGAGGAACTTGAGCCTTTTATTCTCGGGATTGGATGATTTGGGAGCAGGGAAAATTCTTAAAAAAGACGGGTGTGGCAGAAAGCTCAGTGTGCGAGACATGAGGTCAGGATAAGTTTTTGTTTGAGCTAGACTGGTCATATCGTGTACGGGATTCGTCGATGTGGCCGAAGGACCACTCCGCTGCTGGTGTTTGACAATCAACCTTCTCTCGGCTAGCGGATATTTTCCACGAGCTTTTCCTTTGTTGAAGGGAGCGAGACGACGCTTGTGTATTAAGTTCCGTAACTGTACCTTTCAGCGACAGTTTCTTCCTACAGGAGTCACATGAGGCCCATCCCAGGTGTCAACAGTGGGATATTTCAGATCGTGGCACTGAGATTACGAATGCTTTAACTGGATACCTGCTCGCACGCCCATGTCATTGATCAGGGAAGAGTGGGAGAACGTGGCTGTAGTACCTTCATAGCGCCTTAGGCACGCCAGACCTGCAATTTGAATTTGTAGGCCCTTTGGCGATACCATGGTGGTTGATAGAAGCTTCGAGTTGATAAATGCCGGAACTATTGACACTGTTCGACGAAAAGCTCCAAATTGTGGAGTGCCAAGGCCGTCGGTACATTGGATGGCTACTCGACTATGCCCACACCGCGACCTTATTTCTCGTGGAGTGGGATGAATGCTATTTTGACGAGCTCCCGTGCTTGCCTTTCACAATGTGCTGGTACGATCAATCCTGAGAACAACAAGTTGAGTCGGCTGTTTGATCAACCTGATTCATAAAAACTTTCCCAAGGATCTGAAAGTCGCAGCTAAAAAATGAACCCAACCACATCCTTCAGATATCATGTCTGTCGGATGTTATACAGTTTTGGTGAAGGCTTACAGATGTTGGTGAGGGGTTTTCCCCATGCATTCACACAGTCCAGGCGAGATGAGACAAATTGTTGATTTGGAGGTTACATGTTTACCCACCAATCCCGATGGGACTGCGGCAAGCTCCTCAGTCAGAAATCATTCATGAGAGAGAAGAGAAAATGGCTCATAAAATTTAATGCCTCAAATCTTACATCGGATATAGTGTAGTGACTAACATTATTGCCTCTCACACGATAGCCCGGGGTTCGATTCCCCGTGTCCGGGTTTCTTTTTGCTCTGTCGTTCAATCTAGCATTCCTGTTCTGTGAATATGCGGCTTAACAGTTCAAACGGAAGCTACTACATTGAGATTGCTGTATAATGAAAACACACATTTCATAATACAGCTAGAAATAAGGTCACGTAGGTAGAGCTGAGAACCAGACGCTACCGGAACGTAGTCGTGATAGTCTGAGTGCTCGATGCACCAGTTGTAGCCTGTCTGTTTGGGTCCGATTCCCATGTGATCTAATTTCAAATTCATGAGCTTGAAAGACCCATGCGGGACAAAAAGTTCAGCGACTTACAGATCCATTTGACTCCTTCCTAATGAACTTGAATTCAAACTCAGTGTTCGCGGGAAGATTCACAGTGACTTTCCACACTGGGAAGCTTGCAGACGAAAGTGGAATCTAATTAAGACCGACAATCAGACTCCAAACCAACGGGAAAAGCTGGATTCACGTACGGCAGCGTTTGGGTCCCAAGCTCCCAGCTGTGAGAGGCTTCCCGCAAGGAAAATGTTCTGTCCAAATACGGTCTGAGCAGTTTCTGCGAAGGTGACTGCCACACTTCCACTACCGCCTCCTCCACCTCCACCTGAACCGCTTCCACTACCCTTCTGACCTGTATGAATTGCAAGGGCACTTCGAGCCGGAACAGTCGCTGTGAATCTACCACCTGAAATGGTGACCCTACACAAAAAAATCAGTTAACCGTCTGACTCGACAAAATTCTTGGCATCACCAAGATTGTAGGGGAAAAAAGACTCACGAGCCGCCCGAACAACTTCCACCGTTGCTCTTCCCACTGATCACATTACAATAGGAACCATCTGCCATCCCGCCCGTGGTAAATGTCGCGCTCCAATCAGAATTCGCGTTATTGATCGCGACGAACCCAGCGGAACCACGACCGAAAGCGATTTGTTGAGATTGTGGGGAAACCCAGTTGGTCATGGGGGCGGATCCGACTTGGTTACGGAAGCCAACCATTCCCGTGATTGCGATGAAACGATGTTGGCAGAGCCACCCGTTTGCGCCTCCGGTGGTGCTGCATGTACCGGCGCCTGTCGTAAATGACGGATTGGGATGAGTGAGTTTGAATGAGGGTGGATGAAGGGAAGTGGGTTACCGTTGTTTGGGGCCCCAGCATCGTTGTTTGGGATGCTGTAGCTGGAAATGATCGTGGGTGTTCCATACGGATGGGCCAGAGAGAAGATCGTCGCCGTGATATACGTATTTGAGGGAGAATCATATCTCAATGAACCGCCATTCTACACAATCCATGAGCAGGGTTGGCTTTGGAATGAGAAGATAGGAAGCATACACGCTCAGTATCATGATTCGCTACAAACACGTTGGCCTGGCTCCCTGAAACCCAACCTCGGTTATCTAAGTTCTGTAAACTGGAGATTCCCCCGCCCGAAAACGCGTCTCTCAGAGTTGTAGTGTACCTGAACCTGGTTACAGTGTCAAATCACTTGATCTAGGTTAACTTTAAACCAAGCTGCTTACTCCTGCGCATCTCCATTTCCGACATACTCGGTCGGTTGAATGGGTTCACCACCGCCCCATATAGTTTCTTGTGTGGTGTATGGCTTTCTTGTAAGTCTGCTCAGGATGTTTGCAATATCGCCAGCAGGAATATCTAGGTATTCCACAGTTAGTGAAAACCGTAATCAATAGTTAGAAGAAAAATCTGAGACACACGTTTAGCAGCATCCAACCTAAACCCGTCCACACCAAGTGACAATAGATCATTCCCATACTCCGCTAAGCGACCCCTCACGTAGTCCGTTTCCGTCGCCAGGCTGTTCAGGCGTGACAATTGCAAAAGAAAGGCAAGATTATCAACGTCATGTCATGAAGGGTTGGAGTGCAAAGCTTTAAAACTTACTCAGCGAGGTTGACAAGTTCGCAGGTCTGAACTTCTACCCTATTGGAATAATTGACGATATCATCGCCGGCCTCCAGACCACAATGGTGGAAATCTTGAGTTTGGTAGATTCCTGGGTAATTGTAGTGCGTGAATGTGCTCCCACCGACTCCTGACCCAGAGTCTGAGCCCGCCATGTGGTTGAAGAGGGTATCTAAAGAGAATATTTGTCAGGAACGTCGAAGTTTGAAGCTGAGGGAGAGGAAAGGAGAGTATGAGGTACGGACCGGCGATGACGCCTACACCAGCAGCGTGGCAGGCATTGATCATGCTATGAGGGCAAAACGTCAGGGCATGCAAATAAAGAGAGATGAAGACGTACCTTTGGAATTGTGCCCTATTGCCACGTTTCGAAATAATATTGTAGGAGACAGGTTGATAGTCTGTCCACCACTGACTTCCAGTTATATGTTCTTGAGGCGGGCTCACTGTCATTCTGTGAGCAACGATTCACGAGAGAGCGAAGTTAGAGTCATACCTTGAACAAAACCGTATCCATTTGGCCCGATGAAGTTCGTACATTCACTTGCAACAGAGTTCCAGTTCCATTCAAACATTTGTATGATGACATTCTTTGAACCGCTGGGCGCTCGCTTGTCATGGGTTGCATTGTTGAAATGCCAGTTCAAAGGTGGAGGTGCCGCGAGGGCTAGAGGGGCTGACAACAAGAGGCCTAACCACTTCATCCTAAAGGGACACTGAGCCGTATCTTTGGTTGAGGATTAGAATGGTGAACGTAGTGTTGACAGGGGAGTATTATATGTTCTCTGATAGTGAGTAGAGAACTACAAGGCACGAGAGTTGGAATGTGATATTCAACACTCAAGGTACCTCAGAAGAGGAGGTCAGCAGCCTGTACACCTGTTGATTTGATTGACTCGCAACCATCGTTCAACTTCCAGGTGACGTATGTCAAATATCACAGGTCCACTACCGCACATGCTCTCGCCGATCGAATTCAGCGAACGGTGAGAGCGGCACTGTCGGAAGGACAAAAAGTCAGATTCAAACCATGTGGTAACGCAAGTAACATGACGATCATACTCACTCCAAAAAATATCAATACAAGAGAATTGCGGAAGACACAGGAATCGATTGTGATGACTTCCATGTATATCCAATAAGGGGAAGGAAAGGGCGAGTGGAGGCTCGGATTGGAAACTGGCACCATCGAAATTTGATGATTTGCGGGGTCACTTGACGACGGCGACGACGGACATAGACAAAGTCGTTGGTCTGTGTGATGCTTTCGGAGAAATTAGGTTTATGAGGCCTGAGGCCTGAGGATTGAGAACTTGCTGTGATACTTCAGTTGTTATCGAAATCTATAAAGGGAGGCATACTTACCCTATAATTTAGCACTAGGTTTCCAGAGCTGACAAAAGCTATAAGCGAACGCCGAAAGTTCAGCCTTCCACAAAGTGGGGAAATGTGGGGTATAGTAGTTCCCCGAGATGTCCAGAGAAGTCCACGATGATCCTGTGAGCTGCGGACATGTAGAAGCGCTAAATCCGTAGCATCCATCGTTCCGGCTGCTCAAGTCGAATACTATTGGATGAGAATGCCCAAGAACTGGGGGATGACTTTTGAGTATGACAGCCGTTTATTTTTGGCAATGTGCAGAACATACGTCGTGTGGAGTAAAGACCACGAGGATCATCAATCAAGGACAGCTTGGCTGCATAGATTTCTAGCAGAGGTACATAGCTCTCTACATGGAGAGCACGTAAGAGAAGTAGAGGTGCATAATTGCATTTTGTGAGGGGACGAAGCGGGAGGAATAGAAAACAAATGCAGGGTCCTGGTTAGAGTAAAAGCATACACGTGACTAACGCGTGATCCGTGAATGACGCAGATGGTTCGTTCATTGTAATTTGTCGTTCGCGACATAACGTCCTTCGCTCTCCCGTGTCTTTATCAGCAGTTCAAAATGTTCAGAAATTTGGTTAGGGCAACAAATTTGTCGCGTGCAATATCACCTACAGCTCGCACTTCAGTCAGTATTACTTGACATGACCCAGATTTACCAAATTCACCTATTTTGTCTGTTCAAGGCGTTCCGACCACTAGCTCGTGGTTTCATCACCCACACCTGCCGAGCAAGTGTACGAGCACCAACTCTTGCTTCTCCACGTCATGCATTTGTTTTGACGAGGAACTCTTCAACTACCTCAGGTGATAAAGCTTCCGCAGGCTCCGAATCAGCCTCAAACTCAGAGGCACAGCCTGAAGCACCTGAAGAGGTATCTTGGATAGAAGTGCTCGAATCAGTAGCCAAAGCTCCTTGGCTCACTTCCACTCCTTCTGATCATGGAGACAGACTGAGACGCGCTTATTCATTGCTGTTCCATGTGATACTATACCTCGGACGACCTCTGGCGAAGGATGCGCAGGAGGCTGAAGCAGCTGCGCAACAGTTCTTACTCGTACGTCTCACCTTGTTTCTCTTGTCTCACTCTCGGAAGGAAAAGTTCTTACGCTCGACTTTTTTCTTTGCCACAGGCTTTCAACTCTGCTCCCGTCGCGCCCGAGTCTGAAATCGGTCGCGCACGCTATGCAATTGGACTTATCACTAAAACCGTCACTAGCGACATAACCACCATCCCCGAGTCTGCGCCCATCCGCGGACAACATTCTAGAATATTCGCTCTCGCAGATGCGCTGGTGCCATTGTCCGAGGTACATCTGGAAGGGGTGGTACAAGATACTGCACCATCATCTGGTGAAATCGTAGAGGAAGGAAAGTGGCAAGACTTTTGGACAAAAGCGCAACCAGTTGTGCTTGCCCTTGGGGAGGAGCTGGATAGAGAGGGGTATGGGATTAGTGAGGAGTTGATCAAAGAGGCGAAGGCTGAGCAGGAGAGGAAAGAGCGAGAGGCCACTTCATCGGCCTCTGGTGGTGAAGAGACAAAATAAAATTGGTGTAGTCGCTTTTCTGAAGGCCCCTTGAGGGCTCGGACCGGCCGATTCCTCGGCATTGCTGGAATCTATCGGTGTATATAAAACTGGATACTACAATGAAATCTAGCCATTATGATATGGCTCATTCCTGACACAAGAAGAAATTTGCTCCGACAAGTTTTAGTCCATATTCATTTGCAAACTTGATCGCGTTCCAACTTCGACGTTCCTCGAGCTTGGCACCATACTCAACTGCCCCATCCGGAACAGATATACCTCCTTCAGGCTCCTGGAACAGCAAAAATGCTACAAGTAGACGGTGCAATGAGTTTCTCGTGTCATTTCGAGACCTAAAGCACACATACTGTATCGGTGTAGACCACTACCGGGAGGTGGACCAGGTGGCCAATAAGGAGTAGTCGCTGCCTTGGTTTTCAATGCATACACAACCTCAGTAGCATTCTGAGGCTGAACATTCGGAATTTCCAACCCAGTAATCTTTCATGCAAAAGAAATCATCAGCCGAGCTAAGCCAAGATAAAATAATTCATACCACCCAGTGCCTCCACTGCCGAAACTTAGGTTCAGCCCTACTAGGAGCATCCGGATCGGTCATCACAAGCGTATACTTCACATCCTTCTCGCCTTTTCCCCCTGAACCTCCACCGATTCCAGGAACCGCATTCAAAGGAGTAATTCGTATCTCTGGTTCTTCCAGTACTTTAGATCGTACGACGGTGTTTCCCAAGTCGGTTTCAATGCCTGATGAGTAGACGACGGTGAAGATTGCTGTGGGGGTGAATGTATCGGATACGGAAGAGGGGAGGACGTCTGGGATGATTTGGTGTGAAGAGAGGGTAGTGATGAGGTCGGTTGTGAGACTCATTTGTACTCGCGAAGGGATTTGTGTGTTGGGATTGAGAGGTATTCCTTTTGAAATCGTTTGGTATGTGGTTGAGGTGGTGTAAAGTTCCACAAGAGATCCAAGATGACGATAGGGGCTTGGAATAGACCGGACCTTGCGGGCCGTCAACCGGGCCGTACACAAGTCCCAGATTACCGATAGGGACAAGCTCAACCAACCAACGTGCCGAGTTGCGACATAGACTAGCGCTCTTTCAACAACTCAAGCTCTACTTTACGCTCTTCAAGTGAGCCAACCTCATATGATTGTCTGGCCAGTTTTAATTACGCCCTTCATCTTGACTGACTCACTAATACCTGGTGTTTAGTTAGGAGTTGGCTCGGTCTGTCAGCGGGGTTGTCGCAATGTTTTCCTCTCAGCTGAAGCCCTCTGTCAATCATCCAGCTGTGCCAAGAATAAGGCTTCCAGGAGATAACCAATCAACGACTCAGATATATACCGATGATTATTTGTCATTCGTACGGCTTTCGTTCTATTTCTGTCGCAATCACTCTCCTCCTTTCCCATAACCCCATGGATAGATATACATACGAACATCAACGTCTTTTCTAACCACGATCGCTCTTGATCTTCTACCTCTATTGACAAAGTCGGTATCGTCAATGCCCGTGGTCCCGCCGCCAGCAAAAATACTTGTCACCGGAGCCAATGGCTACATCGCCATCTGGGTTGTCCGGCTACTCCTTGAACAGGGATACTCCGTCAGAGGAACAGTTCGTACGGCTGATAAGGGAAAATATTTGACGGAGTACTTTGGAAAGAGGGGATTTGGGCCGGATAAACTTGAAGTTGTTGTTGTGAATGATATCGCTAAGGTGAGCTTATGATGATTCTACTAAGCGTGCTTATCTCAACCGCGGTGTGAATAGGAAGGAGCATTCGATGAAGCAGTCAAGGGTGTCGATGCTATTGAGCATACCGCATCGCCTTTTGTTGCGAATATTGTCGATCCTCAAGGTACGCTCTTTATTTAACATTGTACTTTTCGTCGGGCTGACCGAATGATCACTCAGGCTATATCAAACCTGCAGTCCAGGGGACTATCGGTATTATGCAAAGCGCTGTCAAACATGCGTACGTTTACATCACAGTTGTCTTTGTACCAATATCATATGTAACTGAGCATACGTGGATTTTATTCACAGACCAGGCGTCAAGCGTATCGTCATCACATCTTCTTGCGGAGCGGTCATGGCTCCCCCTTCCAAGCCTTCGATCTTTACGGAGAAAGACTGGAACATAGATTCTGTCAAAGAAGTAGAGGAGAAGGGCGTGGATGCTCAGCCTATGTCCAAGTATCGTGCTTCGAAGACTCTCGCAGAGAAAGGTTAGTTTGGTCGCTCACACTATATCCGATTTATTTCTCATCCCGATTATAGCTGCGTGGAAGTTCTACGAGGAAAACAAAGCTAATGTAAACTGGGAGCTAGTGGTGATCAACCCGCCATTCGTGAGTCGTCCACCACTGCACTCTTCCCTCACTTAACCTAACTCTTGGTGTTCGTTCTGACTGCTCTAGGTTTTTGGGGTAGGTTCTTCGCTACGCTCAAATCAGGTCCATACTCACGTGTACGCGCTCTACATTAGCCACCAATCCATGAAATCACTGGTGGTCCCGCCAACCTGAACACCTCCCTCAAGGCATGGTACGACGCCATTGTCAGCGGTGGGCCGAAGACTCAAGAGTTCCTTTACACCTCGAATTCCTGGGTCGATGTGCGTGATACTGCATTGGGCCATATCTTGGCATTGCAGAAACAAGAAGCGGCTGGAGAGAGGATAATTGTGTGTTCTGGTAAGTCGTAGCATAATAACTCGTTGCTTATGTCTAATCCATCACACTGTATACTAGGTGCCTATAATTGGCAAGAGTGGCGTACGTCTTCTTCCACTTTCTCCGTTTGTGGATTATTCGAATTGATGAATTCGCTTTTTCTTACTAAGTGGACGTCGCGAGCACGATTCAACCATATCCACTTCCAAATCACCTCCCTGAGAAGGGTTTCCCTGGGCTTGAGACGACTTACATGATACAATACGATACGGCAAAAGAAAAGAGAATTTTAGGAATCAAATTAAAGACGAAGGAGGAAACTACCCGTGATACGTTGGAGAATCTTGCGGCCAGAGGATGGTAAACGGCGGTCTGGATGTATCATAACCAGCGATTTTAGAATAACGCGAGCACCTGGGTCATTGGAGGGCAATGCCTCAGATAGCTTAGGCTGCTTATCAGACCTACATGCATGAACCATAGGACCTAGCGTTGTACATTACAAGGAATTGCAGTCTATTTATACAAACTGAGACCTAGAGATAGCGAACCCATATGAACTTGAAAACTATGTCCTTCAAAAGTCCCAGTTCCCGGAAAAAGATTTCTTGGTCCATGACTGTTTATTCGATAAATCATTTGATTTCTTCTGCAGGTCATCTTTTTTGCTCTTTGAGGATTCTCCCCTTTTCGCTGCAGCGCATGCTTGAGAGAAAACTATTTGTTCCTTGCTTGAACAGCGCCGCCACTGAAAATCACCTCTGGCATGAAGGGTAGGAAGGCTGAGCATATTCAAATATCGCCATTGATTCGGATGGAACTCTGGAGCAGGCAGAACCTGAAGTCTCTCGATCGAGCGACCGGGTACTGATGATAGTTGATTCGGCTGGAACCAAGGGATATCTGGAGTAGTCGAAGTCGTTAATATCTCGATCAAACGACCAGGTACCGATGATAGGCCGTCGACTTCGTGCCAGAGCAGGTCCAGCATGTTTATATGCCCGAGGATATTCTGAAACTCAGGGTCCGATTGAATCTTCTCTACAATTTGTCGTATGTCAGAGATCAGTGAAGGTGTAGAACTCCACCCGGAGAACGTGAAACGCTTCTTCATTTCCTCTTTCCGGCGGCCGTGGGCTAACAGCTTCTCAGCGAGACGCGACAATGACATGTGCGAGGGCTGAGCTGTCCCAAGGTGATTTTGGGACTGAGAGGAGTAGCAAGCATGCTGTAGAATTTCCCGCTTAATAAAAGTCGCATGTTCTATCAGGTTGTGAATGAGACAATTTATACACTTGAGATGTTCTTTAGTAATTGTCAGTAGTAGGCTCCAGGTTAAGCAGGGCTACTGACCCGGAGTCTCATCTGTAACAGGGTAGAGGCTGTTGCCATGAGAGGGGCAGAGCTCTTCTAACTGAACGTGAAGTTATCAGCTGTCGAATACCCGGTGGGCGAGTTGAGTATTATTATACCTTGGAGGCGAGGTTTCTGAAGTACTCGATCTCGGTCGTTGCCTTGTCCCGAGCATTGCCCAGTGACTCATGAAGGTCACAAACTGGATGAAGCGCCTCCGTCGAATCCCTGAGGAGAAGTACAGCAGGTATATGCCATGTGATGTGGACATCTAACTTGAAGCGCAGTGCCACTAATTCATACGTGAAACCGAGAAGTTTGGTATATGACCTCATAACTTCATTAAATAGATGACTCGGAGCCGTGCTGGATTGAACATATACCAGTGAAGGTTTCAACGTCCGAAGGAGGTATGTCATCAACGTACTGAAGGGGTTCTGCAAAGTATGCGGCGGCTGAAAGCACGTCCCGATTGAAGGCCAGAATGAATTCACCGTAAGACATATGGCCCCTCTCAATGTACCAGGTCGTCATGTCTACAAGATAGTTGTGCTTCCGACTTAGAACTCCATCTACGTCAATACTTTTGAGTAGGGGGTGGCTGAAGATCCGCAAATGTGGCCCCAAGGGCTTGAACCATAGCCTTGCACAGATCCCAACCTATAGATCGGTGGAGAGTACTATCAGCCTCTACATGTGCTTGAGAGAACCATTACCGACCAGAGCAATGAATCCGTCACATTCGGAAATTAGGCGACCATAGAGCTCTGTGTCTGGAGCCAAGGGACTCATGCTCCTGAGGCTCTCGTAGTGGTTCGCCTTCCACCAGGTCTTCAGACGAACTAGGCAGTCTTCAATCGGAAGAGCATTACGAGTAGACAAAGAAGCAGGGTAGGATTTAAATTTGTCTTAGAAAAAGATATCGGTGAACTTGGATATGGTTCAGCATTTGTTTCGATGCTACTTACAGAGTTCATCCCGTACTTTGCCCTGGTTCGTTGCCTCAGCTAACGCAGCCTTTACCACTTCTAGCGGTAGCTCCATACATTTACGAAGCACCTTGTCACCGGAAAGTACCTTAACTATGAGTCACAAATGAAAGATAGCAGGTATGTATACCTCATTATCTGCAACCCGCATTTCCCGGTACGCTCCCATTGTATCTTCAATGGCATGCAAGACATCATCACGGGGGTGAATCTTGATGCTCTCTGAGCTTCGGGAGGTTAAACTCTGTACGGCTTTGATGACGATGTCAGCAAGGGAGCATGATATATCCATGAACCCAAGAACGTTAGTCACAAACTCCGTCAAGGAAGACGCAAGTTCCGGGAAACAGGGTTCGGGGTCCGGATTATAGCTTGATTATGCAGGAAGATCAGAGGCATAATACCCAGTGTATTGTGAAAAGAAACTTACTAATTCTGGCAGCTGGATACGAGAGAATAGACAACGATGTTGTAATACTCAATAACCTCCAACAAAGCCTCGAGAGGACTTGAGCAAGCTTCAAGGGACATCGTAGTCGCCATAATGAGAGGTTCAAGAGTAGGCAGAGGAAGAGGCTGTGAAGGATTCGCCTGCTCTTATATCAACAGGAGATTTAAATAGCCTGCGGGAAGCCTGGAGATTAATGAGCATTTTGCCGTGGAAGTAGGTATAGAACTGACACGACTGGATCCAGAGTGATTGAGGGATGGGCGTCGTGACTTACGTGTTTCAGAGCTTGACACTCAGATCAGGGGGGCTGCGATCCAGCTCCAGTGCTCAGCACTGCGCTGGTCCGACACTGTTTTGTGTGGTATGATCTCATTATGTGGGCAGAAGGGCCCGTGCTGTTTTGGTTCTCCTCACAGAATAGGCAGCGGCGATTACAAGGTCGAAGGTGAATGATAATATGGAGTCACGACTATAGATAACTAAGTGTTCCCACACATCGCCATCCACTACTACTACTAGCCAAAGGCGGGACATCCCCACACTACCCAGCCTCAGAATCTTGGATCTTCATGAGTGGTCAATCCAGCAGCACAGCATCATGGAGTATCAGGCTCAACATTATACGGAACTTCATTGTGTTACACAATCCTTGTATATTTAATAGCTCTCACCGCCCTCTCTCGACGAACTCCATCAAGGAATCCCATACAGCCTCCATCACCCAGCTATGTCATCCCTAGAATCTTCTCTTGTTTCTCGGTCTTAAAATGCAATAGGTACATCTCTCAAGGAATAACTCTGTGAAGGGGATGGCTCGGAAGTGGGAAAGGCTCAAGGCTATTCCTTGTATCAACTAGACACAATGAGAAACATATCAGAATGCTTGTGATCCAACTGAGTTTATTACACCGAGAAGCGTACCTGTTATAACATTCGTGATAATTATTTTGATGGATGGCGATAACGCTCGTACCAGCTGACGATTCGCTCCCCACCAGCGGCTTCTTCCTGTAATGTTGGTATGTGTGCGAATGCCAAGTCGCGAATGTCAACCCAGACAGATGCATAATATAGTTAATTCTTGGATGTAGAAGTAGTGTTCATAATGGCATCATATAGCCATCTCTGGGGGACATTGAGGCTGGTGGGACCACCCCTGACTTCCTGTATGCAAGGCTACAAGATAATCTGGGCATGATTGTCATGAACCCTCGAGCAGCTGTTTACGCCAAATACCTAGAGATAAAATATGAGTACAAGGGTGTATGGGAGGAGTACTGCGATTGCTGAATATAGGAGAGTTGATCACAACAAGGTCCCAGTTAATACTTGATTGGTGGTCCAAATTTATAGGCAACTATCGATCTATGGAGGAAAAACCAAGAGAACCTGAAAAAGCGAAGCACACACTTCTCTCAGAAACAGATTTCGAGGCATGATATCCCGACGCAGGTTTTGCACTGACTCCATTCCGTTTGATGTCCTCAGACATCATTCCAGTCTTCCTCTGAGAAAACTGTCGGTTCACTGCACCTAGTCATGATTGAGGCACCTGAGGAAGTCAAGGCGATGCGTTTGACACTCGATCTGTGGATTTCTGCTGATCAACCAGCACAGGCTTGAAATAATGAGGGTACTCTATCAGATTCTGATATCAGAAACTGCCTAACAAATATGGGCCCTCATGCCTCAGATGTAAAAGAACCATAGAAAACAACAATGAACGAAGTAAATGGCCGAAGTGAGATCAAATACAGACCAATCTAGAAAGACAAATAAATTTAAGATTGAGGATGGACCGACTACATGCAAACAAACTTAAATACGGAAGAAGAGCCATCTCGACAGAAAAGATCAAAAAGACATGGTTGGGATTAGTACACAATAAAAATGATCTACCAACAGATTGGCTCACAAAGCCCAGGGTTTTAGTGAGTATATGGCTTAGGTTCCCAACCTAGGATGGAGTCTCACATCACCTTCAAAGAAGGAGTGGATGAAGCATTTCCCTGGCGATGGCTTGATTACTGACCTTCGAGTTACGAAGCACCAGTGGGACGGAAGAGCTAACGTGGTTAGCTGCGACCGCCCTATGCTCTACCAAATAATAATAATAATAATAATGAGGGTAATATAGTGTATCCATATTCAAGCTCAAGAATGCTTTGAAGAATCCCAATGGTTCCTTGCACAGCAGATTTCATGGATTCTGGTTGATGAGTATTGTCAGCATCAAATTTGGCACATGGCACATATATGCGAGAAATGTCCAATACCCTGAGGGTTCGCAACTTCAGATGCAACAGGCACTGCTTTATGCTCGATTGCATCGACTCCTTTAATTGACTCATCACGCCCCTGGCCAAATTTAAATCAACTCTAGTTGTAACGGCAATTGTCAATTCAGCGCACCTTGGTGGTGTCTTTAACGACTACAACCTTGAATCTATCCAGCTGAAAGCCTCATTTCCCAAAATATTCTGTCAAATATTTACATTTATTCTCGGAGTAAGCTGTTCCCCGTACACGATAGCCCTGCTAGGATATTGTTTGAGCAATTCATACGGTAATGCAACTATTGGCGCCAGTTATCAAAACTTTACTGGGAGTCACTACAATAGTCATCGTGGAGCAGCAAAGAGGTGGTCAATTTAGGCAGCATAAAACTGGCTAGCTCATATATCTACTGGTCATATAGGGTCATATTAATGGAGGGGGTGATGATCACTGCATACATATACAGGTGACCAGACAAGGTGGCAGCTTTGACAAGTGAGGTCGGTGTATCGACCAATCGAACAGCTGATCATGCTTATTGAGTCAACAACTTGATCCATTTTCAGTGAGAGGTTCTGCAGGACACTGAATGGACATACCTTGAAAATGCCTCAGCTGTTGACATCAGTATCCAGAGGGCAAGAGAAACTGAGTAAGCACTGGTGATCACTATAGATGCAGGGTTTGCTTCACAGCTCCTGAGACCAGAGAAAAGCAAACTCCTTCCTCACCAGACTGGGATAGGGAATGGCCACCATGTTGTATATGGTGATAGCTCATACTGTTGCAACCAGGTAGGACCGGGGGTTGTATTGTTGATATGGCCACAAGCCGAAGAGCAAGACATGACAAGGAATTTTAGATAGAACATCAGAGGTTGGGACCCATGGAAGACTCGTCATAAAAACATGTGCTGTTAATTATTGTTGTCCATACTAGCATAATGTAGAATTCTGATTTGGGCCTCTTCCCATATTTTCGTAGAGAACCCATCTTCGATGTCCATGTCTGGGCATAATGTGGACAGAAAATGGAGTCTTGAGGAGTGGGGGGTAAGCTTTGGTGGCAGAACATTTTTAAATGATATAAAAATTGAAGGGCAGAAGTCCAGAGATAATAAAAGAGGAATGGGCAGAGAGAGGCCTTTGCCAGTCTGGGACCTTACCCAGCAGGATGCAATCACGTGATATAGGATATATTTGGACGATTAGCGCTCACTCCTGCCTCCTGTGACATCTGCACTCTTCAAGTGAGCCAACCTTGTACAATTGTCCAGTCAGTTTTAGTATGCCCTCTGTTTTGATTGACTCACTAATATCTGACCTTAGTTATGGGTAGGCTTGGTCTATCCACAGCATTGTCACAGTTCTTTTCCTCTCACCTGAAGCCCTCTGTTGACCACCCAGCTGTGCCTAGACTCAGTCTTCCAGTAGACCACCAATCAACGACTCAGAAACATACCTATGGTTGTTTGTCATTCGTACAGCACCCACTGTATCTCAGCCACCATGACTCTCCTCCTTTCCCATAACCTGGTGGATAGATATACATATGGGTGTTAGTATCTTTTCCAGCCATGGTCGCTCTTGACCTCCTACCTCAATCCTTGAAAAGGCGTAATCCATCAAAGGAACAAGATGTACAGCTTGTAAGGGGAAACATTTGATGGATTACTTTGGAAAAGGGGGTTTGGCCCAGATGAACTTGAGGTTGTTGTGAATGATATTGGTAAGGTGTGCTCATGATAATTGTATGAAAATTGCTTATCTCAAACATGGTGTGAATAGGAAGGAGCATTCAATGAAGCAGTCAAGGGTGCCGATGCTATTGAGCATTTTGTATTGCCTTTTGTTGCGAATATCGTCAATCCTCAGGGTACACTCTTTCCTTAAAACCATACTTTTTGTCAGGCTGACCGAATGATTACTCAGGCCATATCAAACCTGCAGATAAGGGAATTCTTGATATTCTGCAAAGTGGTGTCAATCATGTGTATGCTTGCATCCACTTTATCTTTGTCCTAATATTGAATTCAATTACAGGTCAGGTATTAAGCATGTCATCAGAACATCTTATAAAGTGATGCTAGCACCCCCTTCCAAGCTGTCGATATTTATGGAGAACTGTCAAAGAGATAGAGGAGAAGGGTGTGGATGCTCAGCCTATGTCCAGGTATCGAACTTTGAAGGCTCTTGCAGAAAAAGGCTAGTTTCATCACCCACACTTTATCTGCTCATATGCTCATGTCTATTACAGCCGCATGGGAGTTCTATGATGAAAAAAAAGTCAATATAAACTGGGGCCAGTGGTGATCCACCCCCCATTTGTAATTAGTCCATTGTTGCATCAGCTTCCTTCACTTAACCTAGCTCTCGGTGTTTGTTCTGACTGCTCTAAGTCTTCAGGGTAAGTTACTCGTTATACCCAAATCAACTCCATACTCACGTGTATATGCTTTACCTTAGTCACCAATCCATGAAATCACTGGTAGGCCTACTGCCCAGAACACCTCTCTCAAGGTATGGTACAATGCCATTGTTGGTGCTGGACCAATGACTCAAGAGTCTCTTTACCCCTCGAATTCCTGGGTTGATGTGTGTGTCACCCCGTTGGGTCATATCTGGCACTACAGAAACAAGAAGCAGCTGGAGAGAAGATAATTGAATGTTCCGGTAAGTTGTGGCATAATAAATTGTCGATTTATGCCTAATCCATATCATTGTATACTAGGCGCCTACAATTGGCAAGAGGGGCATACGTCTTCTACTTTCTCCTTTTGTGGGTTATTTGAACTAACGGATTCACCTTTTCTCACTAAATGGACATCACGAACATGATTCAGCCTTATCCACTTCCAACTCACCTCGCTGAGAAGGGTTTCCCTGGTCTTGAGACGACTTACATGATACAATATGACCCGTCAAAAGAGAAGAGAGTTCTGGAAATCAATCTAAAGACAAAGGAGGAAACTAGCCATGATAAGTTGGAAAATATTGTGGCTAGAGGATGGTAAGCAACAATATAGATGTATTATAGCCAGTGGTTTTAGAACAACACGAGCACCTGGATCATTGGAAAGTAGTGCCTCAGATAGCATAGGCTACTGGTCAGGTCTTAAATGCATGAACCATAGGACCTAGCATAATATGTTACAAGGGGTTATGGTCTATCTCTACTATTTGAGGCCTAGAAAGATGGCAAGCCCATATCAAAGTTATGTCCCTCAAAAATACCATTTTCCAGACAAAGATTTGTGGGTCGTTGGCTGCTTATTTGATGAGTGATTTGATTTCTTCTCCAAGTCATCTTTTTTGCCTTTTGAGGATTCTCCCCTCTTCATGGCAGCACATGCCTGAGAGAAAATTATTTGTTCCTTATTTGAGCAGCGCCCCCAATGAAACAGAACTCTGACACCCACACTACAAAAGGAATATGTAGATTGCCGAACCAGCTTGAACCAAGGAATATCTGGAGTGGTTGAAGTTGTTGGTATCTTGATCAAACGACTGGGTACCAACAATAAGCTGTCAACCTCATGCCGGAGGAGGTCCAGCAGATTGAAATGTTCAAGGAGATGCTGAAATGCAGAGTCCAACTGAATTTCCTTCAGAATTCATGGTAGGTCAGATATCAATGAAGATATAGAATCCCGGAAGACTGTGAGCCGCGTCTGCATAATCACTTCTGCAGAGCTCTGGGATAACAGCCTCTCGGTGAGATGCAACAATGGTGTTTGCAATGGTTGAGCTGTCTCAAGACGATCTTGGGACTGAGAGGGATAGCAAGCATTCTGTGTAAATTTGCACTCAATACAAGCCGCATGCTCAATAAGGTTGTGAATGAGACAGTTTATACACTCCAGGTGTTCTTTGGCAAGTGTCAGTAATAGATTCAGTTTAAAGGTTGGGCTACTGACCCGGAGTCTCCTCGGTTGCAGGGTAGATGCTATTACCATGAGAGGGGTAGACCTCTTTTAACTAAATGTCGAATCATCAACCATGAAATCCCCAGCAAATGAGTTAAGGATTATTATACCTGAGAGGTAAGGTCCTTGAATTGCTCTATCTCAGTTGTTGCCTTGTCCCAGCATTGACCAAAGACTCATGGAGGTCAGAAACCAGCTGAAGCACCTTCATCGGATCCTTGAGGAGGAGTGCGGCAGGTATACGCCATGTGACGTAGACGTCCAGCTTATAACGCAGTACCAATAATTCATATGTAAACCTGAGAATTTTGGTATATGAACCAATAGCTTGATTAAATAAATGACTTGAAGTCATACTGGATTGAGTATAGATCAGTAAAGGCTTCAACATCTGAAGGTATATATATCAACATACAGAAGGGGTTCTGCAAAGTACACAATGACCGAAAGCACATCTTGGTCGAAGACCATGTCCAATTCTTCACAAGACATATGGCCACTCTCGATGTACCAGATCGCCATGTCTACAAGACGGTTGTTCTTCTGACTTAGAACTTCATCTTCTACCATCTCTTTATTGACATTTTCGAATAGGGGGTGACTGAAGATCCGCAAATGTTGCCCCCAGGACTTGAACCACAGTCTTGCACAGATTCCAACCTATAGATTGGTGGAGAATACTGTCAGCCTCTACATCTGCTTGAGAGAACCATTACAGACCTGAGCAATGAGCTCTTCACATTCGGAAATCAGACAATCACAGAGCTCTGTGTTTGGAGGCAAGGGACCTGCGCTCCTGAGGCTCTCATAGTACTTTGCCCCCCACCAGGTCTTCATGCGAACTAGACAGTCTTCAATTGGAAGAGCATTACGAGTAGACAAGGAAGCAAGGTAGGATTTGAAACATTCTTGAAACAAGACATTGGTGAACTTGGATATAGTTAAACACTTGCCACAATACTACTTACTGAGTTTGTACCATGCTTTGATGCTCTTGTTTGTTCTCTCAGCTAGTGCAGCCTTCACCATCTCTAGCGGTAGCTCCATACATTTACAAAGTACCTTGTAACTGGAAAACACCTTAACCGTGAGTCACAAATGAAATATAGCAGATATATATACCTCATTATCTGCATTCCACATTTCCTGGCATGCACCCATTGTATCTTCAATCACATGCAAGACATCATCATAGGGGTGAATATCTGTGCTCACCAAGCTTTGGGAGGTTAAGCTCTGTAAAGCCTTGATGATGGCATCTGCAAGGGAGCATGACACATCCATGAAGCCAAGAAACTTGATTGCAAACTCCGTCGAGGAAGATGCAAGTTCTGGGAAGCAGATTTCGGAGTCCACATGATGAGAGAGACTCATGGATTCACAACCGCTTGAATATTCAGGCAGATCAGAGGTGTAATACCCAAGTTTGTAATGTGAAAAGAAACTCACTGATCCTTGGCACTGGACATGAGAGAGTGGACAATGATGTTGTAGTCCTCCATAACCTCTAAGAAAGCTTTGAGTGGTGTTGTAGTTGCCATAATGTGAGGTTCCGGGGTGAGCAGAGCAAGAGGCCATGATGGACCTACCTGCTCTTATACCGCTGGGAGGATTCGGAGATTGATGGGACATATTGCTGTGTAAGTAAGTATAGAACTGACATGATTCGCATGACTGACGAAGTTAAAGTGATTGATGACTGGAGCATTGCAGTACTGAATGTTCCCACACATCGCTATGGAGCCAAATAGCAGGATATCCCACACTACATATTTGGCCCAAGAACTTTGGCTCTTCATGAGTAGACGATTCAAGAGCGATCTGAGTAATTGTAAAAGCTGTCAAGTCGATCCCCAAAGGATTTCAGGTGCTGCTAGCTCTTTTTTCGAATGTCAACTACGAGCTAGGGTCCAGACTCACCCTAGCTCGCTGGCTTCAATTCCCAAAGGCATTTTACAGCACCATGCGAATATCCAGCTCAACATTCCACCAATTTTCATTATGCTACACAGCCTTTGGGCATTTATAGCTCTCGCCACTCTCTCTTGGCTAACTCCATCTGGGAATCCTGTACTGCCTCCTCCATTGTTCTCAGCAGCATTGTCATCCCTAGAATCCTTTCTTGTTTGTCTATCTTGAAATGTGTTAGGTACATCTTTCTGAAGCCGGGAACAACTTTGTGAGGTGGATGGCTTGGGAAGTGGATAAGGTTCAAGGTTGTTCATCTGATCAACTAGGCACGAGGAAAACTGAATCAGAATGTTTACAATTCAGTCAATAAGACAAAACATACCCAAATCCTGGAGATCAAAAGGCCCTGTTATAATTGGAATACTGTCGGTGGGTATCATTTAGGTAAATGTTAATGATGCTCGTATCAGCCGACATGACGATTCATTCCACACCAGCAGCTTCTTTCTGTAGAGTATGTGCGCAAGTGCCAAGTCATGGACGTTGGTCCAAGCAGATGAATAGTACAGCCATTCCTTGGATTTGGAGGCGGTGTTCACAATGGCGTCATGTAGCCATCTCTGGGAAACGTTAAGACTGGTAGGACCACCTGTGACTTCCTGTTTACAAGGCTACAAGATAATCTGAGTACGATCATCATGAGCTGCAGAGCGGTTGCTTACGCCAAAGACCTGGAGATAAAACCATGAGTACGAGGGTGTATGCAAGAGTACTGTGATTACTGACGACAGGAGGATTAATCGCAAATAAATCCCAGTTAATGTGTGACTTGTGGTCTTTGACAAATTTCCAGGCAGCTAGCCATCTATCAAGGCAAAGCCAAGCAACAAGGACAGGGTCAAAAATAAACCTCTTTCTGAAACAGTTTTCAAGACGCAGTATCCTGGCTCAGGTTTTGCATTGACTCCATGTCGTTCAATGTCTTCAGTGGAGGCATCGTTCCAGTCTTCCTCTGAGAAAAGTGTTGGCTCACTGGGCTGAGCCATGATAGTGGTGCCTGAAGAAGCCGAGACGATATGTTTGATGCTCAATCTGTGGACTTCTGCTGGTCATTAATACGGGCTTGAAATAATGAGGGAAATATAGTATACCCGTGTTCAAGAGCACTCCAAAATCACAATGTTTCCCTGAACAGCCAGTTCCATGAATTCTGATTAAGTAGTATCGTCAGTATCAAAAACCAATATATAGATGAGAGGGGCTTCTACCTTGTGGGTTTGCAACATCTGGTGCAACAAGTACTGCTACTCATGATCGGAAAAAGTATTGAACATTATGTAAGCAACACGCTCCCGTGATGTCAAGGAACACATCGCGAAAGTGGCCATTCCTCGTGAACAATACATTATTACTTCTTCAAATGCTGCCTCATCAGACCTCTCATAGGGAGTATGATACTCCCAAAAAAAAATAGGCTTGTTGGAGCCTACAAAGCGACAGAAAATATTGCCAAAGCAGCATGTATAGAGCACATCAACTATCCAACTGCCAGAAGGATCATCCATAAATACCTGGAGACTGGATCGACATCAAATAAACCATGCTCAGGCCAACCCAAGATCTTAACGGAGCGTATGGAACGACAAATTGTGAGGGAGGCCACAAAAAACTGCCGGAAACCATTCTCTGAGATTGCAAACAGTCTCAATCTACCTATCAGTGGGGATTCAGTGCGGAAGGCTCTTGCACAGAGAGGATACCATCGCCGGGTTGCTAAGAAGGTCCCATTCCTGACCCAGAAGCACCACCAACTTCATCTCATGTGGGCTCAGCTGTTTAGGAAGTGGAAACAGCATCACTTCTCAAGCATCATTTTTTCGGATGAGTGCTATATATATATGGGGGACAAAGCTGGCCGTGTCTTTGTCACATGGCAGCCAGATGAAGTCCTTCATGATGACTGTGTAGTACCCCAGTTCAAGCAGTCTTCCATACGTGTAATGGTTTGGGGTTGCGTTGTTGATGGAAAGAAGGGACCTTTGGTTGTGTTGGATTATCCTGGGGGAAAAGGGGGTAGAATGACTTCAGCCCGCTATCGTGAGCAGGTGCTGGAGCCAATCCTGAAGGACTTCTATAATGAAGTAGCCCAGGAGGTCGAGCCGTGTTTCAACAAGACAATGCATCGTCACACACGAGCAGGGCAACCCTATCTTGGTTTTTGAAGAATCAGATCCCATGCTTTCCCCACCCTGCATCTTCCCCTGACCTCAATCCTATTGAGGGTGTTTGGCACGAGCTCAAGGAAATTATCCGACATTCACCACATCCCCCAACATCACTTGACACCCTCAAGGCAGCAGTACACCAAGCCTGGGATGAGCTATCGGTCAAGACAATTAATAAATATATTCACACAATGGAAAACCGTGTTCAGGCTGTTCTGAAAGCAAGAGGGGGGCATACACGGTACTGATTGATGCATAAAATACAATTAGATGTTGTTAATAGTCTCCCTTTTTTTTTCTTGTACATGTGGATGGTTGAGTGTACACAGTGGAATCTATTTTTTGTGCAGATCGAAAAAATGCGAAATATTATGTAATGATCAATACTTTTTCCGATCACGAGTATATGTTCGATCGCATCGACTCCTTTGACTGCCTCATTAAATGCTCCTGGCTGAATCTGAGTCAAGTCGAGACATAACAACGATCGTCGAGTCAGCGCCCCTTTGTTATGTCTTCAATCACGACATCGAACCCATCCGATCCAAAGTCCTTTTTCCGAAAATATTCCGTCAAATATTTGCCTTTACTCTCAGAACGGACTGCTCCTTGTACACAATAGCCCTGCTCGAGTAGCGTTTGAATAATCCACATGGCAATGTAGCCATTGGCGCCAGTTACCAAAACTTTTCTCGGAGCCGCTACGGTAGTCATTGTGAGTGGGGAGCGACAAAAAGGCAGTCAGGTTCGACGGCGTAAAACCTGCCAGCTTATATATCTAACCGGTCCCATAGCCTATGGGGTCACGTTGAGAAGAGCTCAAAGTGCCGATGTGATCATAATTTCAGAGGTGATAATCGTTACATATAGACGTGGATAACGAGGCCAAGTGGCAGCTTTGCCGAGCAAAGACGGGTGTACCAGTCAATCCAAGAGCCGGTCGTGCTTATCAAGTCATCAACGTGATCTATTTTCAGCAAAAGCTTCTGCAAGATACTGAGGACACATACCTTGAAAACACTTTATCCATTGACATGGGTGTATCGAAAGACCAACAGGAGAGATAAATTGTTTGAGAGTTTTGCAGGCGCTGGGTTTTCTTCGCAGCTGCTGAGATTGGAGAAAGTTGGACTCCTTCGTCACTAAACTAGGATAGGGGATGGCCATTGTGACGTATGCGGCAATTGTTTGTGGAATTGGGACAAGGGCCGTATTCGGCGATCCGACGACCAACTGAAGAGCACGTATCTGACTATGCAAAGATACTTTCCCTCTATCACATCGCAGGCTAGAATGGGAGGAAGCGCATCAAGAGCAAATTTAACCAAAGAATTGGGAGACACCCGCCATGAAAACACACGCTGTCGATCATCACTATCCATACAGCACAATGCAGAACTCTAATTTAGGCTTCCCTTCCCATCATTTTGTAGCAAACCCATCTCGATGGCGATAGTTAGGTGGAATGCGAACGAAAAACTAAGTATTGGCGCGTAGGTCGGGGTGAAGCTGGACACTAGAACGTCTCTAAAGAGTTTAAAAACCCAGATGGCGGAATTTCGGGAAATAGGCAAGAGAACGCACCATAGACAACGCACACACCTCCCCCTGAGTGTCGTATCACGATGCACAGGCTTATAGCTCAGCCCTAAAGGTTATAGATGCGAGGAAATGTTTTCTCCACATATAGGCCAATAGCATGGTCGACCTCGTGGTGGCCACGGCATCGTTGGGATATGACGTTGAGGATATCATGCGCATTTGAGACGGACGCTTTTGCAGAGGCTTAGAGCCTTGATATTACTGCTGACACGCTATAGATGAACAGTGCCGAACGTTGTGTGTTTGTGCGGTGAGGGTACATGTATTGTATCAGAACGATGAGGGTAGTATCGCAAGTAGCGACAGTGTCATACACGTGAGAGAATGGTAGAACATCGGATCTCGGGGAGATTTATCATGAAACAGTGTGCCGTTTATTATCGCGGCCCATACCAGCATGACGTAGAACTCCAATTCGGGTTCCTTCCTCACGTCTTTTTGCAGAGAACCCATCTTCGATGTCAATGGTTGGGCGGAATGTGGACGAAGAAATCGAGCCTTGAGGAGTAGAAGGAAAAGCAATGCGCTAGATTGTCTCTAAACAATATATAAAAACAGGGTGCGGAAACCAGGAGATATACCAGAGAGGAATAAGCAGAGAGAAGCCTTTCCAGGTCCGGGGCCTTCCCCGCAAGTTACGCGGTCACGTGACCTGGATATACATCAGTGTTCGCTCTTCTGGCGTTTTCCTTTACGTTCTTCAAGTGAGCCAACCTCGTACAATTGTCCGGTTAGTTTTAAGCATGCTCTTTATTTTGATTGGCTTGCTAGTATCTAGTGCTTAGGTGTGAGTAGGCTTGGTCTGTTGGCGGCATCGTCGCAGTGTGTCCCTCTCACCTGTAGCCCCGTCAATCGTCCGGCCGTGCCCAGAACAAGCCTTCCAGGAGATATCCAATAAATGATTTAGAAATGCGCCGACGATTGTTTGTCTTTTGTATGGCTTTCGCTATATTTATTTCACCATCACTCACCGCCTTTCCCATAACTCTGGACAGATGTACACATGAACATCAGCGCCTCTTCCTGCCGCCGTCGTTCCTGGCCTTCTATGTTAATCCTTCAACCGGGATACTCCATCAGAGGGGCAGTTTGTATGACTAACAGGGGAAAACAACTCGAAAGAGGGGTTTGGGCCGGATAAGCTTGAAGTGGTTGTTGTGAGCGATATTGTTAGGGTGAGTTCACGATGATTCTACGAAATGTGCCTATCTCAGCCATGGTGTGATCAGGTGGGAGCATTCAAGGAAGCAGTCAAGGATGTCAATGTTATTAAACATGCGGCATCGCTTCTTGCTGTAAATATCGTCAATCCTCAGGGTACGCTCTTTATTTAACATCATACTTTTCGCCGGGCTGACCCAATGATCACTCAGGATATATCAAACCCGCAATCCAGGGAGCTCTCGGTATCCTGCAAAGTGCTGTCAATCACGTGTATGCTCGCATCTGCTTTTATCGTCATACTAATAATAAATTTAGTTACAGGCCAGGTGTTAAATGTATTGTCATACCATCGCCGTTGCGGAGCAATCATGGCACCCTCGCCCAAGGCGTCAATCTTTTACGGAGAGCTGTCAAAGGGGTAGAGAAGAACGGTATGGATTCATCAACCTATGTGGCAAACTTCGAAGACCCTCGCAGAGAAAGGCTTGTTTGACTACCCACATTTTATCTACTTAAATTCTCATCCCGATTATAGCCGCATGGGAGTTCTACGAGGAAAACAATGTAACCTGGGAGTTGATGGTGATCAGCCCGCAATTCGTAAGTCCTCCACTGCCATGCTCTTCCCTCACTTAACCTAGCTCTTGGTGTTCGTTCTTACTCCTCTAGGCTTTCGGGCTAAGTTCTTCGCTATGCTCAAAATCACCTCCGTACTCACATGTATGCGCTCTAACTTAGCCACCAATCCATGAAATCACCGGTGGGCCCGCCAACCTGAACATGTCTCTCAGGGTATGGTGCGGTGCCATTGTTGGCGATGGGCTGAAGGCCCAAGAGTTCCTTCACACCTCTAATTCCTGGATCGCTGGGTCGATGTGCGCGATACTGCATTGGGTTATATCCTGGCATTGCAGAAATAAGGAGCGGCGAGTGAGAGGATAATCGCGTGTTCTGGTAAGTGTCAGCATAATAACTTGTTGCTTTATTTCTAATCCATCTCATCGTATACTAGGTGCTTACAATTGGCAAGAATGGTGTATGTCTTCCTCTACTTTCGCCTTTTGTGGATCATCACGATTCAACCTTATCCACTTCCAAATCACTTCCCTGAGCAGAGGTTTCCTGGGCATGAGACGACTTACATGATACAACGTAACAGGGTAAAAGAAAGAGAATTTTGGGAAACAATCTAAGGACGAAGGAGGAAACCATCCGCAATACGTTGGAAATCTTGTGGCTAGAGGAGGGTAATACATGCATGAATCATGGGACCTAGCGTTGTGTATTACAAGAAATTACAAACTATTTATACCATTTGAGACCTAGACAGATGGCGGGCCCATATTAAAACTATGACCCTCAAAAGTCCCAGTTCGCGGGAAAAGATTTACGGGTCGAAGACCGTCTATTCGACGAGTCGTTTAATTTCTTCTGTAACTCATCTTTTTTGCTTTTTGAGGATTCTCCCCTCTTCGCGGCAGCACATGCCTGAGAGAAAACTACCTGTTCCGTGCTTGAGCAGCGCCACCACTGAAAAGCACTTCTTACCCGCCAGTAGCAGCAGAAATCTGATAACTCTTCAATGGGATGAACTTGCAGAATCAGCTTGAACCAAGGGATATCTGGAGTAGTCGAGGTTGTTAATATCTTGGTTGAGCGATCGGGTACCAATAATAGGCTGTCGATCTCGCGCCAGAGGTGATCCAGCATATTGACATGTCCGAGGAGATTCTGAAACTTGGAGTCCGATTGACCCTTCTCCAGAATTTGTTGTAGGTCGGAGAGCAGAGGAGACGTAGAGCACCACCGGAAGACCGTGAGATGCTGCCCCATTCCCTCTTTCGTCCAGCCCGTTGGCAACAGCCTCTTAGCGAGATACAACAATGGCGTGTGCGAATGTTGGGCTATCCCAAGGCAATCGTGGGGCTGAGAGGGGGGGCAAGTATGTTGTACAATTTGTCGATCTTCTATACAAGCTGCATGCTCGATCAGGTTATGAACGAGACAGTTTATGCACTCCAAGTGTTCTTTGGCAAGTGTCAGTAATAGGTTCAGTTTAAAAGGAAGCTGGGCTAATGACCAGGAGCCTCCTCCGTTACAGGGTAAAGGCTATTACCATGAGAGGGGTAGACCTCTTTTAGCTGAATATCGAATTATCAACAATCAAATCCCTCGTGAGCTTCAGCATTATTATACAGTACCTGAGAGGCGAGGTTTTTGAATTTCTCTATCTGAGTTGTTGCCTTGTCCTGAGCACTGACCAAAGACTCATGGAGGTTAGAAACCGGCTGAAGTGCCTTCGTCGGATCCCTGAGGAGGAGTGCAGCAGGTATACGCCATGCAATGTGAACATATAACTTGAACCGCAGTGCTACTAGTTCATATGTAAACCCGAGAATTGAGGTATATGATCTAATAGCTTCATTAAATAGATGACCCGAAGTCATGCTGGATTGAGTGTATATCAGAAAATGCTTCAACGTCCGAAGGTGGATATATCAACGCACGGGAGGGGTTCCGCAAAGTACACAATGGCTGAAAGCACGTCTCGGTCGAAGACCAGGTTCAATTCTTCGTAAGACATATGGTCACTCTTGATGTACCAGGTCGCCATGTCTACGAGATGGTTGTTCTTCCCACATAAAACTTCATCTTCTACCATCCCCTTATTAACATTTTCAAATAGGGGGTGACTGAAGATCCGCAAATGTTGCTCCAAGGGCTTGAACCACAGTCTTGCGCAGATCCCAACCTATAGATTGGTGGAGAATACTGTCAGCCTCCACAACTGCTCGAGAGAACCATTACAGACCTGAGCGATAAGCTCTTCACATTCGGAAATCGGACGATCACAGAGCCCTATATGTTTGGAGGCAAGGGGCCTGTGCTCCTGAGGCTCTCGTAGTGGTTCACCTCCCACCAGGTCTTCATGCGAACCAGACAGTCTTCAACTGGAAGAGCGTTACGAGTAGTCAAGGAATCAGGATAAAATTCGAAAATTTCTTGAAACAAGACATCGGTGAACTAGGATGTAGTTAACCACTTGCTTCAATGCTACTTACGGAGTTCGCGCTCTGCCTCGATCCCCTTGTTCGTTTCATCAGCTAGTGCAGCTTCCACCCTCTCTAGTGGTAGCTCCATACATTTACGAAGCACCTTGTAACAGGAAAGCACCTTAACCATGAGGCACAATGAAAGATAGTAGATATATATACCTCATTATCCGCAGCCCGTATTTCCCGGTTCGTTTCAATAGTATCTTCAATCACATGCAAGACACCATCATAGGGGTGAATCTCGATGCTCGCCAAGCTTTGGGAGGTTAAACTCTGTAGAGCTTTGATGATGGCATCCGCAAGAGAGCAAGATATATCCATGAAGCCAAGAAGCTTGGTCGCAAACTCCATCGAGGAAGACGCAAGTTCTGGGAAGCAGAGCTCAGAGTCCACACGACGAGAAGGATTCACGGATTCAGGACCGCTTAAATATCCAGGAAGATCAGAGATGCAATACCCAAGTTCGTACTGTGAAAAGAAACTCACTAATTCTCGGCACTGGACACGAGAGAATAGACAGTGATGTTGTAGTCCTCCGTAACCTCTAAGAAAGCTTCGAGTGGCGTCATAGTCGCCATAATGTGAGGTTCTGGAGTGAGCAGAGCGAGAGGCCGTGATGGATCTACCTACCTGCTCTTATACCGCTGGGAGACTTAGGATATTAATGAACATATTTCTGTGTAAGTAAGTACGTATAGGACTGACATGAGTCGCATGGCTGACGAAGTTAAAATGATTGATGACTGGGGCATTGCGGTACTGAATGTTCCCACACACTGCCATGGAGCCAAATGGCAGGATATCCCACACTACAGTCGAGTCTGTCTTAACTGATAGGCCTCCGTCACGCCCTGGAGCTATCAGTTTTGACTGGTATTACTTTTGAAATATATATATATAATAATAGCAATATTCTTGTATTATCAAGCGCCAAAGAATATGTTGTGCTACACAGTCTTTGGTTATTTAATAGCTCTCACCACCCTCTCCCAGCAAACTCCATTAGGGAGTCACGTACAGCCTCTTCCATGGTCCTCAAACTGGATCCCGTCATCCCCAGAATCTTCTCTTGTTTGTCCGTCTTAAGACGTATTAGGTACGTCTTTTCGAACCCTGGGATACCTTTGTGAGGGGGATGACTCGGAAGTGGATAAGGCTCAAGGCTGTTCGCTGTATCAACTGGACGCGAGGGAAAATAAGTCAGAATATTTACAGTCCAGTTGGCAAGTTTAGTATTCCGAGAAACGTACCTAAGTCCTGGAGATCAAAAGGCCCTGTTATAATCGGAATACCGTCAGTGGAGATTATTTAGAGGAATGTTGATAATGCTCATACCAGCCGACACAGCGATTCGTTCCCCACCAGCAGCTTCTTTTTGTAGTGCTAGTACGTGTGCAAGCGCCAAGTCGCGGACGTCAATCCAGACAGATGAATAGTACAGCCATTCCTTGGATTTAGAAGCGGTGTCCACAATGGCGTCATACAGCCATCTCTGGGAGACGTTGAGACTGGTAGGACCACCTACGACTTCCTGTATGCATGGCTACAAGATAATCAGAGTATGATTTTCATTGGCCTCGGAGTGATCGCTTACGCCAAATACCTAAAGATGAATTCATGAATACGAGGGTGTGCGAGGGGTACCGCGAATACTGACAACAGGAGGATTAATCACAGCTAAATCCCAGTTAATGTTTGATTTGTGATCTTCGACGAATTTCCAGGCAGCTACCCATTCACTAAGACAAAGCCAAGCGAACGTAAAAGGACGATAAACAAACCTCTCTCCGAAATAGTTTTCGAGGCACGGTATCCCGATTCAGGTTTTGCGTTGGCCCCGTTCTGTTCAATGTCCTGGACAGACTCATCATTCCAGTCTTCCTCTGAGTAAAGTGTTGGTTCACTGGGCCTAGCCAAGATAGCGGCGCCTGAAGAAGTCAAGATGATGCGTTTGACGCTCGATCTGGATTTCTGCTGGTCAACAAACACGGGTTTGGAGTAGTGGGAAAGATATAGTATACCCATGTTCAAGAGCGCTCTGAAGAATTCCAACGGTTCCTTGAACAGCCGGTTTCATGAATTCTGATTGATTAGTATAGTCAGTATCAAAAATCGACATATTAATGTGAGAAACCTCTACCCTGAGGGTTCGCAACTTCGGATGCAACAGGCGCTGCCGTATGTTCGATCGCATCGACTCCTTTGACTGCCTCATCAAACGCTCCTGGCTGGATCCAAGTCAACACGAGACATAAAAAGTAATTGTCAAATCTGCGCACCTTTGTTATGTCTTCAACGACCACAACCTCAAGCTTATCTGATCCAAAGCCCCTTTTCCCAAAATATTCCGTCAAATATTTACCTTTACTCTCAGAACGGACTGCTCCTCGTACACAATAGCCCTGCTCGAGGAGTGTTCGAACAATCCACATTGCAATGTAGCCATTGGCGCCAGTCACCAAGACTTTGCTGGGAGCCGTTACGATAGTCATTGGGGTGAGAGGCGGTAAAGAGATAGTCAAGTTCAACGACGTAAAATCTCGCCCTCTTATATATACACCGGTGATATAGGGTCATATTGGAGGGAAGAGCTCAAAGGACCGACGCGATCGTAATGTAAGAGGTAGACGTGGATGACGAGGCAAAGCGGCAGTTTTGCCGAGTGACGGCGAGTCGCACCGGTCAATCGAACAGCCGGTCGTGCTTATAAAGTCAGCAATATGATCTATTTTCGGCAAAAGATTCCGCAAGATACTGAGGACACATACCCTGAAAACGCTTTATTCGTTGACATCAGTATCTCGAAAGATCCGAAGGAGAGAAGAATCGTGTAAACATTGATGGCGCTGTAGGTACCGGGTTTGCTTCGCAGCTCCTGACATCGGAGAAAGATGAACTCTTTCGTCACTAAACCAGGATAGGGGACAGTCACCGCAACGTACGCGGGCAATCGTTCGTAGAATTGGGGCAAGGGTCGTATTGGCGATCCGGCGACCAACTGATAAGTAAGTATCTGACTATGCGAGGATACTTTTGGTCTATCGCATGGCAGGCTAGAAAGGGAGAAAGCGCGTCAGGAGCAACTTTGGACAAAGAATCTGGGGATCCCCGCCATAAAAACACATCCCGTGTATTATCGTTGTCCATACCAGCACAATGCAGAATCCTAATCCAGGCTTCCCTTCCCATCATTTTGTAGAGAACTCATCCCCGATGTCAATGGTTGGGTGGACACTGGGATGTGAACGAATAACCAAGCCTTGACGCATATATTGGGGTGAAGCCGGACACTAGAATATCTCTAAAGAGCTTAATAACCCAGATGGCGGAAATCCGAGAGATAGGCAAGAGAACGCACCATAGACAACATATGCATCTCCTCCGAGAACCTGAATGTCACATATACGATGCACAGGTTTATAGCTCAGCCATCAAGGCTATAAGTGCAAGGAAAGGTTTTCACCACACGCAAGTTAGCAATATGGCCGACCTCATATGGGGGTCATGGCATCATGGGGTATGGCATTGAGGATACCAGGGGCATTTGAGAAGGCCGCTTTTGCGGAGGCTTGGAGCTTTGATATTACTGCTGACACGCCGTAGATAAATAGTGCTGAACAGCGGGCGCTTGTTCGGTGAGGGTACATGTATTGTATCAGAACCATGAAAAGGAATCGGTACGATCGCCAGTAGCGACAGTGTCATACACAAGAGAGAACGCGATGAACTCGGCAGTTTCCGGCTGCCTGGTGCATCACCCATCAAAGCATCAGCGCCAGCCCAAAGCCCCTCAGACAAAATTTGAAAAGCAGGAATGTGGTTCAGACCAAGTTTAGACCAACAGTTCGGACAATGGGAGTACCATGCAAGTTGGGCTTGGTAGCAGGAAGGTGCCGATTCACTGGCTGATCCGGGCCTGAGATCAACGTAGATTCGTTGCTTTGGTACATATTGATGAAATACCCGATGCTTAGGTCCATTTTAAATATCGTACCATTATGTGGCCGCATAAAGCAGTCCTTGAAATTTGAATCCCGCTTAAACTCGACCACATTCCAACATCAAAGCAATTACCCTCGCGCCAGCTAGAAACGCATCCTAGGTTCTATTTACAAAGTAGTTAGACTCCTATATAAGATTATCTTAATGCGCGACGAATAATCTCTGGATCAAATGTTACCCAGAGAAAGGGGGTCATTCGCCTGGTACCAGAACACACCTTCAAGCTGGACTCCCATGAGGGCTTCTACCGAGACACCCAATCGGCGGGGTTTATTTTGTTCATTTGAACAGAGTAAGTGAACCATTCTGATATTATCGGGACTTATGTGTACTCGCGAGGCAGTACTTTCCCTATTCTAAGTTATCCATGCGGAAAGATAACAAATGATGAGGATCGATCTATTATGATAGATAGAAGCTGTCAATACAATGATCAGGCGCAGTCTTGGGGCCTGACGCGATCGGCAGACGAACTTCAATTCGTGAAGTGTAAATCGACTTGCGAGAGTGCCGGTGTTACAGTAGCTACGATAGTGAGTGGCGGAAACTCAGTTGTGGTGGTGGGTAAGCGTTTAACGGGACCTGCACGAAAGGTTGAAACTATGAATTAGCATAGGCAAGTAAACTGTTGACTACACTCGTAAACATACCGGGATTTCTCTAGTAACCGGTTGTGATGGACTTGTGGTAAAACGAGATAAATGTTCGCGTGTGCCCAAACCGAGTCTTGGGGGTCTTCGAATGGCGCTCGAGCTTCCACCCAACTCCATTGTCTTCGCAAAGGCTGGTTCCATATGGTCCAGTGTTTCTCGAAGCTTGCTTCGGGCATTCAAGCTGTGAACCAATAAGCCAGGGAAAAATGATGTGACCCCTTAGAGGGTTACTGACGTCACAAGGACAGCATTCGCGTACGTTCGTCCGGAGGAAAAATGCAACGCCTGAGAAGAGTTAAAACTTGGTAGCAATTATGAAGAGTAGGGATGTCCTCACTAGGTAAATGAATGTTGTTGGAGCGGCAATGTACTAGAACGCTAATGAGCTAAGTCTAGGTAGGGAAGGTTGAAGGAGCGCGCACAGCAAACAGGCATGACAGCATGACAACACTACTCGGCATTGAATGGTATGTCTGCGAGACAAGTAAATAAACTCTTACCTCGTGAGGGCGCTAGTAGCTACCGTATAACGAACGATTTCCGTAACGAGCGTACTAGTTACTCTACGATCCACAGGTGTCCATTAGTTAGTTTGGAGATATAGTGGCAAGTCATACCTCATATCTCGGGTTCCCTCGCTTCGTTTATATACATAAAAACACAGGAGAGCAGCGATCCAGATGTCGGCTTTAGTTCCATGGCCTTTAATACCCAGCACTCATTGAGGTGAAACGATTTTACTCACTGACAGTTCCAATAATCACCATCCCAATCATGCCCCCGGGAAATTGAACTCGCATGAGAGTGAACGCTGCACCCGCCAAAACGAAGCCGAACGTGCCCAGGCAGCATACTGAAACTGGTCCCACTATCCAAACATTTCTTTGGCTGAAAACCCATATCCTAACAATCTTGTTAATATTCTGCAAACACAGGGAGTATGGAGGCGGTTACCGATAAAGAAAAAAGAGTTGAGTTAATAGAATTGAGAACGCAACAGACAATAGATGAATGGCAAGCGGTAATATCATCAGCATAAGTGCCTGAACATTACCCCAGTTTATGACCAGATAGAAATAGGCTGTGTATGATATAAGGACAAGCTGGATTAAGCCGAGTATCCTGAGCAAATTTGCGTTAGATGTCTGTGGTTTTTCGCAGGATTCTAATGACGCAGACTAACCAAAGGGCAGCAACCAGTATTTTGGCCTTTCGGGGATCGTCAGGAAAATCTTGGTAATATTGATACACTTGCACGGTGAGAACGCCCTGGAAGCTTTGGGTTTCCTGAATGAAAATCTCTCGGAAGGAAAATTCCACTAACAATGCCGCAAACAACACTGAAAGAAGTATAAGCAAATACAGCGAAGAAGCAGAAATCGAATCCCGTACCACCTATGAGCGATATTCCATGTGTTGGTCCGAGATCCAGATGTGTTTGGATTTGATGAGACATAGATGGCGGAAAGGAAATGCTTCAGGATCCTCGCCTCTCAACATAGGTATACTATATAATACCTCTCTCTCAGCTCGAAATGAACCTGACAGCACAGCATGGATTTAGCTCAACTTATGTCATTGTACACGGCATCCCAACCCAAAGTCAAAACTGAAAGTCATTGAATGCAGCTCGAAAACAAATTATGCATGGTTATATCAATGTGATGTGCAACTGGGTGTAGCTATGCGAAATTCCAAGCTTCATACTTAACAACTATGGTCCAGGTGCTTTGCTACAGAAGATGCTCAGGGAGAGAGAAGGGCACCTCGGATTTTCGCCCAGGATTGTCAGCTCGTGGGAACCCTTCGGCTTTCATATACGTATCGTTACAATTTATATGTCAAAGTGTTCCTCCAATTCACCTTAAGCCCATGCCGCGTGAGCTGTGTACTTAACACATATTAAAACTTTTGAAGCCGTCGGCCAATACATGAAACTTGATCAGTGTCGGGTTCTCCGAGAAAAGAATACCAGGAGCGACGATGGTAGTGAACCCTTGCAGTACCTTTCCAAAGTCTATGTCAGTGTACGGATTATGCCATGCATTGAACAGGGGACAACCATGGCAAAGAGTGGACAGCATACTCCGCACTGGCGTTATGATACTATCATTACCAGAGTGGATTAGATTGGAACGAAATGAAATAAGATTTAGTAGCCGACTGTGTCACACGATGCAATCGCCCCAGCAACTGTAACTCTGAACACCCATGTCTGAGACCTCAGTCGAGAACATACATGCCAAGTCTTCAAGCTCACACAGTCACCGCTCAAACCTCTAGAATACTAATTTTCAACCTGAGAGAAATAAGGGAAATTCATCTGTTTTCTTGGCCGAGGGAGAGGAGAGAGAAAGGATAGTCCGATACCACGACTAGTCACAGGGGCTATCAACGGGCAATACGGTTTTCCCCAAGAAAATAATCAAGTCGATGCCCCGTTCGGACCTCTGTTGGATTCTTACATAGCTCCTGATGATGGTTTTGAATCAATTGTCTAGTTCATTCCTGGCATACTACAAGCGAACACATGGTACCAGGTCTTGAATCAAATGACGAATCAATCTTGTGGGTTGATTCTATAATATCTTCATGACTAGTCACCAAACTAGCCTCGCCTCTAGTGTGTGTGTGTGTTGAGTTTTTAATATGGGTGATTACGCGGGAGACGTTCGCGAATACCTTTGAGGAGGAAGCTGATCGAGAACCATCATCCAACAGAGTCAAAGAGCTTTTACCCTCGCGCCAGCTATAAACACCATAACCAAAGTAGTCAGGCTCCCATGTAGAACTATCTCAATGCACGATGAATAATATCTGGATCGATGTTACCCGGTGAAAGGAGTTATCGGGTGCCAGAGCTGACTTTTTTGGACTTCCACGAGGGTTTACATTTAATCAGCAAAGTTTATTTCAGTCGTTTGAACAGAATAAGTGAACCATTCTGATATTACTGGGACTCGTGTGTACTCGCGAGGCAGTACTTTCCCTTTTCTAATTATCCACGCGGAAAAAATAACAAATGATGAGGATAGGTGTACTAGGATAGATAGAATCTGTCAGTATAATGATCAGGCACAGCCTTGGGACCTGACGCAATTAGCATAAAATAAGGCCCATCTCCAGAATTGAGGCGCTCAGCAAGTACTCTGAACATCAGTTATGACCGAACCTGCTCCTAATACCACCCTCCAATTCCAGGATGTCACAAAAAGTCTGATTGACGAACTAAAGATAGTCGCGTTTAAAGCTAGAGAGTGCGCCTTTGAGTTCCATTAATTCAATTCTCGATAATTTGAACTCATGGAACTACTCTAGATGCGCGTTAGAGAAGAGAAACACAACTAGCCCACCGGCGAGCGAGTCTCAAGATACTCCTACCTTATACACTTTCTGCGTCAAAGCCGAGGAAACCTTCCGGAAATTCCACGACGTCTGCGTGCTTGGTGTGAAGTTGGCACAGTCGATCATTGGCTCCTTCGAGGGCGAATCCACCTCTGATGAAAAACCCGGACACAAGATCGGAGGTGAGACGACGTCTGGTATTATTGAGAGCTTGAGAGATACTTGTGAAAAGACAGGAAAGCTAGTAGAGGAGGTAAGTAATTGTTGTTTCGAATAGTGCATAGCAGTGCTGAGGCATCTTGAATTGCTGGCGCAGATTGTCAAATTAGATAACGGAAGTATGATAATGGAGGGCTTTAAGCGAGAAGATGGCTCGAGGGCGACGTGTAAGCACATCCAATTGCGTTTCATGGTTTCTGAACTGGACACTCACGGGGGCGTGTAAACACTGCAATCATAGTTTTATATGTGTTATTCCAGATGGCGTTCGAAACGCGTGATAGGGAGTGCTTAGGCGTTTCAACTCTTCAGAAGAGCTTGGACGTGTTTGCGGAAACCTGGAAAGCGATCGGGGTCGAGGATTTGAGGGGTTCAGAGTCTGTAAAGGAGGTCGTAAAGGAACTGAGGGAAATGATTGTTCAGGTATATTCCCATCTCTGCCGCCCAAAACGTGACACAAACTGACGTCTTTCCGAAGATCTGTATAATTGGATATGCTCTCAAGCCGTACGATACGACCTCGTCCATTGGAGCCTTGGATAGTCCCTACATGGTCAACGTCAATGGAGACAAGGAACTAGATATCTCATTGCAGGAACAACTCGACGTTCTAGTGAAATACATGTCAGAAGACTGCTGGGAATATGACAAATTGAAGGCACTGTTCGATAAGAACGTAATCAAGACCATGATCAATCTCCGGTCGACACCCAATATAAACGATGTCTTGAAAGGAGTAACCGAAGGATATCAGGATGTGTTCATGGCTCTCGTGAAAGCATTCAATAAGAATCGGGAGATGGAGAACTACGTCTGGGAGTGGCGAATGAACGGGACGTCGGACTTGGTGGAGAATCCTAGCGGAGTGATGAGAAAGTTCACGGCGGCAAGGGAGATCGTGGTAGGCGCTTTAGGAGACGTAAGAAAGACAGCAGCGGGCGTTAGGTCGGCGTTGGAAGAGGTGAGATACACAGTTAACTTGCAAGGATTTTGCTAAAAGGCACGACCGACAGCTTTTGAAAAATCCAGAACTCAAGTGCGAAGGGCGTTCCACAAAAGAAGACGACGCGGGTAAGTGTTTCAATGGCTTCAATTCGGTCTGAACCATGACACTTTATGTTCAGATGCCACGCTGAGGTGTCAGAGATGTGTGTTTACGAACCTTGTCAACCACGTTAAACAAGTCATCCTCGACGACTTCCTCAACACATCCAGATGGAAATGGGCCGCGACCGCAAATACGTCAGACGAACCACCCAAAATCTTTATCCAAGCCTTGAAGCTCCTGCTAAGCAACTCCGAAGGCGGTCGAGGACACTATCAGCACGAGATACTCAACGCTATGTTCCCTGAAGGACAGTTACAAGGGTTTGAAAGTCCCGAAGCAGGAACATGGGACCAGTTATTGAGATTGGAAGTGCCAATGTACAGTGGGGGGTCGAGCCCTATCGTCGATCCCAATCCAGATACACCCTATATGGATCGAGAAGTGAGGATCACCTGGGATAATGAGGATGGATCAGGGGTGAAACCGAAGTTGTGGAAATGGGTGGTCGAATGTGAGGGCAAAGGGGCGAAAGCACAAGTGTAGATCCTGAGTCACAAAGATGATGTCAGTGCCATACACAATGTACTGGGAGGGAATACACAATACTTGGGGACTGAATTTGCAGAGTAAGAGAAGCGCACTGAAATGAGGTAGGCTGAGCACAGACAGTGACGCGAAAAAGTATTCCACACAAAAACATTGAACTGCGTCAATGGGATCTGCTTGAGCGACGTCCTAGATTTATCCACGTGGAGCTATGTATACAAGCGCGTTCATATGCATCCAGGTCATAAATCTCCGGTACCACCCGGATGTGGCCGAGGACATCAGGAGTGTCATTTATCAGATTGTATCTTCCTTATCCGAAGGGCAAGCATCTTGAGGAGCTGCACAGATAAAGAGAGAGCAAGTATGTAGAGGGGCAAGTTCAGTCAGAGACACATTGGCACCTAAGTAACGCATGAAGGAAGAAATCGAGAGAGGTTGGGAAACTAGTTATTAGTGGCAAGAGGGTGAAGCCATTTGCGTTCGATATCTTTGTTCTTGTTTGCAGTCTCTCGGGACGTAGCGGGCCGTACAGGCTTGTTCACATCCGAGCGTGTAGACTTCACTACCTGGACTACCTGGACGAGGTTTAGGCTGCGCACAGTTCACAGACGATAGTTAAGCGTTTGCTTCCCACTTTCTCTACTTTACTTTTCCTGTCTAGCATGCGCGGTACCTCGTGCCGACCCAAACAAGACACTTTTGAGCTCAATGTCGCTCTCGATCTGTAAATGAAACTGTACTTGCCACACGAACGACTGAGCACTGTGAGGCTCGGGCTATCGGGCAGCCCGACTGAAGCATTGCAATAGAACAAATGCTCATTCTGATAAAAAGACAGATTGGGCTCGACTTCGTTCTGTATCTGAGTCTGTGAGTAGCATCGTACTTGCCATACATGATTTAATACCCACGATTGAGACTATGGTCCCTTGTAGGCTAATCCTGGCTCGGGAATTGCACAGCCGATACCTATGTGGCCACGATGTTCGTGCGAGGAGGGGCAGTATGCATTATTGGTGACTCATCCCTTTACGCTTGGCCTCAGGTTGTGGTGAAAGTTGATGTCGGGCAAAGAGGCAACGTAGGATCTGCGTACCATTGGAATTGATGGAAATGACCAAACGATAGAGGAGTCGCGAAAGACATGATGGTGGGACGTTCAACCGAGGACGATTGCGTTCTACAAAGTGATCATGGTCTTGAGACACTGTCTCTATCATAGGCATATAACATTGTTTAGGTCGAGTACACAGAAGAAGCACAGCAATTAGACTGTAATACGTCGCGTTTTTTCGGGATCATGTCTCCGCCCCAAGTCGCGACCTTCAATCTCAGGGGCAAAAGGTATCACATCCGAGCGTAGGTAATGATGTGTTGACTACAACGTCACGCAAACTTCATCTGGAGTCTTAAATGTCCCAATAAAAATCAAACTTCAGACCCGTGAAGTGAAAACTGACTAGCGATAGTGCTGGTGTTGGAGCAGCTACGGTAGCGGGGGGCGGAAACTTTGCGGTGGATAAGCGTTTAATGGGACCTGCATGAAAGGCTGAAAATATGAATTAGCACTAGCAAGTAAAGCGTTGACTATACTCGTAGGTGTACCTTGTTTTCTCTGGTAATCGATCGTGATGGACTTGTGGTAAAACGAGATGAATGTTCAAGTGACCTTGAACTGAGTCTTGGCAGTCTTCGAATGGCACTCGAGCTTCCACCCAGCTCTAGTGTCCTCGCGAAGGATGGTTCCATATTGTCCAGTGTTTCTCGAATCTTACTTCGCGCATTCAGGCTGTGAACCAATGAGTCGAGAGGAAATGATGATCCCTAGAGGGCTACTCACTTCACAAGGACAGCATTCGCATATGTTCGTCCGGAAGAAAAATGCAACGCCTGAGAAGAGTTATCTTCGTAGAGACTGTGAAGAGCAGGGGCGTCCTTACTATGAAAATGAATGTGCGTGGAGCAGTAATGTACTAGACACACCAATGAGCTAAGTCTAGGTTGGGATGGTTGAGCAGTGCGCACAGCAAACAGGCATGACAGCATGATAACGCTACTTGATGTTGAATGGTATGTCCGATAGACAAGTAAATAAACTCTTACCTCGTGAGGCCGCTAGTAGCTACTGTATAACGAATGACTTGCGTGACGAGTGTACTAGTTACCCTATGGTCCACGGGGGTCCGTTAGCTAGCCTGAGAATATAATGGCAAGTCGTACCTCATATATCGGGTTTCCTCACTTCGTTTATGCACATAGTAGCACAGGAGAGCAGCGATCAAGATGTCGGCTTTGGGTTTACGAGTCTTTACTCCATACCACTCATCGGGGTAAAATGACTTGACTCACTGACAGTTCCAATGGTCAACATCCCAATCATGGCGCCGGGAAATTGAAATCGTGTGATAATGAACGCTGCACCTGCCAAAATGAAGCCGAATGTGCCCAGGCAGCATACGAAAACTGGTCCCACAATCCAAACATTTCTTTGGCTGAAAACCCATATCCTGAGGATCTTGTCAATATCCTGCGAGCACCAGGAGTATGGAGGCGTTTACCGGTAAAGAAAAAAGAGTTGAGCGAACAGAATTGAGAAGGCAACGAAGAAGAGATGGATGGCGAGCGGTAATATCATCTGCCTAAGCGCCTGAACATTACCCCAACTTATGACCAGATAGAAGTATACTGAGTGTGATATAAGGGCGAGCTGGATCAAGCCGAGTATCCTGAGCAGGTTCTTGTTAGATTCTCGTAGTTTATCACAATGATCTAATGACGCAGACTGACCAAAGGGTGGCGACCAGTATCTTGATCTTTCGTGGATCGTCAGGAAAATCCTGGTAATATTGATACACTTGCACGGTAAGGACACCCTGGAAGCTTTGGGTTTCCTGAATGAAAATCTCTCGGGAAGAAAATTCCACTAACAAAGCCGCAAACAACACTGAAAGAAGTATAAGCGAATACAGCAAAGGAGCAGAAGTTGAATCCCATACCTCCTATGAGCAGCACGCCATGTGTTAGTCCGAGGTCCAGATTTGTTGGAACTTGATGAGACATAGATGGCGGAAAGGAAGTGCTTTAGGATCCGAGCCTCTTACCATCGGAATACTATATAATACTCCCCTCAGCTCGAAATGAACCTGAGGTGCAGCGTGGATTTAGCTCAGCTTCCGTATCCCATGTACGGCATCCCATCCCAAAACCAACAACCATGTTGAATGCAGCCTGAAAACAAACTATGCATGGTTATATCAGTGTGATGTGCACATGGGTGTACCTATGCGAGATTCCAAGCTTTATACTTAACAACTGTGGTTCAGGTGCTTGGCTACAGAAGATGCTCAGAGGGAGAGAAGGGTACCACTTTTGTGCACTTATGGCTTGCTTTCGCCCAGGGTTGTCAGTTCGTGGGAATATCTCAGTTTTTATAATATTCATATACGTGTTGACCAATGCCTCGGGCTCGTTACTATTTGTACGTCAAAACGCCCCTACAGTTCGGTTTGACCCCTTGTCAACGTGAGTTGTGTGCTTAGCACGTATTGAAAGCGGGTGCTATCCTTTCCGCCTTGCTTTCGAAGTCGTCAGCCGACATGGGTAACTTGATCGGTGCTGGGTTCTCCAAAGAATGGGAGCGGCGGTAGTGGTGAACCCTTGCAGTAACTGCCCGATGTCTATCTTGGTGTACGGGTTATGCCGTGCATTGAACAAGGGACAACCTGGCAAAGGGCTGTCAGCATACCCCGCACTGGTGTTGTGATACTGCTACTACCTGAGTGGTTTGGATTGGAATGAAATTAAATAAGGTTCAGCTGACTACTTTACACGATGTAATCGCCCCAGCAACTGTAACTCTAAACACCCATGCCTGAGATCTGAGTCCTCAGGCTATAGTATACATGTGGAGTCTTCAAGCTCATGTCATCACTGCTCAAACTTCTTGAATACTGAATTTCAGTCCGAGACAAATAAGGGAAATTCAGCGGTTTTTTCACAGAGGCGGATAGGGGGCGAGGGAGATCGTAACTGATGCTTTAGGAGACGCAGGGAAGGCAGCAGCGGGTGCTGCATCGACGTTGGAAGAAGTGAAATGCGCAGCTGGCTTGCAAGAATTTGGTTCAAAGGCGCTACCTACAGCTTTTGGAAGATTCGGAACTCAAGTATGAAGGACGTTCCATAAAAGAGCAAGGCACAGGTAAGCGCCTTTGTGGATCCAGTTCCGTCTAAATCATGACATTATCTGTTTAGATGCCACGCTGATGTGTCAGAGATATGTGTTAACGAACCTACTCAACCACGCCAACCAAGACATCCTTGACGACTTCCTCAACGAATCCAAACGGAAATGGCCCGCGACTGCTCCCACGCCGGGCGAACATCTAAAACATTTATCTGGGCCTTAAAACTAACTCCGAAGGTGGTTATGGACATTATCAGCACGAGATCCTCAACACGATGTTCCCTCGAGGCAATTGCACGAGTTTGAAAGTCTCGGAGAAGGAACGTGGGACCGGTTATTGAAGATGGAAGTGCCAGTGTACAGTAAAGGGATGGGCCCTATTGTCGATCCCGGCCCTGATACGCCGTATACGGATGGAGAAGTGAGAATCACTTGGGATAACGAGGATGGATTAGAGATGAAGCCGAAGTTGTAGAGGTGGACGGTCGGATGTAAGAGCGAAGGAGCGAGGGCGTGAGTATAGATCCTAGATCACAAGTATGTCAGCGGGACAGGTAAAATACTGGGAAGAAATAAACGATACTTAGGATCGGCTCCACTGGGTAAGTGAAGTGCATCGAAATCAGGTAGGCTCAGCACAAACACGGTGACTTGAAAGGGTATTGTGCTCACGCAAAGACGCCGAGCTATGTCAATGAAATCCACTCGGGCGATGTCCTGAGTTTATCCACATGGAGCTAGAACCACATGTTCGAATTCATCCAGGTCATAAATCTCCTGAACACCCTTAACGACATCAGGAGTGCCATTTATCAGATGGTAAGTATCTTCGTTTCCCCAAAGGCAAACGTCTTGAGGAGTTGAGCAGGTGAAGAAAGAGCAAGTGCGTGAAGGAGCAAGTCCAATCAAATACACATCAATTCCAGAGTAACGCACGAAGGAGGAAGCCGAGAGAGGTCGGGGAACCAGCGAGGAACAGGCCAAGGATATACAGTGGACCGTGGCTGTGGAAAAGTCGTTTGCGTTTGATATTTATTTGATCCCGTTTGCACAAATATCTTCTCGGGCCGCAGCAGGCCGTACGGCGTTTCGCCTTATGGTGGCTCACATCCAAGCATGTAGCTCTCATCTAGATGACGTTCAAACGTTCAGGCTGCACAATATTCACAAATGCAACTAGTTAATCCCCCGCTCCCTGCTTACTCCCTTTCGTTTTTTCACATATACATACATACTGTCTTGTCTTATCGCAAACCGGATGATTAAACAACTCGCCTCTACTCGGCTGGGTCCTCTGTTGATATACTATGTATATACTTGTTCAACGTCCATGCGATGCTATGAAAATAGAGGAAATTGCGCTAGCACGTGATGATGCTGTTGAACACGCAGTTCAGTTGGACTAAAAAACTTAGAAGTCAAAATCGAAGCGAGCGATCGTGTTGAAATTATAGCATCGGACATGAAAACATGGAACCCATGGTAAGGTAAAGTGGAGACACCTGAAAAGAAAAGATCAACTCAGAAATGTGGAAGAAGGTCTCCCCATCGAATTTTCAGGTAGACACCATCAGGTAGGTGCGTGAGGGACGAAAAGGAAATGTAAAATAATATCCAACGCGCGACAGGATAGAGAAGGAGAGATGCAACAAATACAGAACGCAACCCAATGAGGAAGACATTGATGAAGCGTTTCAGTCCACCCGGAATGCGCGACCTTTCTAACCATTCATCGGCCAAGTTGTGTATGGCATAAAGTCCAGCAATAACCAAAGGGGCAACGGTAATACAAAGTGCACATATCCGCCAGAGATCGCGCTCGCGCGAACTGTGGAACAAGGCTGACCATATTGTCAAGTGAATCCCGCCGAAGATAAGCGGAACGAAAAAGCCGGTACCCATTTTTCCTGGGCTGCTCCATTCACCAAAACTGTTATGAATGCGTTGATCGTCGGAGTAGAACATGGGCACCCGAGTTCTACCCACTTTGAAATTAGTGTCAGAGTTCAAGCCTGATGGCCTCTCCGAGGGTACATTGCGGGTAGCTTTTTCCATCAGCTGAAATGCATAGTGGAATATCAAGTAGACTTTGAACAGTGGAGAAATCAAAATGGCTGCGATGCGCGCAAATGGATGCGTTGAACAATCAAAGGGGTTTTTGACATGGTGGCAGAAGAAGTGGAAACTCCCTTTGTCGAATTGCTCCTCTACAACGGGTTTGTCCACTTTATTTTCTTCAGTGTTATCGCTCGCCTGATCATATGACAGTGAAGCGAGCTCAGTGCTGGCATGGCTGTGGATGGATGGTTGACTCTGAGACTTGTTTGGGGTCGGAGAGAATGTAGTATCTGAAAGAGAGCGCTCAGCAGCCGAACCGCGTGTCCCTTCCGAGGGCTGTCGGGTCACAGGGTGGAAGAATCACCGGTTGGTGCATCAGTGGAAGGAGACCCTGTGGAGGGAGGCTCGGTGGGGGTAGGTTCAGTGAAGGGTAGTTCACAGATGGCCACGGAACAGGGTTCCGACTGTTGCACCAAGCGAGATTTGAATGGCAGCTTGAGCGGAACGAGGATGCCTTGAGGCTTGGACCACCATATTACATAGATGATGACATTCAACACCGCAAATGCGAGTGTTAAAATCTCAAGCTCAGCAAGGGGTAGTCGCGACCTCCAGCGACCGATGCATTGTACAACAAACCATGTCGTGTGAAGGATCACGGTGAGCTTTCCGAGTCCATCCCCTTTACTCTTGTCAGTAATATCCTCCTCCGAAATATTACGGAGTTGGTCCATGTCAACTTCGTCTCTCTCGATTGCCGCGCGGAGGCGGTCGAAGGTCAGGACTTGGACTGGCTTTCCTTTGTGAAATTGCATAAATCCACCCATCTGGACGAAAAATCCGTGGGTGAGTGTCCATCCCTGTTTGGTCTCCTCAGACTGATCAGTGAACCATCGCCGAATAACGCCGTTCAGCCACCATTGCTTGGTAGTATAAGCAAGCCACTTGATAGGATTCGAGAAGAACGACAGCTTCGGAGCTGGATCAACTGGATAGCTCGAAATCATTAATTAATTAAACATGACGATCCCTGGAGAAATACCTACCTTGGATTTTCAAAACATCACGATTGAACTCCTCCATGATCCTTGCAGCTGCAAGCCGCTGTCTGAGTGCCCACATCGCAATCAATTCAGGCATGATCATGGCTATGATCATTATGGTAACCTTCCTCCTCAATCGTTTGAACCCCGACTCACGAGGCCCATGAAGATTGAGGTGAATGGCTGCCCAAGTACACGCGAATATAGTGGCAAGACAGGAGTAGATAAGCTGAGATGTTGTACGGTACAGGCATACTCTCGACCCTGAAGGGAGCTCTTGAGCAGCGACGGAGGTGGTGGGAGGCGCAGAAGGATCTGAAAGAGCTGCCGGATTGGGGACGGGAGCACCGGCAGATATGGTGAGTGTCGCAGCAAGCAAGATTACAAAGATCATGATCGAGTTGCTGGCAAGTTAGCGAGGTTCACTGGCAGCTTATTTATTCTGAATGCAACGATCAGAGCTCTGTACAGCACTGTATGGTGAAGAACCTAAATATTTCAGAAGCCAGTGACCAGGCAGTAGTCAAAAGGACACCTCAAGGCTGTTTTTCATTTCAATGATCGATCGAAAAGTTACCTTGAATTCTTGCATTTCGCTGGCCCTTCCCACTAAGTGGACACCGATAGTATCACTGGTCACATACACCAATGCTGGATAGGGAGATAGTAGTCGGGCAGTATCCAGTGACTCGACGATTGGGCACTGTGAGGCCAGGAGCATGAGGCCACATCGCCTTATATACATCAAGGAGTGGCAAATAAGGGATGATGCGAGGCAGATGGACCGACCATTGTGACATGCGCAGGCCTAGATTCGTGTTGAATAGGGGTGAAACATTGGAGGGTTACCCACGTTGTCGGGCTATCGCGCTTGTCTGGCTGAAGCACAGAATTGGAATGAATGCTCCTTTTGGTAGAAATTCACATTGGGCTCGACTTCGCTCTGAGTCTGTGAGTAACATCGTACTTTCCACACACCATTTATTGCCCATTATCGAGCCTATAGTCCCCTGTAGGCTAATCCCGGCTCGACGATCCTACTGCCGATATATGTGGCCGCGATGTTTGTGTGGGGCGCAGTACATACCCCGAGTGATTCAGTCCTTTTCCCCTTGGTCTCAGGCTGTGGCGAAACTTGATGTCAGGTAAAAAGTGAGCGTAGGATATACACGATGTGGGAATTGATGGAAACGACCAACGACAGAGAAATGGAGCGTATTAGTGAGACGTTCAATTAAGGACGGTTACGTTTTACCAAGTGATCACGTCATGAGACCCTGTTCATTATCATAGACATATGACATTGTTCAGCTCAAGTGCAAAGAATATATACAAAAATATGACTGCCATACGTAGCCTTTTGCCAGGACCAGATCTCCGCTCCGATTTGCAACTTTCAACCTCAGGGGCACACGGTACTACATCTGAGTGTAGTTAAGGATGTACTGACTACAATGTCATGCACATCCCATCTGGAGTCTTAGATATCCCAATAAAAGGCGAAATTCAACCTGTGAAATGCAAAGCGACTTGCGATAGTGCCGGTGTAATAACAGCTACGGTAGTGAGTGGCGGAAATTTCGTGGTGGGTAAGCGTTTAGCGGGACCTGCACGAAAGGTTGAAACTATGAATTAGCGTAGGCAACTAAACTGGTGACTACACTCGTAGACATACCGTGATTTCTCTAGTAACCGGTCGTGATGGACTTGTGGTAAAACGAGATAAATGTTCACGCGTGCTGGTACCATGCCTCGGCAGCCTTCGAATGGCGCTCGAGCTTCCACCCAATTCTATCGTCTTTGCAAAGGATGGTTCCATGTTTTCGAGTGTTTCCCGAATCTTACTTCGTGCATTCAGGCTGCGGATCAGTGAGCCGGGAGGAGATGGTGACTTCTTGGAAGACACTGACTTCATGAGGACGGCGTTTGCATATGTTGGTCCAGAGGAAAAATATAATGCCTGAGAAGAGGATTTAGCTTCATAGCCATTGGAAATGGAAAAAGAGTGCCCCCACCATGGCAATGGATGCGCGTGGAGCGGCAATGTACTAGATGTCGATGAGCTAAGTCCGAATAGGCAGGGAGTTTGGGGGGCGCGCACGGAAAATACGGATGCTAGCATGATAAGGCTACATAGGGATGAATTATGTTCACAAGACGAGTAAAGTCGATTCTTACCTCGTGAGGGCACTGGTAGCTACTGTATAGCTAGTGACTTGAGCGACGAGGGTACTAGTTACCCTATGATCCATAAGCGTCCATTATTTTGGAGAACAAAAAAACAATGTAAACCGTACTTCATGTCTCGCGTTCCCTCGCTTCGTTTGCGCAGATAGTAACATAGGAGAGCGGCGATCAAGACATCGGCTTCAGGTTCGCAAGTCATCACTCCTCAACTCTCATCGATATTAAACGACATTACTCACTAACAGTCGCAGTAACCACACTCCCAGACATATCACCGGGGAATTGAAATCCTATGAGAATGGACGTTGCACCTGCAAATATGAGGCCGAATGTGCCCAGGCAGCATACGAAGACGGGTCCCACAATCCAGACACTTCTTTGGCTGAAAATCCATATCCTGTGAAGCTTGTCAATATGCTGCGCATGTAAGGAGTATGAGAAGGGGATACTTACCGATACAATAGGAAGAGGTGAGAAAATAGAATTGAAAGGGCGACGAAGAATAGGTAGAGAGAGAGAGGGAATATCTTCTGTTTAAGGACCTGAACGTTACCCCAGTTCACGACAAGATAGTAATAGATCGTGTATGAAACAAGGACGAGTTGGATCAAGCCGAGTATCCTGTTGAATTTATTGTTCGTTTGCCACAGGAACCTGTTCGTGCGGACTAACCAAAGGGCGGCGACCAATATTTTAATCCTTCGTGGATCATCAGGAAAATCCTGGTAATATTGATACACCTGTACGGTAAGGACACCCTGAAAGCTTTGGATTTTGATTCAGAAAATCTCTCGGAAGAAAGATTCTACTGACAATGTCGCGAATAACACTGAAAGAAGGATGAGCGAGTACAATGAGTAGAAATCGTATTCCGTACCTCCTATGAGCAATACTCCATGTGTTGGTGTGAGGTCCAAATCTGTTGCATGGCTCATGGCTGGCGGGACAGAAGCACTTCAGGATCCGCACCTGTGAGCGTGGGGATACTATATACTACCCTCTACCCCAACTTGAAATGAGCCGAGAGTGAAGCGCGAATTGAGCTTTGTGCGAATTTAGCGGGATAACTGCGATACTTTCCCTCAGGGTTATCGACGCGTGGCAATCCTTCAAATTTCATATTGACGAGTCGAGATCCCATGGACTTGCTGCTGCTTGCCGCCATTTGTATGTCGAATCGTCCCTTTCGTTTAATTTGACAGCTTGGGTATGGGCAGTGTATGGGCCAAGTGATGCGCGAGGGACAGCTTTGACGACTCCTGCAGTCATTTGGGTGTTGCCGGGCTGCCAGCTTTCCCACAACCAGTCAGGGGCTAAGGCCCCTATCGTCCCAATTGGGTTTGAAGTGCGTGGGAAATACGCTTGGAGATCTACTACGGTTAGTAATTCGACCCCGCAATACCCTACGTCTCTCGGATGATTTCAAAAACTGTACAGCATTGTGATAATATCATGTATCTGCGCTGTAAATAGATTTAATACATTTTTTGCAGATTTTGAGCGGCATATTTAGTCTATTTCTAGCCCTACGGAGCATGTTTTTGAATAAGGTGCTACTCTTCCGTAATTTGATACAGATGTAGTTAACAGAGCTCCAGAGGCAGGAACCTCATGAAGCCATCTTGCGATTGAAGGTGTCCGTCCATTTTGTACAGGGGTCCATCACGACAAAGAGCTGTCAGTATATTCCACACTGGGGCTGTGCTACTACTCCAGCCAGAGAGTAGTTTGGGAGAGTGGAATAAAGTAATATTTAACCGACTACGTGACATATACAACTACTCCAGTAGCGGCAGCCGTAAATGCCCAGGCCAAAGTCTTCAAATTCACGTCATCGGAGCTTAACCTTTCTCAGTTTCGAGCCCCTGCGTGAGGGAAATAAGGGGATTTCAACAACGTTTTTTGCAGACGCGGATATTGAAAGGCTAATCCATTTTATGATTGGAAGAAATATGCCATAGACTAGGGGATATCTCCAAGCCTGCTAACTCACATCCGTTCACCTTGAAGCCTACCGAACGCTCATCCGCAGTGGCTGAGAAAGAATGCGCGAGGGCTTATATAGTAATTGATTTCCAATATGAACCAATGTGCGATCGTTTACGAGAGGATCGACGAGCGCTCAAGTTCTGAACTGGTGACTCGCACCACCGAAGGCACACACAATTGATTCAAAAATTCCATATGCCATGAGCCATGGCCAAGCACTGAAGAGTCTTGGCCTTGACTTAGGGTCGAGAATGGACAAGGAACCTAAAAAATACAATCGAGAAACGGGAATTGTAAAGTAGGAGATTTTGGACTTGCTATGTCGAGTCTGGCTGTTGTTGATCCTTCGGACATGACCAGAGATCCTATTTATCCCAAGGCTGATATGACTCAGCTTCATACGTATTCTATTAATGAGAGGCCCCATCTTCAAAGTTAATGTGGAGGTTTGCCCGAGGAATAAGGGGCCGAGAAATCGCTGTAAAGCTACGACGTACCCTCTCGTATGCGTTCTCTGTTCTAGAGGCTCCCCCAATATGACAAAAGCCCTGCGAACTTCAGCTCCAAGGGCAAAGGCACATCAGAGCTAAAGGATGGGTTGACTACGGCACCACTCATACCCCACCCAGAATCTTAAACCTAATAAAGGAAAATTTCAACCCCGAAGGGCACCATCAACTTGCAAGAGTGCTGGCATGTGCTACAATAGCTACAGTGGTGAATAGCGAGAACGTCGTGGTGGGTAAGTATCTGTTGGAACCTGCACGAAGGACTGAAAATATGAATTGGTAAGGTAAGTAAACTGTTGATTAGACCCGTATACATACCTTGATTTCTCTGGTCAACAATCGTGACGGATTTGTAATTGAATGAGATGAATGTTCATGTGTGCTTCTACTAAGCCCAGGCAGCCTTCGGTTGGCGCTCGACCTTCCACCGAATTCCATTGTCTTTGCAAAGGATGGTTCCATGTTTTCGAGTGTTTCTCGAAGTTTACTTCGTGCATTCAGACTGTGAACCGATGAGTCGGGGATGATGACTCGCTAGAAAGTTACTAACTTCACGAGGACGGCACTTGCGTATGTTCGTCCAGAGGAAAAATGCAACGCCTGAGAAGAGTTAACTTTGTAATGACTGCCAGCGTGAAGAGTAGGGGTATACTCACTATGAAAACAAATGTCTGTGGGGCGGTAACGTACTAGACACACTGATGAACTAAGTCTGGGCAGGCAAAGTTGAGGAGCACGCACGGCGAATAGGCACGACAGCATTATAACGCTACTCGAAGTTAAATGATATGTCCGAGAGACAAGTATATAAATGCTTACCTCGTGAGGCCACTAGTAGCTACCGTATAACGAGTGACTTGAGTGACGAGTGTGCTAGTTATCCTACAATTCATAAGTGTCCTTTAGATATTTTGAAGTATATTTGGAATGATCATGTGAAGGATACCTCATATTTCGCGTTTCTTCGCTCCGTTTACACACATAGTAACACAGGAGGGCGGCCATCAAGATGTCGGCTTTAGTTTCACGGTCTTTACTACCCAGCACTCATTGGGGTGAAACAATTTTACTCACTGACAGTTCCAATAATCAGCATCCCGATCATGCCGCCGGGAAAATGAAATTGCAATTGTGTGAGAGTGGATGCTGCACCTGCACAAGTGAAGCAGAATGTGCTTAGGCAGCATACAAAAACTGGTCCCACAATCCAGACACTTCTTTGGCTGAAAATCCATATCCTGATAATCTTGTTAATCCTCCGCGAGCGCGAGTATGGAGGAACTTACCGATATATAAAGAAGAGTTGAGCAAACAGAATTGAGAAAGCAACGAAGAATAGATGGACGGAGAACGGTAATATCATCTGCCTAACTGCCTGAACATTACCCCAACTTATGACCAGATAGAAGTACACTGTGTATGAAATAAGGACGAGTTGGATCAAGCCAAGTATCCTGAGCAAATTGCCGTTAAGCTCTTGTAGTGTCTTGTAGGAATCTAATCGTGCGGACTTACCAAAGGATGGAGACCAATATCTTAATCCTTCGTGGATCGCCAGGAAATTCCTGGTAATATTGATATACTTGTACGGTAAGAATACCCTGGAAACTTTGGATTTTTTGAATGAAAAGGTCTCGGAAGTAAGACTCGACTGACAATGTCGCGAATAATACTGAGAGAAGTATGAGGGAATACAACGAGGGAGTAGCAATTGAATCTCATACCTCCTATGAGCGAGACTCCATGTGTTGGTGCAAGGTCTATATTTGTTGGGTCCTGATGATGCATAGTTAGCGGAAAGGAAGTGCTTCAGGATCTGAGTCTCTCGGTGTAGGGATACTATATACTACCCTCTCCCAACTCGAAATGAACCAGCACAGATTTAGCTCAGAGTCTATCATCCACTTGTACAGCGTCCCATCCCAACCAAAGCAGACAACGGTCAGGCTGAATGTCGCTCGAAAACGTTGTAAGTATGGATAGATTGGCGTGGTGTGTAACCGGGTCACTGTAGCTATGCAAAGTTCCAGGGAGTTTCATACCTAACAACCGTGGTCCAGCTGCTTTGCCACAGAAGATGTCAGGAGAGAGAGAAGACCATTACAGAATGTAGGATCCTTAATTCGAAAATCAAGTCACGTCGCGAAAAGCCGTTTAGCATTCGGTCATATCAGGGTCATGCCCAAAATTCCCCCCTCCTCTTCGAAGTAGGACCAAAATGTCAAGGAATTTTATTCGAAAAAAAACCATTTCTGCCTTTCCCTCTAACATTGCTGCCTAGTTGTAGTATTCTCTCCGTTCTTGGTTGCCTTTCCACACCTTTATAGCTGAATCTGCCTGTTCCCTGGCACAATCTCTAGATATTAAATCTCAATCCTATTCACAATTTCCGACAATGCTTTTGGTTGGTCACGGTCCCTGACCCCGTTGCTTTTCGTAACCAAGCCTGCTTTTCGGTCACAACCACAACCCCTTCCTTTCGAATTAAGGATCCTACAGTACTTTGTGCGCCCGCGGCTCGGATAAATGCGAACTTTTATCCAGGGCTGTCAAAATGTGGGATCGCCTAACTCTCATATTGATCCCTGGGGCTCGCTGCCGTTGGTATGTCAAAGTGTCCCTTTAGTTTAACTTAAGCCCTTGTCGACATGAGTTTCGTAGCATGTATTTAAGCAAGATGTTACTCTTTTCTGCATTTGACGTGGGTGTGACCAATGGAGACAGCAATGTGAATCCGCCTTGCCTTCGAAGGTATCCGTAAACATGCAAAGCTTGATTGGTATCAGGTTCTCCAAAGAATGACGGTGGCGGTGGCGGTGAACTCTTGTAGCAACTTTCCGATTTCCATCTCAGATTCTCGGGGTACGGCTTATGCCATACTTTGAGCAGGAGACAACTACGTTACACAATGCAATCGTCCCAACAACAGTAACTGTGAATACCCAGGCCAGAGTCTTCGAACTCACGTCGTCATCGCTCAAGCTTCCTTGAGGCTGAAAGAAACTGAACAGGGTTTTTGTTACAGAAGGAGATGACAGAGTATTTCAGTTTCACGATTGGAAGGAATATGCCCTGATTGTTATAAGCCCTGGCTGCCGTATGTCCACCGAGAAAGAGTGCCCGAGTGCTTATCAGGTTAGTTTCCAATATCAACCAATGTGCGTCTTTTACAAGAGAACACGAACACTCAAGTTGTATAAACCAATGACTAGTCTCTTAGTTTCTGGCTCTGAAAAGAAAGGGGAAGAGACACCTAATATTTGTTCCTGAACACCGCACTTTGTGCTGCAAGTGACTCGCAATCTGCTACCATGGTGTCTAGAGCAGGATAGGTAATTCCCCCGGTCTGACCGCATTATACCCCTTTCCCGTTGATACTTCTCGTTGAGACCAGGAAGGATGTGGCCCGAGTAACCACATGAAAAGGTGAGTCACATGAAAAGGCAAGTTCTAGCGGGGACTCAGGTAGGCAGTAGGTCCCTCCACAAAAGATGAAATGGGAGCAAGCTGCTGTGTAACGTCTGACAGTGATGATGTTACGGTCGTTAGACACAAGTTCCGAATCGGTGACCCACTTCACCGAAGGTACACACAATTGATTCAGAATTCAATATGCCGTGCAAGTCGTGGCCAAAAACATTAAAGGGTCTTGCCCCAACTTGGATTCGAGATTGGACAACGGACCTAAAAATACAATCGAGAAACGGGGTTGTAAAGTAGAAGACTTTGGGCTTGCTATATCGGGTCTGACTGCTGTTGACCCTTCGGAGGTGACCAGACACCTTATTTATCCCAAGGTTGATATGACTCTTGGTACTAATGAGGGGCTCCATGTTCATTGATTAATGGTTGATCCAGAGGTTTGCACGAGGTTATATATTACTCCTGAGATACAACCAGGGAAGAAAGGGCTAATAAATCGCTCAAAAGCTGATATGGGTATGCGTTCCGTTTTCTTTTGTCCGACGAAAGCTTCGTGACCTTCTGCTTCAAAGACAAAGCCACACCTGAGTAAAAGGGTGCGGTGAACACAAAACCACGTGTACACCACCCACTCCCAAAAAACTTGAATGAAGGAAAGCTTTACTCGTGTATGGTAGTATCAATTTGCGGGAGTGCTGCCGTGTGTTACAGCAATTAAGGTAGCAAGTGTCAGAAATATCGTGGTGGGTAAGTGTCTAACGGAGCCTGCACGAAAGGCTGGAACAATGGATTGGCAAGGACAAGTAAACTCTTGAACGGACCAATGAACATACCTTTGTTTCTCTGGCAAGCGATTCTGCTGGATTTGTACTTAAATGAGATGAATGTTCATGTGAGCTTAAACCGAGTCTTGGCAGTCTTCGGATGGCACTCGAGCTTCCACCCAACTCCAGTGTCTTCGCAAAGGATGGTTCTATGTTGTCCAGTGTTTCCCGAATCTTACTTCGCGCATTCAGGCTGCGTGAACCAATGAGTTGGGGGAAAACGGTAATCCATTAGAGGATTACTGACTTCACAAGAACGGCATTTGCATACGTTCGTCCGGAGGAAAAATGTAACGCCTGAGAAGAGTTAACTCTGTAGCGACTCTGTAAGAGCAGGAGCGTCCTCACTACGTTAATGAATGTGTGTGGAGCGGCAAAGTACTAGACGCGCCAATGAGCTAAGTCTAGATAGGGAAGGTTGAGCAGTGCGCACAGAAAACAGGCATGACAGCATGATAGCACTACTCGATGTTGAGTGGTATGTCCGAAAAACAAGTGAACAAACCCTTACCTCGTGAGGGCGCTAGTAGCTATCGTATAGCGAATGACTTGCGTGACGAGTGTACTAGTTACTCTACGATCCCCAGGCATCCATTAGTTAATTTGAAAATATAGTGGCAAGTCATACCTCATATCTCGGGTTCCCTCACTTCGTTTGTGCACATAGTAACATAGCAGAGCAGCGATCAAGATGTCGGCTTTGGGTTCACGAGACTTTACTCCACAGCACTCATTGAGGTGAATGACTTTACTCACTGACAGTTCCAATAATCAGCATCCCAATCATGATGGCTGAATATCGGAATCGTGTGAGAGTGGATGCTGCACCTGCCAAAATGAAGCCGAATGTGCCCAGGCAGCATACAAAAACTGGTCCAACAATCCAAACACTTCTTTGGCTGAAAACCCATATCCTGACAATCTTGTTAATATTTTTCCAACAGAGGGAGCGTGGAGGCGTTTACCGATAAAGCAGAAAGAATTGAGCGAAAAGAATTGAGAAGGCAACGAGGAATAGATGGATGGCGATCGGTAATATCATCTGCCTAAGCGCCTGAACGTTACCCCAGTTGATGACCAGATAGAAGTAGACTGAGTAAGATATAAGGACGAGCTGTATTAAGCCGAATATCCTGAACATGTTCTCGTTAGATTCCTGTAGTTTATCACAGTAACCTAATGGCGCAGACTGACCAAAGGGTGGCGACCAATATTTTGATCCTTCGTGGATCGTCGGGAAAATCCTGGTAATACTGGAACGTTTGTACGGTAAGAACGCCCTGAAAACTTTTGGTTTTCTGATGAAAAGCTCTCGGGAGAATGATTCTACTAACAATGTCGCGAACAATACTGAAAGAAGTATAAGCGAATACAGTGAAGGAGCAGAAGTCGAATCTCATACCTCCTATGAGTAATACTCCATGTGTTGGTCCGAGGTCCAGATTTGTTGCGCTTTGGTGAGACATACAGTAGTGGTGGAAAGGAAGTACTCGAGACCCGCACGGGGATACTATATACTTCCCTCCCCCAGCTTGAAACGAACCTGAGAGTCAGGTGCAAATTTAGCTCATCGGCTGTCACCATTTTTATGGTATTTCATCCCAGGCCAAAGTCGACGATACAATAGAACTTATCCATAATGGTTAAATGTCATAATGAATTGGAACTCCGGGAATCGACTTGGGGCGGGGAGAATGTCTTGGTTAATGCATAAGGCCGACAGGGCAATATGCAGGATAGCGGGAGCCGGGCGGGCAAGCGCCTGATCCCTGGTGACATTTTTGAGGCCTGAGCGAGCCTTTTAAAGGTTGATAAGATGCTTAGTGGACTTATGCACAGCTCGTGCTACGTTAGTACCCTGTGCCTATGCTCTAAAAAATGGGGTGAATGATATTAAAGGATCGTCCACCTCCTGAGCATAGATATCGATTCAGAGGATGAAGATGACGAGAATGATCCAGAGCCAAGTTTGACTCAACGCGATGTAATCGAACTCGCACGCCTGCTGGAACGAGTAGCTATTGGGTTTGCAGGAGATGAGAAAGAGGATGCTGCTTCAGAACATTTAAAGTCCCTTCAGAAATATTGCGTGCACCTTCATCGCAAGTAGCTCCTGTATGCTAAGCAGTCTTCGATCACCAATTCCTTACGCCGGTAGAGGAGCAGAACAAGGCAGGATTGCATTGATCATACAGTAATCGATAATTCTCGTGCATTGGCGCCAGTACAGTGTTACATTCTCTCACGTATACCCTAGTACAATATGTATTGTTCATAATGCATAACGGTTTTGACGACACCGACGTTATGCAGTATGAGAAATTCTACTGTAGTACGTTGATTGTAACTGGGTGTATCTATGCGACGTTCAGAGTTTTATCTGTGGTCCAGCTGCTTTGCCAAAGACGATTCGGGAGAGAGGAGAAGGCCACTTTTATGTGCTTGTGGCTCAGACAGCGACGATACTTTTACCCAGGGTTGTCAAGTCGTGGAAAGATATCGAATTCGCTTGCCATTTGTATATGAAAGTTTAACTGAATACCTTGTCAGTATGAGTTAATAATAAATGAAGTCGTATTACCCTTGACGGCGTCCACCATCATGGAAGTTTAATCGGGTTCTAAAGAATGAAAGTGACGGTAGAGGGGTCCCTTGCCGAATAACAATGACCCGATGACTATCTGAGTGTATGACCTGTGCCGTGCATTGAACTGGAAAAAACCATGACAAAGCGCTGCCAGTGTCAACGTACTCCGCTAGTAATAGAATCCCGAGTGGAAGAAATATGTATACCCCTAAGCCTGCTGACTGAGATACCCGCCGAGCATCTGTCAACAGCGACAACGGTGAGGAGGAGAGTATGCATGTGATCGTGGCTCATCTCTTTGTTAACTTGATGTGAAGATCCTTAGATTCTTGGACCGGTGCAGGAACGAACGCATCGACGTCTTGTCTCTCAGTTTCAACGTCTTGAAAAATAAGGGAAGAGAAAATGCTATTACCACTTTCCCCAAGCTTTGCGCTGTGAGTGACTCGCGACTGCTGTTAGGGTGTTCGTATTGATCGTGGCCGTTGGTGACATCTACGGCAGGTGCTATAAGAGGAGGTATAGGAGCTACAAGTTGAGCGTTCGATTTTTTTTTTTAAAAAGAAAGTTGAGCGTTCGCGTTGAGGGTACCAAGTGCCAAACCCAAGATCGAGCGGTATTGGTGGACGGACATTGAACCAACATATAAAATTATATTGCCGTAGATAGGAGCGTTAGAACTCCATCGACAGAATGGATAGGTAAGGGGTTGTATAGAGAGAGGAGGAAATCCGGACTGTGAGTGGCAGTTGGTAAACACGATGACGTTGGCTTGGTATAGCCTGAGGTATGGTGCTTCGGGACTGGGTGAGGGTGTCTTCACTTGTTTATGCGAGTCATTGTTACGGAGGGCAAGGTGGATGTATATTCAGAGGAGATCGTTCGCGAAAATATATGGCGACAAGGATAAGTGGGGATCCGATTGCCGTGGAGATGTGGTTGGTTTTTGGCGGTGGTGGGGATTCTGGGATCGTATATAGTGCACCTGGCTTGGTGTAGGAGTAATGGAGACGACAGAGGACGGATACGGTTATAGTGACGAGCCAGTCCTGGGTGGTGAACAAGGCGTTGGAAAGAGACGCTGTGCATTCGAGAACACGCTGATAGGAGACGAGACCGCATGAAAAGAGGTTTAGGACTCGAGAGGGGCGGGCAATCGAAGTTTGTTAGTATCAAAGAAAGACGATTATAATAAAGCCGTGTACATCATGTTCAGGGAAGAGATTTTTTGAGAAAAGATAAGTAGCTGAGGACTATTCGCTTGAGATGAGCCGCAAGTACGACCGTCAAGGACCGAAATGAGTTGAAAGAGTCTCCGGACATAATCGTCCAGTTGAGTCACTCGATCTTGTCAGATAAAGAATCACTCACGATCAAGAAGGTGAATCTAGTGCATGGATACCAGCCAATAGTATGTTCTTCGCAGTGGATGAGTTAGTAAGAGATGATGCCACTCGAATGTTCTAGTAAAAGAGCGAAGAGAGCTGGGGTTGGAGATAAGTATGGAAGAAGACTGGGTGGTGCCTTTGTCGCAAAGTGTCACAATGTCACGACCGTCACCCCTCCTCACCTCCTACCACAACCTCCCGCCGCAGCTGCTGGCTAGCACGCCTTGCTTTTCTTTTTCACCCACCCACCGCTCCTTTTTTTTTATCCTGCATAGTGCCTGCGCAGGCCCTGTGGCTTGAAGTCAATGCCGGAAACGAAACGCGCCCCGGCCGCCCACCCATAGCGCCATTTCTCATTAATCATTCCCAACCAGACCAATCACGCAGGGAATCACCTCTTGACTTTCGCCCATTTCTGCTCTTCACTCACATACCCCACTATATCTCTCGGCGGTTCGAGCTTATTCAGCTATACTAGACTGGTCCCTTCGTTCTATACCACAACTACAGCCAGACGGGCACAGGTGGCAAAGACAACACACTCGAAACCGCGTCATGGAGACTTGAGCTGCCGAGTCCTTTTGCGGCTCTCCCCTCCTCGAGTATAGTTATTGACATATTCCTTGTGTATGTATTCGTCATTCCCTGTGTCTCTCTTGGTGAAATCTGAACTCGTGTGCGGCTTGATCACAAGGAGCAGCTCGTGTGCCAGAGCCCATCGTACGCGCGCATCATCCCGATCCTGAACATGCGTCCAAGGTCGAGTTCTCCTTGAACGTCCGGTGCGCACTTCACTTTGTATGCTGTTCGTTGTAGTTGAAGAGTCGATATTTCTATGTTTCCAGGGACCTACCCTGCCCTTGCATGTCCGACGTTCACAAACCCACGAAGAGTTTATGCACGTTCTACCCCAGATCGTGACCTTTGCCTAAAGGTTTATACGAGAGGGTTGTTTAGTCGAGATTCCATCACGGGAGTTATCACAGTTAGATTGTGATCGAGCGTAGTAGCAGTGGTGGTGGTGGGCAAAGGAGGGGATCGAAGACGAGAGTAGTTCGGGTCGATAGGAATGCTGTTCTGACGATGATGCATCCCATAGCTATTTCGACTATTTCTCCAGTGGACGTTGGTGCGAATGGGAATGGAGTGGGAGGGAGGGGGGGCGGAGATGCCGCATCCGTCGAATACGATGTCGAATGTGACGAGGAGTTGTATATTCAAATGTAGTTTGTTGAGAGGTAGACGTTGAGAGAGGTATGTGCGCTTTAGCTGGCTTTTCTTAACGCTCGCTGGCGGAATTGTATCAGGAGATTGATGCGGGTATTACAGAGAATGAAGCCAGGAGGTTGTTCGGTCAGATGGTAGATGCACTAGCGCATATGTCTAGCTTAGGATATTACATTGTGACATCGGGTTGACGAAAATTTTCATTAGTGGGTCATACTGTGCTTTTTCGTCCCTCTGGCCCTAACGCTTTCATAGACGCAAACGGGGACCGTAGAATGGGAGATTTTGCGTTGCCACGTCGAGTTTGGCAGCTGTTGACCTTTCGGATGTGACTGGGCACTTGATCAACCCTGAGGTTGATATGACTCTCGGTATGTATATTGTTAATTAGTGGCTTCATGCTCGCGGATTCATGGTCAATGCAGAGGTTAGCACGAGGTTGTATACTCCCGAGGTACAATCGAGGAAGAAGGGGCCGAGCAACCACTCGACAGCTGACATGCATTCTCTTGGAGATGTTGCCCAACGGTTCGGAACGTATCACTGTCACTGGGGATTCACGGAAGCCAGGGATATTTTTCCCTGCTACTTGAGACCCCCATCGTTCTCGGCATCGACGAAGTGCGTTTCTCAAGTTTTGACCATTGCGATTATACAAAGCTCATTTTCCTTTTCCAGCGGTAGTTATTTCGGCACAAATAACAGGCCCACTGCGCTCGAGCTTTCCGAGAGTCCGCTTCTGTCGTCCAAGTTGAAGGATAACAGTTTCAAGGGAGCTTTGAACCTCATGGGTATATCTTGAGCCAGTTGTGGGACGTCCAACGATGGCAAAGCCGGTGGTGTTTGATATAATCAGATGTAGTTAAAATCGTAGCAAGCAAGCCACAAAGTGATCGACTCGTTGCTGCCAAGTGGGTTGGATCAATGACAACTTATTTGTTCAGAATGAAATGCAACGATCTGGCCTCTGTACAGTATCAGAAACCAAAGAACCTTAAAGACGTCAGTGCTCAGGCACTGGCCAAAGATAAGCTCAACGTCGCTGCCCACTTTAGTCATTAATCGAAAAATTGACTCCAATACTGACTCTTCTTCCCCAGGAGACACCGATGGTACCATTGGTTTAGTATACCAGCGCTGTATATGGATTACAAGCAAGTACTTTACAAATGCTTACCAACTGGGCACTGTGTGAGCCGGGGAGCGTGAGGCCACATTCCCCTATATACGAGTACACCAAGGGGCGGCGTGAGATAGGTGGTCAGTCCACATAAGTAGGCCGATGTCGGGTTTGCGAATAGCGGTCAAATATTGAGGGGTTTCCCTTTCTCGACTATTTGGTTCGCTTGAACTGGAGCATTAGATTGGAACAAATATTACTTCTGATAAAATGCCGGATCGAACTCGACTTTGTTCTCAATCCGTGAGTGACAACGCACGACGTGCGACACCCAATTTAATGCCCTTTCAAGCCGATGAGCCTACGGCCCTGTAGCCTATTCCAGACTCGGTGATTGCCCAGCCAATGTATGACCATGATGTGCATGTGAGGGGGTGCAGTACGGATTTCAGGCAAGTCATCCCCTTCCCCTTGATCTGAGATCGCGGAGAAACTTGGTGACAAGTAAAAAGGGAACATCACGTCTACGTATTGTTGAAAGTATTGGTAATGGCTAGGCAATAGAGGAATACAGGAGGGTGTATTGACTAGACATTCAATCAAGGGTAATTGTATTTTGGCAAGTGATCGCGGTCTTGAGACGCTACCACTATCTCCGGCATATAACGTTGTTGAGCCCAAGCTCAAAGGAGAAATATATCGATAAGCATAACAGTAACGGCGAAACTATCATGTCACCTTTTTTCAGAGCCAGGTTGTCCACTCCAAGTCTCGACCTTCAACTCCAAAGGCAAAACCATATCTGAACTAAAAGATGTGTTAATTTACAACACCATGCATAGTACATACTTCACCCAGCCCCATAAATCCCATTAAAAGGAAACCTTCTACTCGGGAAAGGTAGAGTCAACTTGTGGGAGCACTGGTGCGTGCCACAATGGCTACGACAGCGAGTGGCGGAAACTTCGTGGTGGGTAAGTATTTGACGGGACCTGCACGAAAGAGTGAAACTATGGGTTAGCAAGGGCATGTAAACTGTCGACTACTACACTCATAGACGTACCTTGTTTTCTCTGGCAACCGACCGCGACGAAATTGTGGTAAAGTGAGATGAATGTTCATGTGTGCTTGTGCCAAGTCTCGGCAGTCCTCGGATGGCGCTTGAGCTTCCACCCAATTCTATTGTCTTCGCAAAGGTTGGCTCCATATTCTCGACTGTTTCCCGAAGCTTACTCCGTGCATTCAAACTGTGAATTCATGAGTCGGGAGAGGAGATGATGGTCCCTGAGAAGGTACTCACTTGACGAGGACGGCATTCGCATATGTTCGTCCAGAGGAAAAGTGTAATGCCTGCATTGAAGAGTTGGACTTTCGTAACCACTAGTACATAGGGTAAGAGTATCCTTACCATGCAAATAAATGGACTAGGGAAGGTAATGTACTGGACAACGAGCTTAACCTCGGTAGGCGTGGCTGAGGATGAGGAATGCGCACAGTAAGTATGCATGATAGCATGATGATACTACTCGACTTTGAGTAGTATGTCCGAAAGACGAGTAAATCACCATTTACCTGGTAAGGCCGCTAGTAGCTATTGTGTAGCGAATGACTTGGGTGACAAGTGTACTAGTTACCCTACGTTCCATAAGCATCGAGGAATCGGGGTGAAGATACAGTAGTTCAAGTCATACCTCATACGTCGAGTTCCCTCGCTTCGCTTAAGCACATAGTAGCATAGGAGAGCAGCGATCATAATGTCGGCTTCAGTGATAGAAGTCATCGTTCCTCAAGGCTCGGCGGAGTGAGACAACGATTTTACTCACTGACAGTTCCAACGATCAACATCATGAGCATGCCTCCGGGAAGTTTCAATCGCAGTAAGAAAAACATTCCACCTAGAAAAACAGAGACGAAAGTGGCTAGGCTGCACACGAAAACTGGTCCCACAATCCAGACACTACTTTGGCTGAGAACCCATATCCTGAGGAGCGTGTCAATATTATGTGAAGACGGGGAGGAAGGAAATGTGAGGTACTTGCTGATGTAACAAAAAGAGTTGTGAAAGTAGAATTGATATGGCGATGAAGAATAGGTGGATGGATAGTGGTAAAATCATCTGCGTAAGGACATGAACATTACCCCAGTTCGTGACCAGATAGTAATAAGCGGTGTATGAAATAAGGATGAGTTGGATCAAGCCGAGTGTCCTGTTCAAATTCTTGTGAGTTTCTTGTAGCTGGTTGTAGTACTCCAATGGTGCAGGCTGACCAGAGGGCGGCGACCAATATTTTGGTTCCTCGTGGATCACCAGGAAAATCCAAGTAATATTGATACGCTTGTACAGTAAGAACACCTTGAAAGCTTTTGGTTTTCTGAATAAAAATCTCTCTGAAAGAAGATTTCACTGACAATGTCGCGAATAACACTGACAGAAGTATGAGCGAATACAACGAGGGAGCAGAGATTTTATCTCGTACCTCCTATTAACAATACGCCATATGTTGGTGAGAGGTCCAACTCTGTTGGTCTGAGATTCATAGCTGGCGGAAAGGAAGTACCTGAGGATCTGCGCCTCTGACATGGGGATACTATATATTGCCCGGGTCCCTCGCTTGAAGTGGACCTGAGAGTGAGGCGCTTATCTGCTGTCATCGTTTATACGGCATCCCGTCCCAGGTCAGAATCGACGGTAATATGTTAAATATAACCGGGTGTAATTATGCGACGTTCCAAGGTTTTTTCGGTGGCCCAGCTGCTTTGCTAAGAAGGAGGCGGGGAGGGCCACTCTTGTGCACATGTAGCTCAGACGATCGTGATACTTTGACCTAGGGTCTCCAGCTCGTGGAAAGATATCACATTTGCTGCCATTTGGATGTCAAAGTGTCCCTTTCGCTTAACTTGACTTCTTGTCAGTATGAGTTGAGAGTACATGCGCATATGCTACTCCTCGCCAGATGCCGTGGATGTGGTCAACAGAAGTGCAGGGGCGGTAATGAAGCCATATTATCCTTGGCGGTCTCCACCATCACGGAAAGCTTAATCGAGTTCTCTAATGAATGAAAGTGGCGGTGGAGGTGAATTCCTTGCTCGAATAAATGCCTATCTGAGTGTATGGTCTATGTCGTACATAGAACTGGAGACAACCATGGCGAAGAGCTGTCAGTGTCAACGTATTCCGCATTAGGATTGCACAAGTTCTACCACTGCTACGACTGCTACTGGCAGAGTCAAATGGGATCAAATGAAATAAGATTTATCTGGCTATATACGTTAGTATTCGATGTAAGTCACTCCGATGACGGTTACTTGGAACGGCTTGGGAGTGGAGTGTTCCTACTGACCCAAATCCTCGGTATTGGGACGCACAGGAACACACATGCTGGGTCTTCGAGGTCAAGTTATCATCGCTAGCCAGGCTTCCTTCGAGAGGTATCGAATTTTGTTCTGAGAGAATAAGAGAAATACGGCGTGGATTTTTACAAGTTGGAGGAGTATGGATATCCAAGAGCCCGCTGACTGAAATGCCCTCCGAACGTCCGTCAACGGTGACAGCGCCAAGAAAGAAGGTATACATGTCACGGTGATCGTGGCTAGTCCCTTTGTTGATTCGATATGGGGATTCTTAGACTCTTTGATCGGTCCTTAATTTGCCAGAAGAATGATAAATCACGGGAGAGCGAACACATCGACTTCTTTTCCCCCAGTTTCAACGTCTTGAAAAAAAAAGAGAGAGAAAATGCGATTACACCTGTTCCTAAGCTTTACGCCAATGTGAGTGGCTCGCGATCTGCTGTTGGAGTGCTCTGTTTGATCGTGGTTGTTGATAACATGTACGGCAAGTATTATAAGAGGGGGCATAGGAGGTACGAGTTGAGGGAGGCTCGTTTGCGTTGAGGGTAGAAAGTACCAAGCTCGGGGTCGAGAGCGATATCGGCAAATAGACATTGAACCAACATGTCAAATAGTACATATTGCCAGGAACATGAGCGTTAGAATTCAACTAGGAGCACAGATAGGTAAGGGATTGTAGAGAGAGAGAAGGAAATATGGGCGGGTGACTGTTGATAAACACGGTGGCGCTGGCTTGGTATAGCCAGAGGTATGGTGCATCGGGACTGGGTAAGGCGTCTTCATTTGTTTGCCAAGTCATTGTTACGGAGGATAAGGTGGACGTAGGTTCAGAGAAAATCATTCACGAAGTACATCGCGATAAAGAGGATGTATGGGTGGAAGTTGGGGATACGATTGATGTGGAAATATGGTTGGTTGTTGGTGGTTGTGGTGATACTGGGATCGTATATGGTGCACCCGGCTTTGAAGTGCACGGAGAGTGTAGTGGATGTAGAACTTGGTGTATGAGCAATGCAGACAGAGGACGAAAACAGTCATAAGTAGCATGAGTATACCAGACGACTCTAGGTGGTGAACAAGGCGCTGGGAGGTGACGCCGTGCGTCTCGAGTGGAAAGGAAATCATAGGAAACAGAAAGTGAGTGATTCGCGAAAGTGCTGCCGCAGTGGGGAGACGAAACTCTGAGTCGAGCTTTGAGGGGTGTAGGCGATCGAAGATAGTATCAAAGAAAGATGATTACAGTAAATGCTGTAAGTAAGACCGTCGAGGACCAAAATGAATTAAGGGAGTCTTCGGACATTTAGGTCCAGTCGAGTCACTAGGTCTGGGCAGATAAAAAAAGTCGACCCATGATCAAGCAGGCGTATATCTGACGCATGAAGCAAACTGAATACCAGACGATCATTCATTCTTTGTGGTCGATGAGTCAGTAAAAGATGATGCCATTTGAGTGTTCTAGTGAAGGAGCGAAAGGCGAGTACAGGGTCGGAGAATAAGGTTAGAGTACATAATACCCCATTAATGCAGCACCCCTGAAGCACCTCAACCACAAACAACCTTTTCCCTCCCACTCCCACCCACGATCACACCCGAAACCGCGCCATGAAGACTTGAGCTGCCAAGTGCTTTTGCAGCTCTCCGCTTCTTGGGTTTAGTTATCGACATATCCCTTGACGTATTCTTTTTACTTTTACGCGCTTTTTTTCGTTTGTTGTTCGACCTACCGCGAGGTTTGAGACGTTCTACATGCAAAGAGCAAGGCGACGAAGGAAAGGAGACAATTTATCGCACGATATATGAGAAAACCTCACTTCTGAGGATGGACCCGACGGAAGAGCTGTAGTAGTCGGAGATAATGGCGCTGTAGAGCATATATGCAGAAGATTTTGTCGAATGTCCGCCTCCCGAGGCCTGGAAGGTTTGTGGTCTTTGTTATCTGTGTCTCTGTCGGCGAAATCTGAACTTGTGTGCGGCTTGATCAGAGGGAGCTGCTCGTATGCCAGAGCTCATCGTACGCGTGCATCACCCTGATCCTGAACACGCGCCCCAAGGTCGGATTCTCCTTGAACGTTCGGTACACACATCCCATTGTCTGTTGCTATCTACGTCGTGATTGATGAGTCAATGTCTCTAAATTCCCAAAGGCATACCCTACCCTCGCGTGTCCGACGTTCACAAATCCATGAAGAGTTTGTGGATGTTCTATCGCAGATCGTGACTTTTTCACAAAGGTTAACGTTCAAACGTGGGGGTTGTTTAGGCGAAATTCCATCGCGGGAATTATTGCAGCTGGAATGAGATTGAGCGTGGTGGCGGTGGTGGTGGTGGAGAAAGGAGGGATCAAGGAAGAGAGTGGTTGGGGGTGATAGGAATGCTGTTGCTCTGCCGATGGTGTATGCTATCGCTATTTCGACTGCTTCTCCGACTGCCGTTGGTGCGAACGGGAATGGAGTGGGAGGGAGGACGGAGGTGCCGGATCCGTCGAATACGATGCCGGATGTGACGAGGACGCTGTATATTCAGATGGAGTTTGTCGAGAGGCAGTCGTTATGGTTGGTTTATTACTAGCGCTCTCTCATGAAATTGTGCCAGAGGATTGACGAGGGTATTACGGAGGGCGAAAACTGGAGGTTGTTTGGTCAGATGGTGGATGCACTGGTGCATATGTCTACACTTAGGATATTGCATCGTGATATCAAATTGACGAATATTTTTATTGGTGGTGGCCTTACTATGCTTTGTCGTCCCTCCGGCCCTAACGGCTTCATAGACGCGAGCGAGGACCGTAAAATGGGAGATTTTGGATTGCCACTTCGAGCCTGGCTGCTGTTGGCCCTTCAGATGTGACTAGACATCCGATCAATCCTGAGGCTGACATGACTCTCGGTGTGTATCTTGTTAATTAGGGGCCCCATGTTCGTTGATTCATGGTCAACGCGGAGGTTTGGGGAAAGTTCTTTATTGCTCCCGAGGTACAATCGAGGAAGAAGGGCCCAGAAATCACTCGAAAACTGACATGTTTTCCCCCGGTGTACGTTCTCTTTCTTTTGTCTGAAAAGAGTCTTTTAACGTGTTGGGTCGTAGATTGTCTTTGTTGAGATGAAACACATGCCCTCCACTGGTTCGGAACGTATCGCTGCCATTGGGGATTTCCGGCAGCCATGGATATTTCTCCCTGCTACTTGGGACTCTCATCGTTCTTGGCATCGACGAAGTGCGTTTCTCAAATTTCGACCACTGCGATTATACAAAACTCATTTTCCTTCTCCAGTGGTAGTTATTTCAGCACAAATAACGGGCCCACTGCGCTCGAGCTTTCCGAGAGTCCGCCTCTGTCGCCCAAGTTGAAGGATGAGAGTTTAAACCTCATGGGTATGTCCCGAGCCAGTTGCGGGACGTCCAACGATGACAACGGCAGCGATATTTGATATAATCAGATGTAGTAAATATCGCAGCAAGTAAGCCTGAAAAGTAATCGATCCGTTTCTGCCAAATGGATTGGCTCAATGGCAGCTTATTTGTTCAGAATGCAACACAACGATCGGACCTCTGTACAGTACCAGAAGCCAAAGAACCTTCACTTAATTAAAGTCGCATCTCACTTTTAGTGATTACTCAAAAATACTCTGACTTTTCTCCCCCAATAAACATCGGTAGCACCATTGGTTTAATATATTAGAGCTGTATATGGATTACAAGCAAGCACTTTCCAAATACTCAGCGACTGGGCACCGTGTGAGCCGAGGAGCATGAGGCTGCATCGCCCCATACACACCAAGGAGCGGTGTGAGACAGGTGGACATAGGCCGATGTCGGGCCCGCGAATAGCGATCAAATATTAAAGGGTTTCCCAGTTTGAACTATTTTGAGTTCGCTTGACTGGAACACTATTGGAACAAATGTTATTTCTAATAAAAAGCCGGATTGGACTCGACTTTGCTCTCAACCCGTGAGTGACATTGCACTACCTGCCACACCCAATTTAATGCCCATTGAAGTCATTGAGCCTACGATCCCTGTAGCTATTCCAGGCTTGGTGGTTGCACAACTGATGTATGTCCACCGATATGTGTATGAGGGACTGCAGTATGTATTTCACGTAATTCATTCCCTTCCCTTTGACCTGAGACCGCGGAGAAACTTGGTGCTAAGTAAAAAGGGATTCCGCGTCAGGTCCTGCGTATTTTTGAAAGTGTTGGTAATGACTAAGCAATAGAGGAATGCATAAAGCCACCGTATTGATTGGAGGATGTTCAACCAAGGGCGATTGTATTGTGGCAAATGATCACTATCTTGAGACACCATCACCATCTTCGGCACACAAGATTGTTGAAACCAGGCTCAAAGAAGAAATAGGTCGACAAGCATAAGAATAACGACAAAATTAACATGCCACCTCTTGTCAGAGCCAGCACAGTGGCTGTCCACTCCAACTCCCAACCTTCAACTCCAAATTCAAAACCACATCAGGACTAAAAGATGCATTACTTTACAACACCATGCATGATCCACCCAGACCCGTAAATGCCAATAGAAATAGACTTCTACCCATGGGAGGTAGAGTCGGCTTGTGGGAGTGCTAGTATGTGTTACAGTAGCTACGGTAGTGAGTGGCGAAAACGTCGTGGTGGGTAAGTATCTGACGGAACCTGCACGAAAGGCTGAAAATGTGAATTGGTAAGGGCAAGTACACCGTTGACTACGCTTGTAGACATACCTTAATTTCTCTGGCAGCCGACCGCGACGAAATTGTGGTAAAGTGAGATGAGTGCTCATGTGTACTTATATCAAGTCTCGGCAGACTTCGGATGGCGCTTGAGTTTCCACCCAGCTCTATTGCGTTCACAAAGGATGGCTCCATATTTTCGAGTGTTTCCCGAAGCTTACTTCGTCTATTCAAGCTGTGAATTCATCAGCGGGGAGAGAGGAGATGATGGTCCCTGGGAAGGTGCTCACTTGACGAGGACGGCATTCGCGTACGTTCGTCCAGAGGAAAAATGTAATGCCTGTATTGAGGAGTTGGACTTTCATAGCCACTACATAAGGTAAGAACCCTCACCATGCAAACAAATGGACTTGGAACAGCAATGTACTGGACAAGGAGGTAAGCCTGGCTGGGCGTGGTTGAGGACGAGGAATGCGCACAGTAAGTATGCATGATAGCATGATGATACTACTCGAATTTGAGTGGTGCCTCTAAAAGACGAGTAAATCAACTCTTACCTCATAAGGCCGCTAGTAGCTATTGTGTAGCGAATGATTTGGGTCACGAGTGTACTAGTTGCCCTATGTTCCATAAGCGTCGAGGATTTGGGCCGAACATACAGGTTCAAGTCATACCTCATGTCTCGAATTCCCTCGCTTCGTTTAAGCACATAGTAGCATAGGAGAGCAGCGATCAGAATGTCGGCTTCAAGGATAAAAACCATTTACTCCTCAGTGCTCGTTGGGGTGAGGCAATGATTTTACTTACTGGCAGTTCCGACAGCCAGCATCTCGAGAACACCGCCGGGGAGTCGAATTCTCAGCTGAAAAAACAATGCACATAGAAAAACAGAGACGAAAGTGCCTAGGGTGCATACAAAAACCGGTCCCACTATCCAGACGCTTCCTAGGCTGAGAACCCATATCCTGAAAAGTTTGTCAGTATTCTGCGAACACGAGGAGGGGCGTGAGAGACACTTGCCGATGTAGCAAGAAGAGTTGTGAAAGCAGAATTGATAAGGCAACGAAGAATAGGTGGAGGACGAGTGGAAAAATCATCCGCTTAAGGACATGAACATTACCCCAGTTTGTGACCAGATAGTAATGGGCGGTGTATGAAATAAGGATGAGCTGGATCAAGCTGAGTATCCTGCTCGAGTTCTTGTTAGTTTCTTGTAGCTAGTAACGCTCGAATGGTGCGGGCTGACCAAAGGGCGGCGACCAGTATTTTGATCCTTGGGGAGTCATCAGGGAAATCCTGGTAATATTGATACGCTTGTACGGTAAGAACACCCTGAAAGCTTTTGGAATTTCTGAATGAAAATCTCTCAGGAGGAAGATTTCACTGACAATGTCGCGAATAACACTGAAGGAAGTATGAGCAAACACAACGGGGCAGATATTGTATCCCGTACCTCCTATAAGCAATATTCCATACATGAGTTCGAGGTCCAACCCTGTTGGTTTGAAATTCATAGCTGGCGGAAAGGAAGTGGTTGAGGATCCGCGCCTCCGACATGGGGGTACTATATATTGCCCTCTCCCCTACTTGAAATAAACCTGAGAGTGAGGCGCAAACTGAGCTCATCTGCTATCATCATTTGTATGGCATCCCACCTAACCGGGATCGATGGTAATATGGTGAATGTAGCTCGAAAACATATTTGTGTATGGGTACGAGATCCGCCGTGATGTGATACGCAGCTGGGTGTAGCTATGCGACGTTTTGAGTTATATCGGCGGTCCAGCTGCTTTGCTAAAGAAGATGTGAGTGTGTGTTGTGTGTGTGTGAGAAGGATACTTTTGTGCGCTTGTGTCTCAGACAGTGGCGATATTTTCACCCAGGGTTGTTAACTCGCGGAAAATCTCAAGTTTGCTGCTATTTGTATGTCCCTTTAGTTCAACTCGACTCTTTGGCAGTATGAGTTGCTGATACAGATAATATGTATATGTCAATACTCTTTACCAAATGGCACGAGCGTGGCCAACAGAACTGCAGAGACGGTAACGGAATCTGTCGGAAAAAGCCGAAATCAGTTATAATGCGTTATAATGCGTTATAATGGACTTAGCCAACCCTGAATACCTTGGGGAATTATAACGCATCATAACGGTACACTTTGTCAATAATTTAGAGTTCTAACGCGTTATAACGCTGACAATCCCGAGGCCAAAATTTAGGGGAAACTATCCCAAAATGGAAATCAAAAGTTAGAACACCGTTAGAACTCCGCCTAACTTGTTATAACCCGAGTTATAACTCCAAAAAAGTATTATAACGTGTAATTACACAAATTCGGTATTATAACGATTTTCGGCTTTTTCCGACAGAATCATAAAATAGCGCTTTCGGCAGTGTCTGCTGACATGGGAGACTTGATCGGGGTCTCCAACTAAAATGAGAGTGGCGGTGGAGGTGATCTCTTCCTCGAACCGGTGTCTATCCCAGTGTACGCCCCACTACGTCGTGTATTGAACTGGAGACAGGCATGACAAAATGGTGCCGACATACTCTGCATTAGTAAGACTGCACTATCACTATGCTGCTCGAGAGTGAAACAAGATTTATCCGACTACATATATTATACGATGTAAATCGCCCCAGCAACAGGAAGTGGAAAAGAGTTGAGAATGGAGTGTTCCTTTTCGAGTTCTTAGCATTAGAGACATACATCATGCCGGCTCTTCAAGTTCACGTTATCATCGCTGGAACTTCAAGGCACTGACTTTCAGCCTCAGACAATAAGGGAGATCTAGCGCTGGTTTTGGGTAGAGGTGGTATGAACGGAATCACGAGTTGAAGGAATATGAATGGCGGGGTTACCCCCATGATCCAGAGTCCGTTGGCTGAAGTATCCTGCCGAGCGCCTGTCGACGCCAAGAAAGTTTACATATGATCGTGGCTCATCCCTATGTTGGCTCATTGGAAAGACCATAGGAGACTTGAGCTGGTTCTTGATTGAATAATAACTCACAGTAGCAACGAGCCCATCGACGTCTAGTCTCTCAGCTTCAGACACGAAGCGACAGGCCAGGGATTGAGTGGTATTGGTGAATAGACATACAGTCGTCTCTGTAATAACCCATAGCAGTTCGTGGAAGGTCCGAGCTATAGGTTATGACAGAGTATGGGTTATGAGAAAGATCGAAAAATACTATTAAAATAATAGAATAAAATATATTTAGAATACCCCAGGCTCTCCTGAAGTCAATGAGCTCGTGTATAAGTCAAATGTAACGAGTGAAAGCTACTGTCTAGTAAAATAATCATCAATACGGGTATCTTTTAGCTTTTCTACCTCATCCGTGAACTTGTTGGTTGAAGGTGCGAAGAACTTGCTCCATCTTGCGAGCAAAAGGATCGGAGTTTGTTGCTAAGTGTCTTGTTAGCAACGAAGAGTTTGCTAAGAGTTGGGGGCTAAATTTTATCCACACCATCACCAGAGTCATCATCACCCCCATTGACCTCACTAAGCTCTCGTAGCTCCCATGATTGCATTACCGACTCGTAAATTTCCTTGTCCGTTCTCTCATTCATAGTGCCATTTTCGTGTTCCGGGTTGGGGAGTGAGTCAATTGACATGCAATTATTCTCTTGTAGTACACCGTGGGCCTGGAGCTGATCAAGCAGTGTCTCGAGATCTTTGCTTGTTCTGAAGAAGAATCCCACGAGAATGAGACTGTTGCTCGAGTTTTCTGAGCCCTTTTTCAAGTATCTCAACTAAGTTATTAGGAAGCATAATGGGCGCAGAAACTGTTTTGTACAGCTAGGTCTATTCAAAATTCTGTCCTCGGTAGCCGGCGCAGTACAAGCGCCCAAATGTCGAGCTCCAAATTCACTTTTTTACCATATATGGTCACCGGCGCTATGGGTTTTTTCCGCCTCGGAGCTATGGGTTACGGGTTAGTGCAGAGTTATGGGTTTTGCCATCAAATCCCCTGCAAACCAACTTGGGAGACCCGAAAATCTATGGGTTACGACAGAGTATGGGTTATTACAGGTATGGGTTATTACAGAGAAGACTGTATTGGCATGGACACGAGCGTTAGAACTCGGTCAGGAATATATATAGGTAAGGGTTGTATATAGAAAGGAGGAAATCTGAATTGTGGGTGACTGTTGGCGACCACGATGACGCTAGCTTGGTTTAAGTATGGCGCATCGGGACTGGGGGGAATCTTCATTTGTTTACCAAGCCATTGTTAGAGAGGGCAAGGTGGATGTAGGCCTGGTATTGGAGTAATGAGAAAAGAGGACGATCATCGTTATGGACCACTGGATAGCGAGGGAGGCGCTGGAAGGAGACAACAGTCGGTAACATCGAGTATTCGATGGAATATGTGAAATTTGTATGGGTCATTCATTACTCATTCATGAAAGTTCTGCCGCTGCCAATGGAATATTGGTGAATCGAGCGTCGGGGGCAATCGAAGATTGTGGATATCGAATGGAGGATGATTACAATATAAACACCGCATAGATCGTGTTCAGGGTAAAGATACTATGAGCAAAGATAGATATCAAAGGGCTAGCAGATGTTCGCGAACTTGAGATGAGCCGTAGTACGACCATCGGGGACCGAAATGAATTGAGAGAGTCTTCGGACATAATCGTCAAGTTTGAGTCACTAGGTCTTGCTGGATAAAGAGTCGACCCATGATCAAGGTGTACATCTGGTGCATGGAGCAAGATGAATACCAGTCAATAATACGTTGTGGAACCCCGTCGATTGTGGATGAGTCGGTAAGAGATGATGCCAATCGAATGTTCTAGTAAAAGAGTGGAAGAGATCTACAGGGTTGGTGATATTGGAGAAGGCTAATGTCAGGGCTTACATCACGCCCTGAAGCACCTCATCCACAAACACCTTTTCCCTGCCACCCCTACACACAACACACTCATGGAAACTTGGGTTGCCGAGTGCCTTTGCGGCTCTCCCCTTCTTGAGTTTGGTTATTGACATATTCCTGAGCGTACTTTTTGTTCTTGCACACTTTTCTTCATTTGTCATTTGACCTACCGCGAGGTTGGAGACGTTTCACGTACAAAGGACAAGCCGGCGAAGGAAAGGAGACGACTTTATCACACGATTTTCGAGAATACTTGATCAGAATGGATTCGACGGAAGAGCTGCAACAATTGGAGATCACGGCACTGCAGAGGATGTATGCGGAGGATTTTGCCGAGCGTCCGCTTCCCAAGGCATGGAAGGTGTGTGTTTGTCGTTTTCCATTTCTCTGTCGGGGAAATCTGAACTCGTGTGCTAGAGTTCATCGTATGCGTGCTTCACCCTGATCCTGAGCACGCGTCCAAAGTCGGATTCTCCTTGAATGTCCGGTGCGCATGTCGCGTTATCTGTTGCGATCTACATTATGATTGATGAGGCAATGCTTCCAGATTCCAAAGACATACCCTCCGCTCACATGTCCAGCATTCACAAACCCGCGAAGAGTTTGTGGATGCTCTATGGCAGATCGTGACTTTTGCCCAAAGGTTTAAACGAGGGGGTTGTCTAGGCGAGATCCTATCACGAGATTTATCATAGCTGGAATGAGATTGAGCGTAGGGGTGGTGGTGGAGGAGAAAGGAGGGGGTCAAGTAAGAGAGCAGCTGGAGGTGATAGAAATGCTGCTGCTCTGACGACGCTGCATCCTACGGCCACCCGACTACTCTCCCGAGTAGCGGTGGTGCGAATGGAAATGGGGTGGGATGGAGGATGGAGATGCCGTGTCCGCTGAATACGATGCCGCATGTGATGAAGACGCTGTATATTCAGACGGAGTTTGTCGAGAGGCAGTCGTTATGGTTGGTTTGTTACTAGCGCTCTCTCATGAAATTGTGCCAGAGGATTGACGAGGGGATTACGGAGGATGAGGCTTGGAGGTTGTTTGGCCAGACTGTGGATGTATTGGTGCATATGTCTACGTTGGGGATATTGCACCGGGATATCAAATTGACGAATATATTTATTGGTGGGTCTCGCCCTGCTTTGCTATGACGCGTTGCTGAGCTTGATGCTTTCGCAGATGCGAATGGGGGTTGTGGAGTGAGGGATTTCGGATTGGCTACATCGAGTCTGGCTGTTGTGGACCTTTTGGATGTGACCAGACATCCGATCTATCCCGAGGCCGGTATGACTCTCGATGTGTTGATTCAAACTTGGACCCCGTGGTGGTTGATTAATAGTCAATGTAGAGGTCGGTACAAGGTTGTATTTTGCTCCCCGAGGTACAATCGAGGAAGAAGGGACCAAGAAATCACTCGAAAGTTGACATGTATTCTCTTGGTGTGCGCGCTCTTTCTTCTTCTGTCTGGCGGGTCTCTTAACGCGCTGGGTCGTAGATTGTCTTTTTTGAGATGAATTACACGCTCTCCACCGGTTCGGAACGTATACCGTCATTGAGAATTTACGGACGCCAGGGATATTTTCTCCTGCTACTTGGAACCCTCATCGTTCTTGGCATCGACGGAGTACGTTTCTCAAGTTTTGACCACTACGATCATACCATACGCTTGAACATGAGACCGCACCGACCCATATATACCAAAGGAAGGCATGAGACAGGTGGTCAGTCTACATACGCAGGCCGATGTTGGATTTATGAATAGTTAGACGTTGGTGCTCAGGCCCAGGCCTCAGGCACTGGCCAAAGTTAAGCTCAGTGTTGGTTATGACTAAGCGAGAGAGGAATGCAGAAGATATATTTTGATTGGATTTTTAATCAAGGGCCATTCTATTGTGGCAAGTGATCACCGTCACCGTCACTGACTTTGGTATATAACATTGTTGAGCCCAAGCTCAAAGAAGAAACAGATCGGCAAGCATAGCAGTGACAGCGAAACTGTCATGTCACTTTTTGTCAGAGCCAGGCTGTCCATTCTGAGTCTCTGAGTCTCGACCCCCAACTCCAAAGGCAAAATCACATCAGAGCTAAAAGATGCGTTAATCTACAACACCATGCATACTCCACCCAGACCCGTAAATACTAATAGAGTAGACTTCTACCGGGAGATAGAGTCTGCTTGTGGGAGTGCTAGTATGTGTTACAGAAGCTACGGTAGCGAGTGGCGAAAAGGTCGTGGTGGGTAAGTATCTGACGGAACTTGCACGACAGGCTGAGAACGTGAACTTGTAAGGGCAAATAAAATGTTGACTACGCTTGTAGACGTACCTTAATTTCTCTGGCAGCCGACCGCGACGAAATTGTGGTGAAGTGAGATGAATGTTCATATGTGCTTGCGCCAAGTCTTGGCAGCCTTCGGATGATGCTTGAGCTTCCACCCAATTCTGTTGTCTTCGCAAAGGATGGCTCCATCTTGTCGAGTGTTTCCCGAAGCTTACTTCGTCCATTCAAGCTGTGGATTCATGAGTCGCGAGAGAGGAGATGGTGGTCCCTGGGAAGATGCTCACTTCACGAGGACGGCATTCGCGTATGTTCGTCCAGAGGAAAAGTGTAATGCCTGTGTTAAAGAGTTGGATTTTCGTAGTCGCTACGTAAGATAAGAGCACCCTCACTATGCAAATAAATGGGCTTGGGAAGGCGATGTACTAGACGTGAAGGAGGTAAGCCTGGCTAGGTGTGGTTGAGGACGAGGAATGCGCACAGTAAGTATGCATGATAGCATGATGATACTACTCGACTTTGAGTGGTATATCTGGGAGACGCTTAACTAAATCCTTACCTCGTAAGGCCGCTAGTAGCTATTGTGTAGCGAATGATTTGGGTCACGAGTGTATTAGTTACCCTACATTCCGTAAGCGTCGAGGCATTGGGATGAAATACGGTGGTTCAAGTCATACCTCATATCTCGAGTTCCTTCGCTTCGTTTAAGCACATAGTAGCACAGGAGAGCAGCGATCATGATGTCGGCTTCAGGGATAGAAACCGTCAATCCTCAAATCTCTTTCTAGGTGAGACAATGATTTTACTTACTGACAGTTCCAACTATCAGCATCGAAAGCATACCGCCGGGGAGATGAATTCCTAGTTGAAAAAACAATCCACCTAGAACAACAGAGACGAAAGTGCCCAGGCTGCATACAAAAACCGGCCCCACTATCCAGACACTTCTGTTGCTGAGAACCCATATCCTGAGAAGCCTGTCAACATTCTGTGAATATGAGGAGGAAAATGTGAGATACTTGCCGGTGTATCAAAAACAGTTGTGAAAGCAGAATTGATAGGGCGATGAAGAATAGGTGGAGGGAGTATGGTAAAATCATCTGCTCAAGGACACGAACATTACCCCAGTTCGCGACCAGATAGTAATAGATGATGTGTGAAATAAGGACGAGCTGGATCAAACCAAGTATCCTGCTCGAAATCTTATTAGTTTTTTGCAGTTGGTTTTAACGCTCGAATATGCAGGCTGACCAAAGGGCGGCGGCCAGTATTTTGATCCTTGGGGGGTCGTCAGGGAAATCTAGATAATATTGATACACTTGGACGGTAAGAACGCCCTGAAAGCTTTTGGGTTTTCATTCAGGAAATCTCTCGGGAGGAAAATTTCACTGACAATGTCGCGAACAACACTGAAAGAACTATGAGGGAATACAACGAGGGAGTAGAGATTATGTCCCGTACCTCCTACAAGCAGTACTCCATATGTTGGTGCAAGGTCCAACTCTGTTGGTCTGAAATTCATAGCTGGCGGAAAGGAAGTGGTTGAGGATCTGAGCCTCCGACATGGGGGTGCTATATATTACCCTTTACCCTACTTGAAATGAACTGAGAGTGAGGCGTAAATCGAGTTCGTCTGCCGTCATCGTTTGTACGGCATCCCACCAAGGCCAAGATCGATGGTATTATGTTGAATGTAGCTCGAAAAGATATTACGTGTGTGTGCGAGATCGGCAGCATGTGATCGGCAGTTGGGTGTAGCTATGTGACGTTTTTGAGTTTTATCGGTGGTCCAGCTGCTTTGCTACAGAGAGAGAGGGAGAGAGAAGGATACTTGTGGCTCAGACACCGGTGATACCCGTGGTTGTCAACTCGTGGAAATGTATCGAGTTTGTTGCTATTTGTACGTCAAAGTGTTCAACTCGACTAGCCTAGTCAATATCAGTCACCAATACAGACATATGTACCTGTCAATATTCTTCACCAAATGGCGCTAGGGCGGCCCACAGGACTGTAGAGACAGTAATGGAGTCATATAACAATGCCCTCGACAGTGTCCGCTGACACGCCAAGAGAATTGATCGCCAAAGAATGAAAGAGAGTGGAGGCGGTACAGTTGATCCCTTGCTCGAACCCGTGTCTATCTCAATTTACAGCTTGCTATGTTGTGTATTGAATTGGACAGGCATTGCTGTCGGATTGCTCTGCATTAATAGGACTGCACTACCACTATGCTACTCACGAGCGAAACAAGATTTATTCGACTATACAGACTATACGATGTAAATCGCTCCAGTAACTGGGAACTTAGAGTTGGGAATGGAGTGTTCCTTTTCGAGTTCTTAGTATTAGAGACACACATCATAATGCCGGCTCTTCAAGTTCACGTTATCACCGCTTCAAGGCACCGAATTTTAGCCTGAGACAAAAAGAGGAGTCTAGCGTAGTGCAGGTTTTCGCAGAGGTGGTAGGAATAGAATCAAGAGTAGAAGAAATGTGAATGGTGGGGTATACCCCCATGGTCCAGAGCCCACTGGCTGAAATATCCTGCCGAGCGTCTGTCAATTCCAAGAAGGTTTACATGTGATAGTGGCTCATCCCTCTGTCAGCTCGGCGGAAAGGTCATAGCAGACTTGAACCGGTTCTTGATTGAATAATAACTCACGGTAGGAACGAGCCCATCGATGTCTAGTCTCTCAGTTTCAGACACGAAGTATCAGACCAGAGATTGAGTGGTGTTGACGAATAGACATATCTAAAGTAGTATTGGCAGGGATACTGTAACGCTAAGGTCACACCGTTAGGGAATAGATGATAATCTTCACTTAAATAGCACGCGCAAGTTAAACAAGCACAACTATACTCTCGATTGTTAGAGAGGCGAAGACTGCCTCGTTCTATCGAATACAGGGGGTTTAAATACTCTACGAAACGGTTATACGAAAAAGGGAAAGATAAACAAGAACATACTAAGGAACGATATGGAACAACGGAAAGGGAACCAATAAGACGCGATCGGGGACAAGTGCCGAAGGCCCGCAATCGCTCGTGCTCCCTACAGATACGTGCGTTAGAACTTGATCAGGAATATATATAGGTAAGGGTTGTATAGAAGGAGGAGGCCGCGCCCGAGGAAATCTGAATTGTGGGCAAAGTGGATGTAGGCTTGGTATTGGAGTGGTGAGAACAGAGACGATTATTATTGTATAGACCACTGGATGGCGAGGAAGGCGCTGGAAGGAGACAACAGTCGGTGGCACCGAGTATTCGATGGAATATGTGAAATATGTACGGGACATTCATTACTCATCGATGAAAGTTCTGCCGCTGTCAATGGAAGACGGAATCCGGTGAATCGAGCGTCGGGGGTAATCGAAGATTGTGGATATCCAATAAAAGATGGCTACAATAGACGCCGTATCTATCATGTTCAGGGTAGAAATACGATGAGCAGAGATAAGTATCAAAGGGCTAGCGATGTTTTCAGACTTGAGATGAGCCGTAAATGCGACCGTCGAGGACTGAAATGAAATGAAAGAGTCTTCGGACCTAATCGTCGAGTTCGAATCGCTAGGTCTTGCCAGATAAAGAGTCGACTCATGATCAAGAAGGTGTATATCTAGCAGGGAGCCGGATGAGTACTAGTCAATAATATGTACTTCGTCGATGAGTCAGTAAGAGATGGTGCCAGTTGAATGTTCTAGGAGGGAAAGACGACTACAGGGTCGGAGATATTACTTAGAGAAGGCTAAAGTTTAGGGTTATATCAGCACCCCATTAACGTAACACACCCTGGAAGCACAAACGCTCTTTCCCTCCCACCCCCACGAACCACTCAAAACCGCATCATGGAGACTTGAGCTACCGAGTGCCTTTGTGGCTCTCCCCTTCTTGAGTTTCGTTATCGACATATTCCTTGACGTACCCTTTTTTTCTTTTACACATTTTTCTTCGTTTGTCGTTCGACCTACTGCGAGGTTTGAGATGTTTTATGTCCAAAAGCAGGCCGGCTAAGGGAAGGAGGCAACCTTTCACACGATGTACGAGAATACTTGATCGGAATGGATTCGACAGAAGAGTTGCAGCAGTTGAAGATTACAGCGCTGCAGAGCATATATGCGGAGGATCTTGTCGAATGTCTGCCTCCCAAGGCGTGAAAGGTGTAGGTTTGTCGTTCTCTGTGTGTTTGTCGAGGAAATCTGAATTTGCGTGTTGCTTGATCACAGGGAGCGGCTCGTGCACTCTAATTCATCATATGTGTAGATCACCCCGATCCCCAACATGCGTTCAAGTCCGAGTTTTCCTTGAAGGTTCGGTGCGCACATCACTTTACCTGCTGCTTACCATGACTGAAGAGCCGGTGTTTCTATGTTTCCAGGGACCTATCCTGCCCTCCCATGTCCGACGTTCACAAACCCACAAAAGAGTTTGTGCGTGTTCTATCCTAGATCGTGACTTTTGCCCAAAGGTTCAAACGAGGGGTTGTTTAAGCGAGATCCCGTCACGGGAGTTATCACCGTTGGGTTGAGATTGAATGTAGTAGCGGTGGTGGGGTAGGAGAAAGGAGGGGGTCAAGGAAGAGAGCGGCTGGGGCGATAGGAATGCTGCTGCTCTGACAATGGTGCATCCTATGGCTATTTCGACTATTTCTCCTAGTAGTGTTGGAGCGAATGGGTATGGGAGGGAGGACAGAGATGCCAAATGTGGTGAGGACTCTGCATGTTCAGATGGAGTTTGTTGACATAGAGAGAGGTACGTGTGCTTTGCGTTTTCTTAGCGCTTGCTGATGGAATTGTACCAGAGGATTGATAGGGTATTACGGAGAATGAAGCCAGGTGGTTGTTCGGTCAGATGGTAGATGCGCTGGTCTACGCTTGGGAAATTGCGTCGTGATACCAAGTTGACGAATACTTTTATTGGTGGGTCTTGCTGTGCTTTGTCGTCCCTCCGGCCCTAATGGCTTTATAAACGTGAACGGGGACCGTAGAATGGGAGATTTTGCATTGTCACGTCGAGTCTGGCGACTGTTGACCCTTCGGATGTGACTAAACACCTCAATCCCGAGGTTAATATGGCTCTCGGTATGTGGTTTGTTAATTAGGGACCCCGTGTCGCTGAATAGTGATCAATGCAGAGGTTGGCACGAGTTGTATACTACTTTGGAGGTACAATCTAGGAAGAAGGGGCCGAGAAATCACTCGAAAACTGACATGTATTCTCTTGGTGTACGTGCTCTTTGTTCTTCTGTCCGACAAGAGTCTTTCAACGAGTTGGGTCGTAGATTGTCTTCTTTGCGATGAATTACATGTTCTCCACTGGCTCGAAACGTATCGCCGTCATTCGGGATTCGCGGAAGCCAGGGACGTCCCTCCCAGCTACTTGAGACCCTCATCTTTCTTGGCATCGATGGAGTGCGTTTCTCAAGTTTTGACCACTGCGGTTATACAAAACTCATTTTCCTTTTCCAGTGGTAGTTATTTCAGCACAAATAACAGGCCGACTGCGCTCAAACTTTTCGAGGGTCCGCCTATGTCGCCCAAGTTGGAGGATGAGAGTTTCAATGAGCTTTGAACCTCATGGGTGTGCCTTGAGCCAGTTGCGGGACGTCCAACGATGACAAAGGCGGCGGTGTTCGATATAATCAGATGTAGTCAATATCACAGCAAGCAAGACCATAAAGTGATCGACTCGTTGCTGCCGAGTGGGTCGGCTCAATGGCAGCTTATTGTTCAGAATGCAATGCAACGATCAGACCTCCGTACAATACCAGAAGCCAAAGAACCTTCACTTAAATAGATGTCAGTACCTAGGCACTGGCCGAAGTTGAACTCAATGTGGCTTCTCAATTTAGTGATTAATCGAAAAATTGACTCGATTACTGACTCTTCTCCAGTAGACACCAATGGTACCTTGAATATACTATCGCTGTATATGTGTTACAAGCAAGCATTTGGAAAATGCTCAGCAACTGGCACTGTGAACCGAGCAGTGTGAGGCGCGTATTGTTAAAAGTGTTGGTAATGACGAAGCGATAAAGAAATGCAGAAGGGCACATTGACTAGACGTTCAATCAAAGGCAATTGTATTCTGGCAAGTGATCACGGTCTTGAGATACAGTCACTATCTTCGACATATAACGTTGTTGAGCCCAAGCTCAAAGAAATGGATCGATAAGCATAACAGTGACGACGAGACTGTCATGTTACCTTTTGTCAGAGCCATGCTGTCCACTCCAGCTCTCGGCCTTTAACTCCAAAGGACAAACCACATCGGAACTGAAGGATGCGTTAATTTATAACACCATGCATACTCCACCCGGACCCGTAAATGCCAATAAAAAGTGGACTTCTACCCATGGGAGGTAGAGTCAGCTTGTGGGAGCGCCAGTATGTGTTACAGTAGCTACGGTAACGAGTGGCGAAAACGTCGTGGTGGGTAAGTACCTGACGGAACCTGCACAAAAGGCTGAAAATGTTAATTGGTAATGGCAAGTAAACCGTTGACTACGCTTGTAGACGCACCTTAATTTCTCTGGCAGCCGACCGCGACGAATTCGTGGTAAAGTGAGATGAATGCTCATGTGTGTTCGTGCCAAGTCTCGGAAAACCTCGGATGGCGCTTGAGTTTCCACCCAGCTCTATTGTTTTCACAAAGGATGGCTCCATATTATCGAGTGTTTCTCGAAGCTTACTTCGTCTATTCAAGCTGTGAATCCATGAGTCGGGAGAGAGATGATGGTCCCTGGGAATGTGCTCACTTGACGAGGACGGCATTCGCATACGTTCGTCCAGAAGAAAAATGTAATGCCTGTGTTGAAAAGTTGGACTTTCGTAGTCACTATACAAGATAAGAGGACCCTCACTGTGCAAATAAATGGACCTGGGAGGGCGATGTACTAGACGTGAAGGAGGTAAGCCTGGGTAGGCGCGGTTGAGGACGAAGAATGCGCACAGTAAGTATGCATGATAGCATGATGATACTACTCGAATTTGAGTGGTATATCTGAAAGACGCTTAAATATATTCTTACCTCGTAAGGCCGCTAGTAGCTATTGTGTAGCGAATGATTTGGGTCACGAGTGTATTAGTTACCCTACGTTCCGTAAGCGTCGAGGTATTGGGCTGAAAATACGGTGGTTCAAGTCATACCTCATATCTCGAGTTCCTTCGCTTCGTTTAAGCACATAGTAGCACAGGAGAGCAGCGATCATGATGTCGGCTTCAGGGATAGAAGTCATTACTCCTCAATACTCATCGTGGTGAGGCAACGATTTTACTTACTGGCAGTTCCAACAGCTAGCATCGAGAGCATACCGCCAGGGAGTGGAATTCCCAGTTGAAAAAACAATCCACCCAGAAAAACAGAGACGAAAGTGCCTAGGCTGCATACAAAAACTGGTCCCACTATCCAGACGCTCCCTTGGCTCAGAACCCATATCCTGAGAAGTTTGTCAGTATTCTGTGAACACGAGTGTGTGGGACACTTGCCGGTGTAACAAGAAGAGTTGTGAGAGTAGAATTGATAAGGCGACGAAGAATAGGTGGAGGGCGAATGGTAATATCATGTGCGTAAGGATCTGAACATTACCCCAGTTCGTGACCAGATAGTAATAGGCGGTGTATGAAATAAGGATGAGTTGGATTAAGCCGAGAGTCCTGTTCAAATTCTTGTGAGTTTCTTGCAGTACTCCAATGGTGCAGGCTGACCAAAGGGCGACGACCAATATTTTGATCTTTCGTGGATCGCCAGGATAATCCAGGTAATATTGATAGGCTTGTACGGTAAGAACACCCTGAAAACTTTGGGTTTTTTGAATGAAAATCTCTCAGAAGGACAATTTCACTGACAATGTCGCGAATAACACTGGAACATGTATGAGGGAATACAACGAGGGAGCAGAGACTGTATCCCGTACCTCCTATTAATAATACTCCATATGTTGGTGTAAGGTCTAAATTTGTTGGGTTGGGATGCATAGGTGACGGAAGAGAAGGACTTGAGGATCCGCCGCGTCCCCGACTTGGGAATACTATATACTACCCTCCCCCTCAATTTGACTTGAAATGTACCTGAGAGTAAGGTGCAAATTTAGATCAGCTTCCGTCACTGTACGTACGACACCCTATCCCTGCCCAGGATCAAATCAATGCAAATCGAGAATATATTATGTATGGACAGTAGATCTGGCGTGTGGTACGCAGCTGGATGTGACTATGCGAAGATTTATACTTGACAACTGTAACCTAGCCACTTTGCTACGGAAGATGGGAGACTGAGAGAAAGAGAGAAGACCGCTTTGTGCGCCTGTGGCTCGATACTTTCACCCAGGGCTGTCAACTCGTGGAAATATCTCAAGCTGGCTACCATTTGAATTTTGTACTTATGTCAATGCGTCCCTTTGTTTGATCCCTTGTTGGCTAGCACGTATATTAAACAGAATACTGTAAGATCCTTAATTCGAAAAGCAGGGGTTGCGTCTGTGACAGAAAAGCGTGTTTTGTCCCGAAAAGCAGCGGGGTCAGGGAACGTGACCAACCAAAAGTACTGATAGAATCGTGATTAGGATTGAGATTTGATTATCTAGAGATTGTGCCAAGGAATAGGCAGAGTCAGCTATGAATGACGTGGAAAAGGCAAACAAGAATAGAGAGAGTGCTGGAACCAGGAGGCAATGTTAGAGGGTAAGGCAGAAATGGTTTTTTTCTGAATAAAACCCCGTGACATTTGGGTCGTTACTCCGAGATGACCGAACGCCAAAAGGGCTTTTCGTGCCGTGAGTTGCTTTTCGAATTAAGGATCCTACAGTACTATGTATTCTTCGGTGTATGGAGTGAGTGTGGCCAAAAGAGTTACTTCGGAACTACTACAGAGATAGGAATGAAGTCATTTTGCTTTCGACAGCATCCGTCGAAGTGAGAAACTTGATCAGACTCTTCGAGGAATGAGAGTGGCGCCGGTGGAGGTGATGGGGGTTTCGGTGTACCACCTTATGTCGTGCATTGAACAGGAGACAACTAACGACAAAGAGCTGTCAGCATGTTCCGCATTGGTACCACTGGTCCTACTACGACGGCTTACTTATTCGGCTACATGCGTAGGTCGCCCCAGCAACAGTAACGGAGAATGCGTCGCGCCGAACAGTACCCGAGCCCTCAGCATTCTAACATGGCGCATATCGGGTCCTCCGAAAGCTCACGTTGTCACTTTTCAAATTTCCCTCGATGAATGTACTGAACATCAGCCTGAGAGAGAATCACAAGGGACTTTCTCACAGAAGTGGGTCGATGAGTAGGAACAGAAACACGAATGGAAGGAATGCGTATCGGTACGCATGTTTGTCGCGGTCGGCGATAGCATGTGCGGTAGGTCCGCATTGAGTCGGAGTTGTAGCATTACAGAAAGTACAAGGCCCCAGACCCCAGACCCCAGACTGAAAGTATCTTGACCGTTTCAGATATGTATTAATGAACGGGTATTGAGCCAGTGTCTGAAATACGGTTGCCAAGGACACGAGCATTGGGATCGGTTTAACATCAGTTGGGAGCATCGAAAGGTGCGAGGTTGCACCGTAGGGCCGGATGATAGAGAAGTTTAGACGTGGAAATGTAGGTGATTGTTGGTAGCTGTGGTGATGCTTGCTTGTTACGTGGGGCCTTGAAAGGAGAATGGTCATGTGTTTAGAAAGTTATTAGTGGGCTCAGTCAGAATGGCCGATCACCGGTCAAGAGTTTGGTCAGAAAATCGATCTTGGGTTCAACTCGGTGAGAAGACCGTAGATTGACTTCCAGGACTTGCCCGACTAACTTAGCATAAACCCAGTTTATGATTTGCTTGTGTTACAATAGAACTCATAGGTCGAGAATGTGCGGGGTGGTTAGAGTAGAGCGGATATATGTCTGATATGGGAGCATTGAAAACAGATGACGGTCATTAATATTGTGCTAGACAACTCTAGAGGGTGAGCAAGGTACTGGAAGGAGACAAGAGGCAGTGGCGCCAAACAGTTGACGGAATGTACGAGCTTGTATGAGGCATTATTCATTCATAAGTGATGCCATTGTCAATGGGAGATGATATCCTGTGGTATAGAGCTTCAAGGGCGATCGAAGATTTACTGTTGGTGGATATCAATAAAAGACGAAGACAATAAATGCTGTGTATGTCGTATTCAGGGTGGAGATGCTATGAGGACAATCAACGGATTACTACGTATGTAACGGATGTTCGCGGACATGAGATGAGCCGTAAGTGCGACCGTCGTGGACACAAATGAATTGAGAGAGTCTTCAGACATAAACCATCCAGCCGAGTCACTACTAGGTTTTGTCAGATAAAGAGTCAACTCATGATCAAGTGCATGGAGCCAGATAAATATCAGTCGATAATACGTTCTTTGCAGTCGATCAGTCAGTAAAAGATGATGCCAGTCGAATATTCTAGTAAATGGGCGAAAGACGGTCATAGGGGAGGGGAAGACTACGGTTAGGGCTCACATCAGTGCCCCATTAATGCAACACCCATGAAGCACCCCACACACAACACACTCGAAACCACGTCATGTAGATCTGAGTTCCCGCGTGCCTTTACGGCTCTCCCCTTCTTGAGTTTAGTTATTGACATATTCCTTGACGTACTCTTTTTGCTTTTACACGCTTTTCTTCCTTTGTCGTTCAACCTACCACGAGGTTCGAGACGTTCTGTGTGCAAAGAGCAGGGCGATGAAGGAAAAGAAGGAACTCTATCAGAAGATTCGAAACATACACTTGATTTCTGAGAACGGACTTGACGGAAGAGTTGCAGCAGTTGGAGATTACGGCGCTGCAAAGTATATATGCGGGAGATTTTGTCGAGTGCCCGCATCATAAGGCACGGAAGGTGTGTGTTCTTTGTTAACTGTGTCTCTGTCGGGAAAATCTGAACTTGTGTGCGGCTTGATCACAGGGAGCGGCTCGTGTGCCAGAGTTCATCATACGCATACATCACCCTGATCCTGAACACGCGCCTGAGGTTGGATTCTCCTTGAACGTCCGGTGCGCATTGTATGTTGCTATCTGCATCGTGATTAATGAGTCGATGCTTCTAGATTTCCAAAGACGTACCCGACCCTCGTGTGTCCGACGTTCACCATCCAGACACCCAAGAAAAGCATCACACCAGAGCAATCGCAAGGGATCATGCAAGAGGCACAGAAAGGTCGTGGTTCGGAGATGGTATTCCAGGTACGTTCTATACTGTTAAATACGCGTTGATGATAGCCCGTCGTCGTCTATCGCTGGTGGATTTCCTCATGCAGATCATGACTTTTACACAAAGGTTCCCACGAGGGCCCCAACTGCGTTTCAGGCTCCGGGTCAGGCGAGAGTGAATTGGGAAGGGGAGGTTGTTCAGGAGATATTCCATCACGGGCATTAGTATTACCGCTGGAATGAGACCGAGTCATCGTCATGATGCTGCTGCGGTGGTGGAGAGCTGAGGGGACCGAGGAAGTGGGATGAAGAAATTACGGTACTCTCTTGGTGTACATGGTTATCCAATTCTTTCTTCTCGAATGTTCTGTCATCCGACAAAAGTTCTCCAACAGGTTGTAGATCGTCTTTTGTGAGATGAATTATATGCTCCTCCCTGGTTTGGAATGGATTGCTGTCCTTGCGGACCATATCACGGATGTTTGTCGACCTAGATAAGCTCTGCCGGCTACTTATGAGAGTTCACTAATTGAGCGTTTGCGCCTACGTAACCCAATTGCGGGTCACCTAAAGTCGACGAAGGTGCTAGTTTTTAAAATAATTATGCAGGACATTACATTGAGGCCGACAGCAGCTGGTACGGTAATCGTAGCTGTCCTCAATAATATTCTCAATTTCCCAGCCTGTCGCAGAGTTACAAGATCCATTGTCCCACTCCAAGAGTACGCTTCCTGTATTCGCTTTACTTGTCTCCAGTGTTGCTGATTTTGAGATACAGGTGGCAGTTATCGAGCTCGCGATGAATAGGATCCCGGGTGCCCATAGAAATGCGGCTGTAGAAATCAGTAACCAGGCCAAGAGTTCGCCGTCGCAGAAGTAAGCATTGGTTTCGAGGAATGGCCTTTTGCGGAGTACGAAGGATAAACCTGAGCTTTTGTCCGGAAATTTGCAGCTCTCTTACAGCGCTGAAATTAGTCTTTGTAGATGAGCATGTTGATAACGTTGTATCCCTGCTGGAAAAGATTTTGTCCTCTCTCGTAACGCCCATCCAGCCTTTGATTGCTGAAATCCAGAACACGCTTCGATTTTCTGCAACTGCTAGTGTTCTGAAACCTTACATTCATCCGCTCATGCTGGGAAGTCATCAGTCGTTGTTCAATCTTTGAAGCTGTGAAGAAGAACAGAAGACTGGATGTTTCTGCCGCATCTGAACAGTATCTCGGCAGTTTCGAAAAGAGTGACCCCTGATGTTTAGCCCCGGGATTGTTGCAGCGTTATAACACTAAATTATTGACTAACTTGATCGTTATGATGCATTATAATTCCTGGAAGTACAGTATTCAGGGCCGACCAAGTCTATTATAACGCATCATAACGCATTGTAACTTATTTCGGCTTCTTCCGACTTAAACTCTAAAGGCGAGGGTACTACGTCAGAACTAAAGGATGCGCCGACCACAACACCAACGCAGACTCCATCCAGACCCATAAATCCCAGTAACAGGAAAAATTCAAATTGTGAAAGGCAGAGTCGATTTGTAGGAGTGCTGGTGTGTGTGTTACAGTGACTACTACGGTAGCGAGTGGCGGAAGCTTCGTGGTGGGTAAGCGCTTGACGGGACCCGCACGAAAGGCTGAAACTGTGAATTAGCATGAGCAAATAAACCCTTGACTAGGTCAATGAACACGCCTTTGTTTCTCCGGTAAGCGATCGTGCCGGATTGGTACTTAAATGGGATGAATGATCATGTGTGCTTCTACCGAGTCTCGGCAGCCTTCGAATGACGCTCGAGCTTCCACCCAGCTCTATTGTCTTTGCAAAGGTTGGCTCCATATTTTCGAGTGTTTCCCGAAGCTTACTTCGTGCATTTAGGCTATGAATTAACGAGTCGGGAGAGAGATGTTAGTCCCTAGAGAGAGGATGCTCACTTCACGAGAACGGCATTTGCGTATGTTCGTCCGGAGGAGAAATGCAATGCCTGTGTTGAAGAGTTGGGCTTTCGTAGTCACTTTGTAAGATAAAGAATGTCCTCACAATGGAAATCAATGAACCTGGAAAAGCAATGAACTAGACGTCATCAATGAGCTAAGCCTGGGTAGGCGTGGTTGAGGACCAGGGATGCGCACAGTGAATAAACATGATAGCATGATGATACTACTCGACTTTGAGTGGTGAGTCCGAAAGGCCAGTGAGTACACTCTTACCTCGTAAGTCCGCTAGTAGCTATTGTGTAGCGAATGACTTGGGTGACGAGTGTACTAGTTACTCTATACTTGGTAAGCGTCCTGGTATTAGACTAATAATACATTAATACAAACCATACCTCATTTCTCGAGTTCCCTCGCTTCGTTTAAGCACATAGTAACATAGGAGAGCAGCGATCAAGATGTCAGCTTTAGGTATAGAAGCCATTACTGAAGGCTCGTCGAGGTGAGAGAACGATTTCACTCACTGACAGTTCCAACAATCAGCATCTCGATCATGCCCCCGGGAAGTTGAATTTCCAATAAAGAAAAAAATGCACCTAGAAAAGCTAAAACGAATGTGCCCAGGATGCATACGAAAACTGGACCCGCAATCCAGACACTTCCTTGGCTGAGAATCCATATCCTGAGAAGCTTGTCAATATTATGTAAGGACGAGGAGGAGTATGTGTGACACTTGCCGATGTAACAAGAAAAGTTGTGAAAGTAGAATTGAGAAGGCAACGAAGAGCGGGTGAAGAAATAATGGAACGATCCTCTGTGGAAGGACATGAACATTTCCCCAGTTCATGACCAGATAATAATAGACAGTGTATGAAATAAGAACGAGCTGGATGAAGCCAAGTATCCTGTTCAAATCGATGTTAGTTCCTTGTAGCTGGTTGTAGTACTTCGATGGTGCAGGCTGACCAAAGGGCGGCGACCAATATTTTGATCCTTCGTGGATCATCAGGAAAATCGAGGTAATATTGATACGTTTGTACGGTAAGGACGCCCTGGAAGCTGTGGATTTTCTGAATGAAAAAAAATCTGTCGGAAATTTTTCTCACTGACAACGTCGCGAATAACACTGACAGAAGCGTGAGGGAATACAACGAGGGAGAAGCGATTGTATTCCGTACCTCCTATTAACAACATTCCATGTGTTGGTGCGAGGTCCAACGCTGTTGGATTGGGCTTCATAGCTGGCGGAAAGGAAGTACTTGAGGAACGTTACCTCCGACATGGCGGCACTATATAGTATATATCGCGCCTCCGACCCCGAACTTGAAAGCCGCTCATCTGTTGTCATCATTTGTACGACATCCCAAGCCAGGCCAAGATCAACGGTAATATGTTGAATGCAACTTGAAAACACACTATGCGTGGGTAGTAGATCTGGCGTGTGAAGCGCAGCTAGGTGTAGCTATGGGATGTTCCGAATTTTTTCGGTGGCCCGGTTGCTTTGCTATAGGAGATGCGGGGGAGAGCGAGAGAAGGCCACCCCTGTGCGCTTGTGGCTTGGACCATGAGCGATACATTCACCCAGGGTTATCGAATTGTGGAAATGTGTCGAGTTCGCCGCCATTTGTACTTATGTCAAAAGGTCCCTTTAGCTTAATTAGACTCCTTGTTGGCATAAGTTGATAGGACATACGTATATACTACTCTTGGCCACGTGGGGCGGGTGTGGTCAGCAGAACTGTAGAGGCGGTAATGAAGTCATATTGTCCTCGATAGTGTCCGCTGATACTGGGAGAAACTCGATCGCATTCGCTTACAGAATGAGTGATGGTGGAGGTGATCCCTTTGCTCGAACCGACGTCTATGCCGTGTATTGAACTGGAGACAGGCATGACAGAGAGGTGTGGACATACTCTGCATTGGTAAGGCCGCTGCTCGGGAGTGAAATAAGGTTTATCTGACTATATAGATCATATGGTCTAAATCACCCCAGCAACAGTAACGGGGAATGACTTGGGAATAGACTGTTTCGCATACCCGGGTTCTTCGCATTAGAGACATACATCATGCCGGGACTTCAAGTTCACGTTATCAGCGCTTGAGCTTCAAGGCAATGTAATTCTGCCTGAGAGAATGAGGGAGGTCGAGAGCGGGTTTTCACAAAGGTGGTAAGTAGGAATAGAATCATGAGTTGAGGGAATGTGTAATGGCAGGGTGCACCCTTTGAAAAAAGACCCTTGGAGACTGGGGCTGTTTTTAGTTTACGAGAACAATGACAACGCGCAGTACTTGGGAACGAGGGAATCAAGGTCTATGTAGTCTTTCAGTTTCAGCTTCTTGAAGAAATAAGAAAAAACAAAGCGGTTATTCCTGTTCTCCTGTTCGTTCTTTGTGTTATGAGTGACTCAAAATCTGCTGCTGAAGTGCTCGTGGTTCATCGTGGTCATCGATAACATGTGCGATAGGTGTCTTAAGACAAGGGATAGGAGTGACGAGCTGGGGAAGGCCCATTGGCGATGGAGGCACACAAAGTATCAGACCCAAGATTGAGCGGGATTGGTAAACAGACATAAGGCCAACGTTTAAGGTTGTGTTACCAGGAACACGGGCGTTGGAACTCGATCAGGAACATAGAAGGATTGTATAGAGAGAGGAGGAAGTCTGGATTGCGGGTGACTGAGGGTAGTCACGACGACGCTGGTTTGGTATAGGTATGGTGTGATATTAGGACTGGGGGGGGTGCCTTTGATTATTTACGAAGTTATTCGACGGAGAGCAAAGTAGATGTGGGCTTGGTAGATGATCGTCGTTGTATAGACTAGATGGTGAAGAAGATGCCGGAAGGGGATAACAGTCAGTAACGCCGAGCGTTGGATGGAATACTGTAACCGTTTGTATGGTGGCAACCGTAAGGCCTAACGCTGACCCTCTATGTTGCCTAATTGACCTCATGTAACGCAGACTTTGGGGGCTCACTGGCAAATGGGCGCTAAACTCAGGCTTAATTCCCAAGAAAATGAATAATAATAATAAGACCTGGAAGCGACTTATTTACTGCAATCTAGGCTGTTTTTCAACCAGAAAGGCCTGCTCTAAGAAATTTGGGCTCCGGAAATGGCACATTCCTAGCCAACGTAACGCATAACATGGAAGGCGTTGCCTCAACAAAGTCGTTGGTGGCGTAACGCTCCCAAGTCCGTTGCCACCATACACACGGTTACAGTATGTGAACCCGTGTGGGTCATTAACTCATTCATAAAAGTGCTGCCGCTTGATCTTCTTGAATCGAGCGTCAGGGGAATAAAAATTGTTGATAAACCAATGAAAGACAATTAGAACAGGTGCCGTGTACATTGTGTTCCAGGGTATGGATGTTATGAGCACAATTAAATGTATTATAGTACTAGTGGGTATTCGCGGACTTGGGATGAGCCGTAAGTACGACCGTCGAGGACCGAAATGAATTGCAAGGGTCTTCGGATATGGTTGTCCAGTCGAGTCAATAGATCTTGTCAGATAAAAAGTCGACCCATGATCAGGAAGGTGTATATCTGGTGCATGGAGCGAGATGAATACCAGGCAATACTACATTCTTTGATTCGTAACTCCATTGTGGATGAGTCAGTACAAGATGATGCCAGTCGAATGTTCTAGTGAATGATCATGCGAGGGACAATTAAGGGTCGGAGGAGAAGACTAAGGTTAGGTGTTACATAAGTGCCCCATTAATGCAGCACCCCTGAAGCATTTCAACCACAAACACCTCTTCCCTCCCACCCCCACATACAACAACACGAAACTGCGTCATGGAGACTTGAGTTGCCGAGTGCCTTTGTGGCTCTCCCCTTCTTGAGTTTAGGTATCGACATATTCCTTGACGTACTCTTTTTGCTTTTATACGCTTTTCTTCGTTTGTCGTTCGACCCACCGCGAGGTTTGAGACGTTCTGTGCACAAAGAACAAGGCGACGAAGGAAACGAGTCATTTGATCACACGACTTACGAGAATACTTCATATCTGAGGAGAACAGTGATGGATTCGACGGAAGAGTTGCAGCAGTTAGAGATAACAGCGCTGCAGAGCATATATGCGGAAGATTTTGTCGAGTGTCCGCCTCCCAAGGCATGGAAGGTGTGTTCTTCGTTCTCTGTTTTTCCGCCGGGAACATCTGAACTTGTGTGCGACCTGATTACAGGGGGCAGCTCGTGTGCCAGAGTTCATCATACGCGTGCATCACCCTGATCCTGAACATGCGTCCAAGGTCGGATTCTCCTTGAACGTCCGGTGCGCACATTCCATTATCTGTTGCTATCTGCATCGTGATTGACTAGCCGATGCTTCTAGATTTCCAAAGACATACCCGACCCTCGCATGTCCGACGTTCACTATCCAGAAGCCTACGAAAAGCATCACACCAGAGCAAGTCAATAAACTTACGCAAGCGATCACGCGAGAGGCGCAGAAATGTCGTGGTTCGGAGATGGTATTCCAGGTATGTTCTGTGGTATTGATTGTGTATAGCTATTGATAGCCCGACGTCGCCGATCGTTTGTGGATGTTCTATTGCAGATCGTGACATTTGCACAAGAATGGATTGTAGCGAATGTTATACCGCCGGTAGAGGTTACCGGGTCTTTGGCTCTGCAAATGAACCAACGTGCGATGGATGAGGAAAGGGCGAGTCTCTGTCACGGTCACCTTTACTTCTTGATACTTACTCTGTTCTCCTCATGTTTTCCACCCACCCACCCTCAACCCAAACCAGGCACGAAGAGAAAAAGAAGCCGAAGCTCAGCGTCTCCTTCTCCTCCAACAAGCCAAAGAAGAAGAGGAACTCCAAACCCAGATTCGCGCCGAACAGTCTAAACAACAGCAGCAACAGCAACAGAATCAACGAGTGCATAGCAGTGCGATGATGATGCTCAGAACGACGAGTACTGGAAGTACCAATACTTCGGAAGCGTTTACACCTGCTAGCGCGGGAGGATTTGCGATACCGGTTATGGCTGCAGGTGATACACCCGTTGAGAGATTTGGAAAAGAGTTTTGTGTCGATGGTGTAAGGTTTTCAAGTGTCAAGTTATTTCATCCTCGCCAAGGTACATTGCTCCGTTGTACCTGTGGCGTGCTTATTCTTATCCCTCTATTCACTTTTAAAAACATATTATTTATAGAGGCCCTCGGAATGGTATATATGGCCGATCCCATCTGCGACGATATCAACACGAGTCTACCACTCGAACTCTATGCCATCACTTTTGATTCCCCATACTACACAACCACTCAAGGCCGAAAGAAACTCACGCACCTACAAGAAGAAATCCAGCGCCTAACGAATATTCGACATCCGAATCTACTTAGCGTATTTGCTGTAAAACTTGTTCATCCGCACACGTCGTCGTTTTCTGGGGCGAGGATATCTGCTGCTGTCGGGGGCTCGCCGTCCTCGTCTTTGGTAGGGGGTAGTAGTCTTGGTGTTGGACTGGGGTTGGGCCTAGGGCTGGGGCAGGGAAGACCAAGCTCACCAGTGGTGTATACTGGGAATGCGCCGCAGTTGATGATTTTGACGGAGAGAATGCCGGGGTTGACATTATGGGACGTGTTGGAAGATTGTGATACTGTACGGGAGGAGCGAGCTTCGGTGAGTCCTAGCATCTTCGTTCTACTGTGATACTTATATGAATTGGGTTGTAGGGGTATCTGAGTCAGATTCTGGGCGCATTGAATGCTGTTCATTTGAGGGAAATCGTCCACCGAGGTACGCTCTTCCAGTTTCTCGGGTTGCATCGCCTGGCGATTGTTGATGTACGTTATTGTGCTCAGGTATCACAGCAAAGTGTATTGGCCTCACTCCACCTTCCCCTCCTCCCACTGGTGCTTCCACGTCAACGTCAGGGTCAACCGCATCTTCAGCAAAAGTTATCAAACTAGGAAAAGTATCCTACCACACTCAGCTTCTCGATCTACACCGCTCGAATCCGTTTAATGGTTCATCGAGTGCGGTCCTGCCTATGGGCGATGAGATCGATATTCCCGAAGCCTGGTACGCAAACACCATTTTTACGCTTACGGTGACATGGGTCATTAATTTCGAAATTAACCAGGCTCTCAAACGACGCGAAGAATGAGTCGTCGTTGCTTTATACGAGGAGGAGAGATATCCATTCGGTTGGGATTGTGTTTTTGCAGGTGCTGCTTGGGCTGGATGTAATGCAGAGGTTTGATGATGCTCGAGAGGCGTTACAGAGTTGTATGTAGAGCCCTCCCATGCCTTCACAACGTAACTGACATACCCCTTTGTATACAGCCAACATCTCACCGGGTCTAGCACACATTGCACTCAACATGCTCTCACCGCCCAAGAAGAACCATATCACGTGTATAACACTCCTCGCCGAGCTTGCTGAGAATTCCGTTCACAATACTGGTACTACTGCCACTAGTAGTAGTAGCACTACCGTGACTCGGCGAGGCCATAGGTGGAGTGGGTCAAAGGCGAGGCATAGTGATGCCGCTGGTGGGTATAACACGTTGGCGAGCTCGACATCGACTATTATGGGCGGTGGCGGTGGGGATGGGTTTGGATTTGGTATGACTGTGGGTGTGGGTGCGGGAATGGGAGGAGGAGGGGGCGGCGATCTCGTTGGCCCAGTGTCGAGAAGTCCCACGTGGGTTGACCCGAAGACGCCTGTCCCGACACCTAGGATGTTTGCACAACAAGGATATGGATATGGGCATACGCATGCACATGGCCATTTTATCGGTAGCCCGGAGATGGAGTATTTTAGGATGCCGCCGAAGACGAGGCAGGCTAGTCGGTGGAAGGAGGATTGGGAAGAGTTGGAGTTGCTCGTGAGCTTCCTCCCTTTTTTATCCTTGAAAATTCCCTCAACGTGATTTTTTAACGAAACAGGGCAAAGGCGCGTTCGGGTCGGTGGTCAAAGCTCGAAACAAGATTGACAATCGGATTTATGCGGTCAAGAAGATTCGACTCAAGACACAACAATCTGATACTAAGATTTTTAGAGAAGTCAATGCTCTCTCTAGATTGTCACATCGCTTCATCGTTCGATACTTTACAACCTGGGTCGAGACGAGCGAGAACCAGAATTCCTCTAGTGTCGCTCCGAGTGCGAGCAGTGCGGATGATAGTAATGGCATCATGACGTTTTCTATACCGTCTTCGCCTGTGGCTTCTCGGTCTAGGTCAAGGTCACGTTCGAGTGATGATGGGGATGATGAAAAGGAGGACGATGATAGTGACAGGTTGGACAATTCGGCTTCGACGGTGTCCGAGCGCCATTTGCCGACGAATGGGGGTGGGTTTAGTATTGAAGACTTTTCGGATTTTGATACGACCACCACTGAGATATCGGGTGCCTCGAGAGGTTCGTTCCCGAGTATTCACTTTGATCGCTCGGATTCGCCCGGTGGGTCAACAGAGGAAGAAGAGGAGGATACGGAGGAAGAAGGCGGTTCTAATGAGGGCTCCAATGGCAGTTCGGGCTCTGGCTCAGGTGAAAGTGGCTTTGGGGGGTTGTTTAGGAGGGATCCCGTCACGGGCGTTATCATGGCTGGAGTGGGCGGAGGAGGAGGAGGAGAAAGGAAGGGATCGAGGAAGAGAGCTGGGACGGTTGTGGGTGATAGGAATGCTGCTGCTTTGATAATGACGACTACTACGGCGCATCCTATGGCTATTACAGCTACTTCCCCGACTGGTATTGGTGCGAATGGGAATGGGGTGGGAGGGAGGACGGAGATGCCGTATCCGTTAAATACGATGCCGAATGTGACGAGGACGCTGTATATTCAGATGGAGTTTGTGGAGAGGCAGACGTTGAGAGAGGTATCTGTGCTTTGGTTGGTTTATTATTAGCGCTCGCTGATGCAATTGTGCCAGAGGATTGATGAGGGGATTACGGAGGATGAGGCTTGGAGGTTGTTTGGCCAGATTGTGGATGCGTTGGTGCATATGTCTACGTTGGGGATATTGCATCGGGATATTAAGTTGACGAATATCTTTATTGGTGGGTCTCATTCGCTGCGTTATGTCGCCTTACTGACCTTTACAATTTCGCAGATGCCAATGGTGATTGTAAAGTGGGAGATTTTGGGCTGGCTACGTCGAGTCTGGCTGCTGTAGACCCTTCGGATGTGACTAGACATCCCATTTATCCTGAGGCTGATATGACTCTTGGTACGTGTCCCGTTAGACTTGGACCTCATGCCCGTTGATTAATAGCCAACCCAGAGGTCGGCACGAGGTTATATATTGCTCCGGAGGTTCAGTCGAGGAAGAAGGGGCCGAGAAACCACTCGAAAGCTGATATGTACTCTCTCGGTGTACGTGTTCTTGCTTCTTGAGTTTTGTTTTGTCTGATAAAAGCTTTGGGCTGTAGATTGTCTTCTTTGAGATGAATTACATGTTCTCCACAGGCTCGGAACGTATCGCCGTCATTGAAGATCTACGGAAGCCGGGCATATTCTTCCCTGCTACTTGGGACCCCCATCGTTCTCGGCAGCGACAGAGTGCGTTTCTCAGATTATGACCACTGCGATTATACAAGGCTCATTTTGTTTTTTCAACGATAGTCATTACCCAGCTGCTTCAGCATGATCCGAATAACAGGCCGACTGCGCTTGAGCTTTCTGAAAGCCCGCTTATGCCACCAAAGTTGGAAGACGAGAGTTTCAGGGGAGCTTTGAACCTCATGGGTATGTCTCCAGTTGGGTACATTGGATATCTGGCTGATACGATCGCGTTATGTAGCCAAGCAAGATTCACCGTGGCACCAAGCTGTCATCTCGTCGCTCTTCACTCAGACGCCCAAACCTTCCCGTTCCTTCCTTTATGATTCCCAGGCTGACCCACCTGAACAACATGCTGCGCTCAATTCGACCGTCCATGAACACTTGGCAGCGATCTTCCGGCTCCATGGAGCGGTAGATATGGAGCCGCCCTTGTTGATGCCTGTGGTGGATTTGCAAGAGGATCAGAAGAACCATGCGACTTTTATTGATCGATGTGGTGATCTCGTGAGCTTGCCAAATAATCTGTTGGTGCCGTTTGCTAGGATGGCTGCGAGGACCGGGATCAAGAGGATCAAGAGGTTTCATATTACGAATGCTTATCGGCCGAGGTAAGCGCTGGCGGCTACTTGATGAGAGACCATTGATTGAACACTCCGGCCTGTTTAGTCCAGTTGCGGGTCACCCGAAGACAACGAAGGCGGCGGTGTTTGATATAATTACGCCAGACATTGCATTGGGACCGACAGCAGCTGGCGCGGAGATTGTAGCTGTGCTCAATGACATTCTTAATTCCTTCCCCAATCTGTCGCAGAGTTACGAGATTCATGTGTCTCATTCCAAGAGTGGGTTTCCTGTATTCGCTTCATTCGTTTATGGTGTTTCTGATTTCGGCGTATACTTGGCAGTTATCGAGCTTGCGATGAATAGGATTCCGGATGTCCATCGAAGTGCGGTTGTGGAGATTATCAATCAAACCAAGAGTTCGCCATCGCAGAAGCGAGCTTTGCTTTTGAGGAAGGGCCTTTTGCGGAGTACGACGGATGAGCTCGAGATTCTGTCCGAAATTGGTGAGTGTCGATGTGATTGTAATTCTATTTACAGCGTTGAAATCGGTTTTTGTAGATGAGGATATCGAGAACGTTGTATTCAGACTGGAAAAGATCTCGTCCTCTCTCGTAACGCCTATACGGCCTTTGATCGCTGAAATCCAGAACACGCTTCGATTTGCTGCATCTGCCGGTGCTCTGAGACCTGTGTACATTCACCCGCTTATGTTGGGGAGCCATCAGTCGTTGTTCAAGGATGGAGTGATCTTCGAAGTTGTGAAGAAGAATAAGAGGATGGACGTTCTTGCTGCAGGCGGACGGTATGTCTGCGGTTTTGACGCTTTCGGCACTTTTCTCATCTATTTCTAGATATGATCACCTCATCGGTCGCTTTTCTCCCACCAAGCAGAATCTCGATGCCGTCTGCGCGTCTGGGCTACAAATTGCAGTTGAGAAGATTACGGCAGCACTCGCTACTTTCCAGAGTACCTCTGTCAAGACCCTTGTCAAGGAAGAACGCTCATTTGGCTTCTGGAGTCCTCGACGATGTGATGTTTACGTAGTATCGCATCATCCAGGACACCTGCAAGATCGACTGGAAGTTGTGGCGTATTTGTGGCAACATAACATCAGCGCGGACCTCATGTACGAGTTTGGGATAAGTAATGCGGACACCCATGAAAGTCATATTGATTTGTGCTGTCGGGAGGGAATTCTGTGAGTAATGTTGCTTGCCGTCATAATGTTGCACTGTTAATGTATTGTGGCTGCAGATTTGCAGTGTATCCTAGACCCAGAACAGGGAGACGAGACCAAGCCGCGTTCAAGGTTAAGAGCATCCTGAAAGGCACCGAGTACGAACGTGCGTTATACAATCCTTTAAAGGGCTCATTTGTTAATCTCACACGTGTAGTGTCACGCCAGGAACTTGTCGGGTGGCTCCAACAGCAGATCGCCGAACAGAAACGTGCAGATCTAACTACGTCTGCAGCGCCTGTTGTGGCTGACAACATTTCTGGTGGAGCTGTACCGTCAAGAGACGCTTCAATACCGCCCGACGTACAACTTATCCTACCGATTGATACCAAGAAGCAGAGGAAACAAGTCAAGCAGTTGTTCCTTGATCGAGGTGCTTTGACCTCTCCCACCAAGTTATTTGTATTGGCTAATGGTAATACCTAGCTTTCGAGACTGCAATGGATGTACGATCCTCTGTACAGAACGGTATGCCAACGATCGCTGTGGATGTTTCTCCTGATGTGTTCGACTCGATGGTCCGTAGCCCCAAATGGGTCAGCGAGGAAGATGCTTGGAAACCTTTGGCTGCTGCTTTCCCACCTCAGTCGTCGGCGTATGCTCATCAAGTCCGTGAAGCAGTTGCGAAACGAAAAGCTGAAGGGCACCCTTATGTCCTTTTGTTCGCCGTTCGCGATGAACGTGTCCAGCTTCTCGACCTCTCCTGATCTTGTATTTTTTTTGTATCGTTTCTGCATTCCTTCCACCCCTCCCCACTCATACATACATACATACATACAACACATCTTTTCAATCAATTTCGATCTTCCAGGGTTTATTGACTAGTACAGTTTCTGCTACAATAATTCATGTATAGTAGTCTCCGGATGACTTTTTCCATCTCTGTACCCGTAGGCCTCTGCATTTAAAATGTCTTATATCCATCCAATTTTATAATATGCATATTCCACCTCCTCTCCCGTTTCCGTATCACATACAAGAGTATCTTTCGTCATAATCCGAAGTGAAGGGTTGCCAGCACTACTTTTCCCTGAGAAGATAGGCTCGACGGTGCTGGACTCAAGCAAATGAGTTGTACGAAGGGGCAAGACAAGGTGAAAGAAGGCGCTGTGGGTGTCAGGACCCGATTTCGGCAAATCTGAGGGTCTCCGTAGAAGATGTGTGAGGCATGAATGGATCCATTCTGCGTGCTTGGGCTCGTAAACGATGTCGGCACCCAAGACTAAGTCAAAAGGTTGGTCAAACGGCGGGAGTTTGGTGTCTTCGGACCCAAAGCTTGACCAATCTAGCGAGTGTGTTAGCACTGTGACGGGGGATTCTGTGTCTGTATGGATATTAGTCTGAATGTTCGAGCGGAGATTTGCAAGGACGGATGGATAATAATCCGTTGCTATGATCTCAACCTGACATGACGCTGCTACTCCAATTTGTCGCAGCAATCTTGCTACAATAAGGCTGACGAGGCCAGTTCCTGCGCCCAACTCGAGAACTCGGAACACGGCTTGTCCCTGGGTGTTCAACTGATCAGCGCTGATTCCAAATGACCTTGGATCCTCGACCAGCATTTCCGACAATACACATGCGCCACCCCACGTCTGAGCACCCATACTTCCAAAGTCGTCGTTATCCAGCGGTATATCCGTGATTGTCACCACAATGGGTATGGGCCCAGACGATTCCGAGAGACTGGTTTGTGGTGGGTGATAGGTGAACAAGAAGTCCCGTAGAACAGTTCCGGCGGCCGAGGTGCCTGCGCAGACTGCGAGGAGAGAAGCAGCATTGTGTATTGTTATTTCTCTCGCTTGCGCATCGGAAGCGAATTCATCGTCTTCAGCAGGGTCAAGAGCAGAGATGAGTGCGGTAAGCCATTTAATGGCGTAGACGCGCTCGAACGGATCTGTCCGCACATGATTAAGAGAGGCAAAAGCTGGTACATCGGCAGTAGTAAGCTTGGGATGAACATTCAATTGGGATGATTTTCGTCGGCGCCTGGAGCCTCGAACTTCAGGGTTGTAGATGGAACGTAGGTAGTGAATGGAGGCATTCAGGGATTCGAAGCTCTCCAAGGGTATCTTTTTGAAGGAAGGAAGGTAAGATGTCGGTGGTATTGCTCCAAGGTTTGCTCCAAACATCATGATAAGTAGAGCTTCCCGTGATCTACCCTAAAATGCCAGTGAGATCGAAGCATCCCGCCTGAAGACTGAGTTTAATTACAGACTCACAAGAAGACGTGCCACGGCCGTGCAGCGAGAATTTCGGTTTATCTGGAGGGTTGAAGTGGTGGGAGATGCTTGGGCTCGGTACCGACATGCTCGAAAAGATTCCCTTAGTTTTTTTTTTAGTTTTTGAGTTCCGGAGTTGTTCGGCAAAAATTCGGCCCGATGCCCCAGATTTGGGGCCGAACCACACAGCAATATATTGGCACGGCTGAAAGGTTCCAACTTTTGAGTCCCGAATATTCATCCTCGACTCACCCGATGAAGGCATGGTTTGCTAGCCCATCCAATCAATCAACAACACTGGATGGCACCGAAAGGTATGTAGCATGGTCGTATTAACAACCTTCACACAAAACTGGATTCGCGATCACGTTTCATGATTAATATTCGAGATAATACAATGATAAAGCAGAATCAATAATGAGGAAATCAAATGTGCGGGAAAACATCAGCCCAATCTACGGCCACATACATCTCTTCGGGGAGGCTAATCAATGTGAAAAATGACATGAAGATGAGAATGAGACGAGCAAATGTGTAAACGAGAAGAGTCAATCCGACGGCGGCATAAGCTGCACTCGGTGACTCTGGCTTCAGCAATCTCATAGCAAAGAAAGCAGCGAAGAAGAGGAGAGGTTCAGCAGTGATATATATCGCAGAAGCCCTCCAAAGCCATTTTTCTGCTGAGTTTTGAAATGTTGACGACCAGAGAGTCAAATGAATTCCCCCAAATATGAGGGGAACAATTATGGTAGAAGACCAGAAGGCGGGGGAATTGACGAAGTCCCGTTCCTCCGCATAAAACATGGGAACACGGGTTCTGCCCACCGCAAACTTAGTGCTGGAACTTCCTCCCTCAGAAGGTTTTTTCGACTCCAAGTTCATTTCAGTTTTTGCCGCGGTGCGAAGTGGATACTGAATCTGGAGGAAACATATATACGCCAGGGCTTTGAGAAGCGACGAAATGCGCTGTAAAGGCGTCATATCGGAACTTTGGAGAGAGAGAAGCACCTTGGATAACTTGCGATATATCCAGTGAAAGCTCTCTTTATCGAACAGTTCCTCGACGACTGGCTGTGTACCCCTTCGGATTTCACCGTCTTCATTCGCTTCTGTTGATTCCGGGATGGAGTCACCAGAGGATTTGCGGTGAGAAAGAGGTGGTGATTCTGAACTGTTATGAGACCTGGCATCGTGTGAAGATGACACTACCTCGGGATCGGTGGTATTATGGGTGGAGGTGATGGACGCAGAAGAGCGGCGGGAAGATTCGAGGGTCTTGTTAGCCGATGTCGATTGGGTCTTGAACTCGAGCTTTATTGGGTAGATAATACTCTGAGGTTTTGACCACCACATATAATAGAAAAACGCATTCAATACTGCGAATGCAAGAGTCACGACTTCAAGCTCCGCCAGTGGCAATCGAGCCTTCAAACGACCCATGCATTGAGCAACAAACCACATAGTCTGGAGGACTACAATCAGTTTGCTAAGCCCATCACCTTTGCTCTTGTCCATGATATCTTCCTCTGGAATATGAGGTACATCTATTTCGCCTCTTGCAATAGCCTTCAGTAATCGATCAAATGTGAGTACCTGGACGGGCTTTCCCTCGTGGTACATCATGAAACCCCCCATCTGTACGAAAAATCCGTGCGCTAAAGTCCAACCACTTTTAATCTCGTCTTTTGGAGGACCTGTGAACCACTGTTTGGCTTTCCTCCAAACGGAGAGTTCAGGGTCAGCTAGAGATAGTGCTTCAGCGCATCGCCTTGGAATTCTTGACTAAACCGAACCCACTTCCGTCGTTAAACTGATCATTAAATTCTTTCTTGATGATTTTCGCAGCATGTCGCTGCCTGGTTGCCCATACCGCCATAAACTCCGGTGTAATAATCACACCAATCGCCACAAAAATCCTCCTCCTGAGTTGTTGGAACCCAGACTCATGAAGACCGGGGAGATTGGGGTGAACGGCTACCCATGTACACGCGAACATTGTGGCAAGACAGGCCCAAACGATTTGTGCAGTTGTACGATATTGGGATCCAAGCTTCAGGCATTCCGGTATTTCTCGTGTATGGGGAGAGAGGGAGGGAGACGCATCGATGTTGATATTCATTGGATGTGATGAATTGCGTACGGGGGTGCCGGATGCACTGGCTAATAATGTGAGCAGGAGAGTGAAGAGCATAATTCAGGTGGACGGTGGTCAGGATGGCTTGACATCGGTACATATATTGAATCTGTAGGACTGACAAATACTTCTTGACACTGAGAAGTCAGCCTGTGAGACGAAAGCACTATTGTTCCAAAGACGAACAAAGGATGGCTTAAGCGAGTTACAGTTTCATGTTTGGCATTTGTGTACACAGTGTTACACACCGTTATTCAGGGACCTACGCTGTAACCTCATTGAGGTACAGTGTGTGATGGTTGTCTGCACAACCTTCACCCGGGATGAACGGCAAATTGCCATATAGTTGAAATTCTTACTTCCTTTGGCTCAATAATAAAAGAGTTTACTTGTGTCGCGAACTACAATAATCGGAACTTTTAGTCACCAAGGCAAACGAGATAACACAAGTATATGTTTCGCACGGAAATCAGGGGGCCAATGATTCTTGATGGCAACCGAAGCGATGATTGGAGAAAGCGAAAGCACAAGGGGCCTTCAGAACCCGGTTCTCTGATCTGCCCTTGTGTAACTCATTGACCCTGTGATGCAAGACGAGGGCAGGTGAAGATTGTGGAACAACGAATCACGAGGCTAAGTAATCATTTGACTTTTGTCGCTCGAGACCCAAATCAGAGAACTCCTGAAAAATCAATAGTACAGCGAAGCGGTTCATAATCCAATATTATCCCGCTATAATCATATTACAAAATGTTTCACTGTGCTATCGGGCCTAACCGGTTTTTCAGGAATTCTCTAGTTGGTGACCAGCCAAAATATCAAATGGGTGGTCCGAGAGATTGTCCCCCTCTTGATGATACCACGTCTTGTCAGTTGCCAATTTTAACATAGTTATAATTTTTCGTTTGATTTTGTTTGAAGGATCAGAGGTTATGGCATTGGCAGATGTGGGTACGGGAATTTTCAATTGATGCAGGGGTAACCTGGATCAGGTCTAGGATTTGAACTCCAACTCGAAATCATGCTCGGTCCGAGGATTAGCTAGATACAATTCTAGACATGAATAAAGACATTAAGTAATGTGTATATTATCATTGTGAGATCAAGTGGACTAATGTTATATGTGGGAAAGAATGTCGGTCCATTCAGCATCAAGATAAGTGCCATCCGGGAGATGACGAAGAGTATACAGTGAAAGGAAGATCAAAACACACCGAGCCACTATGTATGGAAGCATGGTGATTCCAGCCACTGCAGTGCTGATGCCAATATACTTATCTCCGAAGCAAGTTAGACCCATCATCAAAAATAATGCAAGCCAGAAAAGGAGTGGCTTGACAGTAATATAGACTGCTGATGCCCTCCAGAGAAACTGCTCGTATGGAGTGTGAAAAGAGGTTGACCATAAGGTCAAGTGGAGGCCACCAAAAATCAGAGGGATAATCAGTACAGTGATCCAGAAAGCAAGGCAATCAAAGTCAGGATTGTGATGTTGCTCTGCATAAAACATAGGAACATGGGTTTTTCCCATGTCAAATTTAGTGCCAGGATGACCAGATATTTTCTTGAAACCCAGGTTCCAAAATGTTTTGGCAGCTGCATGGAACATATATGGGAAGATAAAGAAACATGCATGTGATAGATTTTCGAGGAATAACCTGGCTCTGCCCAAGGGATTTGCAGATTGAGGAGCCTGTAGCTTGGTGAATTTATGCCATATCCAATGGAAGTTTCCTTTGTCCAACAATTCTTGGACAGTGGGATGGGTTCTTATTACATGTTGATCATTGGTATGAGTAGCTAACAACAAAACTAGCTCAACCTGAATATCACCAGAAGGGGAAGTGGAGTGGGTAATTGGGGTTATTTCTGAGCCAGCAGCCAACTGTGGAACATGTGGAGGAGATTCTAATAAAAAGTTGGATTGTGGGTGATGAGGAAAGCTAGTATTATTGCAGGAAGAGGGTGACTGGGTTGTAGGAGGACACTTGCACTCCAGCTTGATTGGAATAAGAATGTCTTGAGGCTTTGACCACCAAAACCCATAAATAATGGTGTTGAGCACTGCAAATGTGAGTGTCAACACCTTAAGATCTGTTGATGGCAAGTGCATAATCCAGCAGCCAATGCACTGAGCAACAAACCAGGTGGTCTGGAGGACTACAACCAACTTTGTGAGTCCATCAATTCTGCTTTTATCGGAAATTTCCTCCTCTGGGATGTGTGGCACATTGATCTCACTGCCCTCTATTGCCATTAGTAAGCGGTTAAAGGTTAGGACATAAATGGGCTTTCCCTCATGATACATCATGAAGCCTCCCATCTGCATGAAAAATCCATGCATGAGAGTTCATCTCCTTTGGGCCTTGTCTGGAGGTCCAGTGAACCAGAGTTTAAGTTGCTTGCAAAATGAAATTTCAAGATCCACTAATGGCAATATGGTATTAGCACTTCAGTCAAAATTAACTGAGAGGCACTCACATCCATCATTGAACTTGTCATTGAATTCCTTTTTAATTGCCTTAGCAGTGACTCTTTGCCTTATTGCAAAAAGAGTGATGAACTCAGGACCAATCACAGCAAGAATTGCCATAGTGATCCTCCTTCTCAGGCATTGAAAATCAGATTCATGTGGGCCTGGTAGATTAGAGTAAATAGTGACCCAAGTGCATGTAAATATGGTGGTAAGACAAGACCAAATAATTTGTAAGCTGTTTGGTAGCTGCCTGATTGCAAGCAATCTGGTGCCTCTTGAGGAGAGACAATGCTGAGGAAGGTATATGTTTTGGCTTTGAGTGGAGGATTGGTGAGTGGAATACCACCTGATGTGGTGAAGTGCATGAACAGGAGGAGAGCAAGCATCTTAACTTGCACAATGAAACTCTCAACCTCTAGAGACTATCTCATATAAGTATTGAGTGAGCTTATTCCTGTGTCCAGAGTGACAAATCCCCAATAATAATACATCAGCCTGCTTCACAGAGTACCTGAACATAGCTCTGGGAAACAGCATCATATTTTTACACAATAAGCTACAAGCCTTTTCATAGATGCACAGTAATTCCTAGTCCTGAAACAGGTCCACAATTAAAAAATGACTCAGTTGAGGATCAGGGCAAGCCAGAACATTGTTAGCTACACCAGTTTTGAACAGAGTGATTTGCCCAATCCATGAGGTAATGAGATTCAAGAGTTCAATAGATATACCAAATGACCACCTGGCCTTGAGAAAGTTAGATTCCAGCCCTTATATCCTTTTAATTCATTGTCATCAGAAACTGTACCCATCTATCTGATTCACCTTGGGGGATAAGGTGAACAATACATTCCTAATTCTGTGTTCTTCCTCTCATGTTGCCAGGTTTTATGGGCATACTCATCTAGAAACTACCTCCATTCCAATTTGAAATGAGACTTAGTTACTGAAAAGTGTTGATAATGATATGAGGTATGCATTTACCCACTTAATAGCAGCACAGGTCACTGACTTATATTGTACTTGGCAGATGGCACTTTGATTGTTGGGGGCTTGGTACACTATTTGTATCCTTGGATTGATATCTGTCAGAGATCTATGCCTGTCAGTTGCACAGATGTGTTGTACTATCTAGATAGTACAATGGATAAAGGTGCAGGATTCTGACTCAGAATTCCAGATCAGCTGGGATGGCAGCTGGTGACAGTTTTGATTGCTGATGCTTGCTCCTTTGCTAGTACAGGCTAAATTGGTTCTCTCTCTCTTTTACCAATAATTACTGCTTTGAGCTCAGATTTATATCTTTTCTTGAGAAAGGAATTTCTTTGGGAGACATTTTGGACTCACATGGCATCATCATTCACTGCTTTTGACTCTTCATTACTAGTGGCTACACTATCAGAAGGAAGCCATCCTTAAACAAACAAGCCCTTGACTAAACTAGAGGCACAAAACACAAAGAGCACAATTCCTGGCTAAGAAAGCAGAGAGAATAACCACTAGAAAGTATCAACAATTAAACATGTGGAAGAAAGTTGGGCTATTCAACATTGCAATACATATCTTCAGGGAGGTAAGGAATTGAAGAGAACACAATGAAAATCAGAATACATTGTGCAACAGCATGAACAAGAACAATAACCAAGACTAATCCACAAGAAATCTGAGCCGCTCTGCCTGTTAGGGTAGTTTGTCAGACCATACCAAAGTTTACAGCAAGGAAAAGCATGGGCTCAGCAGCAATACAAAATGTGGATACTTTCCAGAGCAGCTGTTCAAGTGGGGTATAAAACGAGATTGACTATCATAGGGTTAAGTGGAGTCTGCCAAATATAAGGGGGACATTGAAGACTGGAAACATCAAAATGGGAGTATCCACAGCAGGATTGTAGGTTTGCTCAGTGTAGAACATTGGCACATATGTTCTCCCAATCTTGAACACAGATGTATATATGCCATTGGAAGGCCTGTTGTAGTCCACATTTGCTGAGGTTTTGTAGGCTACATAGGTGGGGTACATGGCAGTGGGGAAGCAAACATAGAGCAAGTTGGCAAAAGCATCCCTGGTATGTTTGAGGGGAGTCTGTAGCCAAAGGGGTAGTTCGCTGATGTAGAGGCTCATTGATGTATGGATATAACATCAAGTAGAGTACTAGCTAGTTAGCTAGAATGTAACCTCAAATGAATTCAAGGGGAAGTATGAGAAATAGATGAGGATTTATGTAGCTACTGCTGAATAATGCAAAATGTGCAATGAAATTAAATGCTGTTTTATTTACTTTGGGAAATTCTCAAACACTGTACTAGGATCCTGACTAAGTGTGCAGTTTGTGATGCTTAGCTGACTTCTATAACTAAGATCTTTTATCCTGAGGCTGTCTCTGGTTCTCTCTAAGGTCAACTGGACCTTGTCTATAATCACCCACTCAGTCACACACTGGTGCTGGTGCAGTTGATATGCTTTAACTACTCGTGACAATCAAAAGTGAGTCACATTTTGTGACAAACACGCTCGTGTGATTTTGAGAACCAAGAATTGTTTCGCGTATTGCTCCTACTATACTTGCTCAATCTACTCAATATGTCACCTTCTGAGAACTCACGTCTTGAATATGATACTCCAATAAAAAATCGACTGGTTGGATACTACCAAGCCACCCAAAATATTGCTGAAGCCTTGAGAGAGGTTGGGGTGAAATATCATGCAGCTCGGAAAATCATCCATAAATTTGAAGACACTGGCTCAACAGACAATTGCTCCCGGTCAGGCCATCCCAGGGCCCTAACAGACCACATGGAACGCTGAGTTATCCGCGAATCCCTCAAGAACCGCCAAAAACCATTTGCTGATATTGCAAATGATCTTAGTTTGGAGGGTGGTGGACAATCAGTCTGTCGTGCACTTGCGAGGGCTGGTTATCACCGGAGAGTTGCTAGAAGGGTTCCTTTCTTAACCAAAAGGCATCGTCGCCAGCGATTGGCATGGGCACGACAGTTTAGAAGGTGGAAGAAGAAGCAGTTCTCGCAGATCATCTTTTCAGATGAATGCTATATTTATCTTGGTAATAAAAATGGCCGAGTTTATGTGACGCAACGTCCTGATGAAGTCCTCCGAGAGGATTGCCTTGTTCCACAGTTCACACAGTCACCAATACGCGTCATGGTGTGGGGGTGTATCATGGATGGGAAGAAGGGGCCACTGGTTGTTTTGGACTATCCTGGTGGTAAATGTGGTGGAATGACCTCTGCCCGCTATCAGCAGCAAGTCCTTGATGGGGTGTTGGAGGACTTCTATTGGGATGCACGTGAGGAACATAGTCGTATTTTTTTCCAGCAGGACAATGCTGCTTCACACATGAGTAATTCAACGAAGGCTTGGTTTATGTCACATCACATACCCCTCTTTCCCCATCCGGCATCATCTCCTGACATGAATCCCATCGAGGGCATTTGGCACGAACTCAAAAAAATTATTAGACAGTCCCCTCATCCCCCCTCATCACTTGATACACTCAAAGCTACAGTCCGGGCTGCATGGGATGAGTTATCTATTGATATAATCAACAAATATGTTGGATCCATGGAACATCGTGTTCAGTCTGTCATCCTAGCTCAAGGTGGTCACACTCGATACTAACTATCTACTATGAATGTATACCATGTATATAATTCTATCATATAAAAATTTGGCAGTGTTTTGATGTTTGAGGGTTGAAGTGCACCGGAAAGTTTTGCCCAGTATTGAGAATCAGAGTCTCATATTATGTAATGTGACTCACTTTTGATTGTCACGAGTACAAGCCTTCTTAGCTTGATAGCTACTTCACTGTGACACTAGGCTGAACTCAAGATGTCTTAAAATATTTCTTAGATTAACTAGTAGAAGTCTTTTCTGTTAGAGTTTTCTTAGAAGGTTGATCACTTATTGACTCAAAAATGCTTAGTTTGTGGTCTGCACACCCTATAGCACTACGGAGGCATAGGATTCCTTGCCTATCTGCACACTGTTGGGCCCTTTTTATATTATTTGAGAGATATGAAAATAGACGAAATATTCTAGAAAGAAATAGGTATGACTCAAAATTGACTAATAGAAAATGACTGAATTGTCCTGGATTTGGCAGGGTATACTTTTACAATGTGACACCAACTGGTAGGTCCGTTCAATTGCTAGGTTGTCATGTGGGTAGCAGAGTAGCTACCATGTGAGTTTCTTTCATTAAACCTTTATTAATCATAGATAATCATTTCAGCTGTGATATTTTCTTTACCCAAGGACCTCTGCCATGTTAGTGTGACCACTGGTTTGCTTGGCCAGTACAGTTTGTATGACTGCACAGTGTGGAAATAATGTAGCTAAGCAGCAGGGTAGCTAGGTTCTTGTCTTGTACATGTGGAAAATGCGGATTGTTGTCTGTTGATCCTTCTGATCCAGTCCTAGACCCTTGTAGAGATCGGACGCCTGCTGATATCAGATCACTGCCATCAGCTGCCCTCCCTCTACCACTGAGTCTGCAGACTATTTCCCCATTCACCGCTGCTACTACACTATCTCAACAACCTCGCAATCATCAAGAACAGCCGCCGCCTATACACATCAAGCCAACCCATCACATCTAATCAAGAATAACTGCTGCTTGCACCCACAATCTCTCCCTTATTTTCCCCTCATTTCTTAAATTTCAAATTTCGTCCCTCATTTCCCCATTATCATTTCCCTTTACAGCTTCTAACCCACTCTTTTTACTCGGTTTTGATGGCTTCAACACCGCCAAGTTAGGACTTGTCATTCAACTGACAGAAGTCCGCTCTTTTTTCATTTTTCTTTATCCAATCATTTTCTTTCCACTCATACCTTGCTCGAAAAATCTCCATAAAATCGTCATATGCGCCCCACTCTGCTCTCTCTTACCTTGTCTCATTGCTTCGTCTAATAGTGGGGATCCAGGCGACCGCATGTATTCTCTCTCCACTCCCTTTTCCACCACTAATATTTCTCAGATATATCCTTATGACCTTAAAATATCGGAAAATCGTCGCCATAAACACTTGTCTCTACTTGTCTCTATTGTCTCTAACATTCGTAGGTACTACCAGGTGGTTAGTATAAATACTATCATGTATCTACGAATATTCCTTAGTGAAATCTACCCCTGCTTTCTATCTTATTCTTGTCTGAACTTAGGAGCTTAAGACCGACCCTACAGCTCAAAAGCACACTCTACCACTCGATCTCACTCCTCAGCAACGATTTGCATCGTCGCATTCGCGCTGAGCCTTCATTCCAATTTATTTTCCACTCAAAATTCTAACTACTCTGGTTTATATTTGGGTCACTAGCCAGCAACAGACGGATGCTGTCGTGCTCGCATTCAATTTCGGACGAACTTGCTTCATCATCTCTTCACCCTGGTCCTTATTTTTTTAGATCACTTGGATTGTTCTCAGTGTGGAGGTTTCCCTCAAGTCCCAAAGTGGTAATTCAGTGATGGTAGTGTCCTGAAGTCAAGGGTTCAAATCCCTGGAATGGTTCACAACAGTGGACAGCTGTACTAGATTACCAGTCTCACCTGCTGTATTGGTTGACTATATTACTTCTTAGTAAGTAGCTTTGTAGCTACACTGCTAACACACTATAGGGCTCTTAGTCATAGAATTATTCTTTTATAATACTAAGTGTGAAATCGCGAAAATATTAGTATTTCTTGTTTATTTTCGGTTTTTGCATCACACTGAGCTTTTGCCAAATCCAGTGGAAGCTTTCTTTATCATATTTCTCTTTGATAACTAGATAAATGCCATTTCCAGCTTGATCAGCTTTCAGAGAGCTCAAGGTCACAGCTGATGTTGAGTCAGAATAAGGAGTGGCATTATAGGGAGATAACCATAGCAGTCCTAAGCTGGGGAAAGATTCTGAGGTAACAGGAGGAGATGACAAAGGCAATTGTTCTAAAAGAGTGGAAGCTTGATCACATTGAAAATGATAAAGCGATGTTCAGCTGTCTTTGGAAAATGATGAAGAGCTGGAGCACTCCATAAACTCCAATTGTATTGGAACCATAACTCCTTGAGGCTTTGACCACCAAAAAATATAAACCATGCCATTAAGCAACATGAATGCAAGTGTCAGCAGTTTGAGTTCAGCCATGGGAAGTTCCATAATCCACCCCTGGCCAAGGCATTGTCCAACAAACAAGGTAGTCTAGGCTATAACAACTAATTTGCTGAGGCCATCACCTTTACTCTTGTCCATGATATCTTCTTTGGGAATATGAGGCATGTCTATCTCACCTCAATCTATGGCAGTAACCAAGTGATTGAAGGTCAGAACTTGCACCAGTTTCCCTGCATGGTACATTATAAAGCCACCCATCTGGGCAAAAAAGCCATGCATCATAGTCCAACCTTTATTACTAGCCCCATCAGCAGAGGACCAGTGAACCACTGCTTGATTGAGGTTCCCAATGAGAGCTTGGAATCAGCTAGTAGAAGCAGTTCCATGAGAAAAAAGTAACACTGAATGACTGGTGTACACTTACTGCTATTGTTGAATCTATTGTTAAATTCTTTCTTTATAGCCTCTGCAGCAATCCACTGTCGCATTGCAAACATTACAATAAATTCAGGAGTGATGACAGCAATGATTGTAATGGTTATCTTCCTCCTGAAACACTGGAACTTAGATTCCCAAGGGCCAGGAAGATTGGGGTGAATGGCCACCCATGTGCATGCAAAGACAGTGGCGAGACAGGACCACACAATTTGTGATGTTGTTCTATAGCTGCCAAGCTTCAGGCATTTGGGAAGCTCTCTAGTAGTGAAGTTGAGAGGAAGAGAATGGATCTCAGTGTCTATAATGTAAGCTAATGAGTGTGTCAGTGGAACAGCAACTAAAGCATAGCTAGGAGCTAGTGAGTATGCAAGCAGAAGGAAGGCCAAGATCGTGGCTTGTTTGAGGTGACATTCAATTGACTCAAGAGTTCTCCATATATAATCTGCAAGCTTGTGGTCAGAAACCATGCTTCAAATAATGGTGGTGTGGAAATAGGCTATGAAGCTTGGAAATCAGACCAAAATATTCAGTTTGAGAGACAGGAAGTTCATGCAGGGACTCAGAGGGAGTACATGTATCAGAAGTATGGTTGAACAGCACATCTTGGATATATGTAGATCATTTGTCTCATGTCATGGTGATGAACAAGGTGGCTCGATTCTCAGACTCTTGACTCAGAGGCAATGCCTGCAGACTTAAGCCCCAGGAAAATCACAGTGCAGATTCATCATCAGGCAGCCAGACCCTGTTGGCAAGATAGACAACATCTGAGTTGATTACAGTGGCTCAAAAAACTGTCCCAATGTTTTCGCATTTTGGACATATTTGCTAATACCAGGGCAGATATATGGCCTAGCATCCTGAAAATATTCACACAGGTACCTTGACATATTGGGCGCATATATTCCCATGATCACATGACCTTGTCCATCAATGAATTAATAATGAATTATCGAAAATATCTACTCATTGGGACAGTTTTTTGACCCCCTGTCAGCCTCCCAGTATCTACCTTGTAACATGCCAGGGGAGCATCAGGGCAGGCGTGGGAGTAATAAACAAGATCATGTGACCTTGGTTGACATGTTGAGATGGCTACAGCTGTCTTTCTTCCTGCCACTACATCATGAAAGCTATCTCCTCTACCCAATACTCCCAAGTCACTTCTCTTCTCAAAGATGGCTATTCCTTGCGCCAGATTGAACATAAAACTGGTCTAGGAAAGTCTACTGTTGGGAGGATCAAGAAAGAAGTTGATGGGGACAAGGAAAACAACAAGGGAGGACGTCCTTCCAAGCTTTCTCCTCGTGATAAAAAAGCAATAATTCACCAAATAACCTCTGGAAAGCTAGACAATGCTGTCCAGGCTACAACTTTCATTAACTCTACTCTGTCTGACCCTGTCACACCCCAAACTGTCAGAAATACCCTTCAGGATAATGGATTTCGCTCTGTAACCAAGATCAAACGACCTCTACTCAAAAAGCGACATCGTGAGGAACACCTTGACTTTGCACATGAACATAGGAATTGGACAGTGGAGGACTGGAAGAGGGTGTTGTGGACAGATGAAACAAAGATCAACAGGATTGGGTCAGATGGAAAGGTGTATACCTGGAAGGAGAGGGGGGAACCACTGTCAGATAGGACCACTCTCCCTACTGTCAAACATGGAGGAGGTGGTAACATGATGGTGTGGGGGTGTATGGGGTGGAATGGGGTAGGAAAGCTAATAGAGGTTCAAGGGAATATGGATGCAGTGCAATACTGCGAGATTTTGGACAATGGGGTGGTGGAAAGCTTTGAAAAGTTGGAGATGGAGGAGGAGGAGAGGATATTCCAGCAGGATAATGACCCAAAACACACCTCAAAACTGGGACAACAATGGTTTGTGGACAACAACATTCAAGTTCTACCATGGCCTGCACAATCCCCTGACCTAAATCCCATTGAACACCTCTGGACCTACCTGAAGGACCAGCTGAAGGCATATGAAAGACCACCCAAGGGAGTATTTGAATTGTGGGAGAGGCTAGTAGAGGAGTGGAATAAGATTCCAGCAGAAAGGTGCCAAAGGCTGATAGAAAGCATGCCCAGAAGGATTGAGGCAGTTATCAGGGCAAGAGGAGGTCATACAAAGTATTGAGTAGGTAGATAACAGAGGGTCAAAAAACTGTCCCAATGAGTAGATATTTTCGATAATTCATTATTAATTCATTGATGGACAAGGTCATGTGATCATGGGAATATATGCGCCCAATATGTCAAGGTACCTGTGTGAATATTTTCAGGATGCTAGGCCATATATCTGCCCTGGTATTAGCAAATATGTCCAAAATGCGAAAACATTGGGACAGTTTTTTGAGCCACTGTATGTAGCATAGTCGATAGGAATCCTATAAGTTACAAAGGTGTATATCATTGTAAACCATTGTTGCCTAGTTGCCCAATGGATTGAATACCAATCAGTTTGGCAATTTGACACCTGGAGGTTGTGGCTTGAGGACTCCTGTTGTTGATTATTCGAAGGGGATGGGAGTGGTAAGCAACTGAAGAGCCCCATGTGTATGTGAGGGGGACTTGATAGTTGATCAGAGAAGAAAGGCATGGGAACCTGGTAGACCAAGAATAACCTTCAGTTGGCATTGGACTTTGAAACCAGACCATACCGCATCCAAGAAAAGCAAGCTCTCATCTGAGTGGGTTGGAGCTTGATATTGCACTCACTCAACTCCAAAAGCTTGTTCTTCCATTATTGTTGAGGAGGTTCCAGAGTCTGACCCCACGCCAGCTGATACATTCACCAATCAGCTCGACAGCATGATTGCCACACTCATGAGTTAACAACCCACTGGTATAGCTATTATTCTCTTATTACCTCATTTGCAGTATCTCATTTGTCTTAGTCACCCCTATCCTCAGTTACTGGTGAGAAAGCTTTGGAAAGGTTCAATATTGTCTGAAAGGGCCTGCTCTACCCTATCCAGAGGGCAGACTTTGTGAGGCAATTATCAGCTCTCAGATTATTGGCTCTGATAAACTGTGGTCAAAAGATACCATGTATAGGCATTTCTCCTCCCTCGTCAGCTCCTTCGTGTCAAAAGTTTGTTTTTGCTCCCTCATGTCCAGTAATGTTCTATTATTAATAGCAGCTACATAATAAAACCTCTTCCCAGATGGTCATTGACACCTTCAGATCAACTGCCATGGTTCCACCTCAGAAGGTGACTATGATGCTGGAGAATCAGGTTCATGTTATCCACCTGAGGCTGTCGCAGATGGAAACAATTTCAGGTATAATTGACTTCACAGCCATCATCATGGAATCGTCTATCACAGGTTCATGTTTGTCTTGTTCTTGTACCTCTGTGTCATGTGACAGAGTGCGCAGAGGACTATATTCACATCCCCCAACAGTAAAACGGAAGTGGAAGACCAAGTGAAGCGAGTCCTACCTCAGGGAATATGCCTTATTGAAGAAACCTCCAACGAGTCCGATCCCACCCTCATTGCTGACATCCTTTCATCATTGGTGAGTATGCTTACTAGAAATGAAGAAAGGGGCTGACATATATTGTTGTCAGATTCTGGAGTGCTTTATGGAATTCACTATCAATCGATGATTTTTCAAGCGGCCTCGAGGAGATGTGTGAATGACCTAATTGACTGCTGGTAGCAATTTCTTTCGAGTTAATGTTCACTGTTTGTCAGATTGTCAATGGGTTACACAAAGGAAGGAATGTTCCTAACCTTTAGAAGGACCAATGTGTCGTATTCTTCAACATGGAGCCCACCAGCAAAAGCAATATCCCAATCGGTGTTCACAATGATCCGAGGAAAGTTATGTTCTTCAAATGTTGTGTGTAGCTTGGGCCATACCTGACCTGTGTTATCTTTTAATACCTTATTTCTTAATAGCGTATCTTTTCACAATCCTGAATATCCTTCCATCGAAACCTGGGGCTTTGGACTGTCAGAGCCCAGTTGTGATCTAACTACCGGTTTGGTAAATATATTTTGCATACCTGTCTGGGGCACACTGAGAGCCTCTGACAATTTCAAGATGTTGAAGTTTTTGGGATTGCGTCGGACTTCAGATGTGGGGGTTTTCACTGGAGCCTGAGGTATGTACCCCACCTCCCGAGCAACCAGGCCATCCAAGCTAGTTGGAGAAATGATCTGCTAGGAGAAGGATCATACTATCTAATGACTGGGATTACCTAAAAGCTACCAGTGCACTTTACATATTTATCTCTTTTTTATGTTGTCCAATGTCATCCACGTGGAATTAGGGAAATTGTGGTATTATTGAGTGATGTTAATTGTACAGTAGGCTGGAGTAACCAGCTGGTCTGGCTTCACTGTCTGAGTTCGTCTGAATTTCCCAAAGCCCGTCATATACTGCAGCAGCCATTTAAACCGAGTCAAGTCCAAGTGTTTGTCTCTGGCTTTCCCTCACTTTCCGTAATTGCTACTAATAAGCACCTCTCCGAGGTCAAATACTACATCTTCTCTTGACAGACCACTATTTTGGAGGCATTTCGGATGCACATCGCACTGTCATTCGCTGTTTCTGACTCTTGATCACCAGATACGGTATCATTAAAAGAAGTATCCTAAAATAAGCAACCTCCGGACTATTGGCGTAAAGCACAAAGAGCACCACTCCTGGTTAAGAAAGTAGTGGGAATAACCACTAGAAAGTATCGAAAATTAAACATGTGGAAGAAAACTGAGCCATTCAACATCACGATACACATCTTCAGGGAGGCGAGAAATTGAAGAGAAAGCAATGAAAATCAATATGCATCGCGCGACAGCATAGACAAGAACAGTGGCCAGAACTAATCCACGAGAAATGTGAGCCGCTCTACCTGTCTGGGTACTTGGCCAAACTAAACCAAAGTTCACAACAAGGAAAAGCATGGGCTCCGCAGCTATACAAAATGCGGATGCTCTCCAGAGCACCTGTTCAAGTGGGGTATAAAATGAGATTGACCACCATAGGGTTAAATGGAGTCCGCCAAATATAAGAGGGACGTTGAACACCGAAAACAGGAAAACGGGAGTATCCACACTGGGATCGTAACTTTGCTCGGCGTAGAACATCGGCACGCGTGTTCTCCCTACCTTAAATGTGGAAGCCGCTTGGCTGCCACTACAAGGTCTCTCACAGTCCACATTTACCAGAGTTTTGTAAATTACGCGAAATGGGTACGCGGCAACGAGGAAGCAAACATGTGGCAGATTAACAAGAGCAGACCTTGTACGTTTGAAGGGACCCCTGGAATGGAGGGGTATCTCGCTGAGCTTTTGCCGTATCCAGTGGAAGCTTACTTTATCGAAATTCTCCTCGATGACAGGATAAGCACCTTTGCTAGCGTGATCATCTCCCAGAGCACTCAGCAATGTAGCTGAGTTCGAGTCAGCACAAGGAGGTGTGATGTAATGGGGAAATGACTGCAGCAAGTTTGAGCTGCAGGAGGGTTCTGAAGCCACCGGAGTAGATGGTGATGGCGATTGATTTGAAGGAGTGGAAATTCGATCATGTTGAAAATGATGAAACGTCGTTTGATTGTCTTTGGAAAAAGATGGAGAGGTGGAGAGTGTCTTGAACTCCAATTGTATCGGTACCATAACCCCTTGAGGTTTTGCCCACCAAAAAAGATAAACCATGCCATTAAGCAACGCGAATGCAAGCGTGAGCAGTTCGAGCTCGGCCATGGGAAGTCCCATGATCCACCCCCGGCCAAGACATTGTCCAACAAACCAGGTGGTCTGGACTACAACGACTAATTTGCTAAGGCCGTCGCCTTTGCTCTTGTCTATGATTTCCTCTTCTGGAATATGCGGCACGTCGATCTCGCCTCGATCTATCGCAGAAATCAAGCGATCAAAGGTGAGAACTTGCACTGGTTTCCCCTCGTGGTATATCATAAAGCCACCCATCTGGGCAAAAAACCCATGCGCCAGAGTCCAGCCTTTACTGGCCCCATCAGCCGGAGAACCGGTGAACCACCGCTTGATTGAAGTTCCCAACGAGAGCTCAGGATCAGCTGGTAGAACCAGTTCTATGAGAAGACAATGACGCTGATTGATTGGAGTAGGCTTACCCCCGCCGTTAAATCTGTCGTTGAATTCTTTCTTTATCGCCTCCGCAGCCATCCACTGTCTCATTGCAAACATCGCGATGAATTCGGGAGCAATGACGGCAAGGATTGTAATGGTTATCTTCCTCCTAAAACGCTGATATCCAGATTCATAAGGGCCGGGAAGATTGGGGTGAATGGCTACCCAGGTGCACGCAAAGACTGTGGCGAGACAGGACCACACAATCTGTGGTGTCGTTCTATAACTGCCAACCTTCAAGCATTCGGGAAGCTCTCTAGCGATGAGGGGCAGAGAAGTCATCTCAGCGTCTATATCGAGGTTTAATGAGTGTGTCGACCGAATAGCGACTAGAGCACGGCCAGGAGCGAATGAGCACACGAACAGAAGGAAGACCAGGATCATGACTTGTTGAGATAATGTTCAATTGACTGAAGGGTTGTTCATATATAATCTATAGTCCTGTGCTCCGGAACCTTGTTTCAAACAATGTCAGCACAGCGGTGGGTTGTGAAGTCGCTTGGGAACAAGATCAAGATATACGGAAGTTTCCCGGTTTTGAAATCTAGGTCCTCTTGATACGCCACGCGGAGAAGCACAGGTGTCAGAAGCATGATTGAACAGGACATGTAACCATTCATATCTTGTGATGATGCGTTGACGCATTGATTGAAAGGATTGAGTTCAAGGCAAGAAAGGGAAGAAGAGCGTACGAGGAAACGTAAATGCAACGCCTGGGAAAAGTTCTGGGCCAAATATGGCCCACGTCAGATTCGTCATCAGGCCCAGCGATTGGGCTCAAGCATCCAAGGCCCTTCATCCGCAAATTCGGCTATGTACTCGCAAAACATGAATTACGCGTATGGTTTTCATACTGATCAAGGTGCTGATCCAAACTCTACGGAAGCTTTCGAGCAGAATCTTCAAATGACTCTGCAACACGTCGCAACACTTCGTGAACATGCGAGGCGGGGTCTTGCTGGAATGTACGTTCCGACTCTTCATTTTTAGGTTATCTTATTGATCTATTCCAGCCAGTACGCATATCATGTTGGTAGAAACCCCTCGCAAACACAACGTACGTTTGCTTCATCTACTATCCTCCTGACTCTTCAGTTCAATGAATCCAAACAGTCGACATCGCAGCGGCAAAGCAGACGTTAGCTGCTATCATTGATCTTATGCAGAAGAGTGGTGTAGGAGCATTACCACTTCTTGAAGCAGATGCTAGTGGGCATACGGAAGTTCCTACGGAGGCGCAGCTCATGGAGAAAGCGACAAAGGGCGTTCAAGCAAACTTTGAGAAGCTGAAGAGGGCACAAGAGAGTGCTGCTGTCGTTGCCAACCTACTTGGAACCGAGCACCGCCCGCAGAAGCCATGAGAGGAAGGGGGAATCCCTCCTCATGTGAGTATTACTATGCCACTAAGACAGCATGTGTCTTATGTCACCCTTGGACACCCACAGAGAATTTTACATTACAGCCTCTAATTCACATCGCTTCCAAACACCGACTCACGAGAAGCTGGATAGCAACGGCTCGCACATGCCTCGTCACTAATCATCACCCCATCTTATATCATATCACATACAGAACTTTCGCGATCTCCGTCATCCGCCTCTCCGGCTTCCTGCAGCTCTGCTTCAAAGGCGGCTCGGGAGGTAGGAAATCGCTGGCTATCCTCGATAACGAGCCTACATTTCCGGGACACTGTTCTCTGACAGGCTCTAACAAATGGACGCAACCGCTGCAATGAAAGGTGCCTAATGATAGCGATGGAGCTTCGTTCCAGATTTTGAAGAAGTGTGAAGAGATCCATGTATTGTCTTTCACGCCCTTCGACAGCCTCATTTGACGAATGGAGCGGACCACTCTTAGGACCGTCCCCCTGTAGCTACGATCCCGTTGCACCTACTTAGGCCTTCTGGCTCGGCCCGCATACTAGCACCAGTTTGCGTGTTGCGGTATATAAATATAGAATCCTCCCTCTTTCTTCTTGATCATCAAGATTTCTCGGCTTGTCAGCGGTCAGCAATAATACTTGGGTGGCTTTATTAGCTCGGCCTAACCGGGACTCTTCTGAAACTTGATTCTCCATCATCTCTATGCCTTCTAATTTAATCTCCATCCATTCTCCTCTCATCCTCTAGTAGGTCGCTATCACGCAAACCTCATCATCTAGGCCACTTAGTCGACCAGTCGAAACTGAGTATCGTGCTCCCACTTCTCATTTGTCGAAAGGACTTGATAAGTTTAGTACAAGGTCCCGCCGCCTTAATGTTCTCCGCATCTTATGAGAGACGGAAAACCTGAAGTTGATTGATAAACCACCCCTACCAGTTTATGGCTCCTCGGGCCAGCCGCTGTACCGGGACATGAGTCACTTTCACTTGACTCTACAGTTACTGATGAATGACTTGTCCATTGCTCTCCGTCGCCAGTGGGGACGCAAGTTAATTCAGGATGCTTGTTGGTCGAGATCGGGGTACAGGGAGTTCGCAACGTTCGCTGTTTATTCCTGGTGGACTCGGAGGACCACTAGCCACATAGCCGACTATCACGGTCGGTTATGCTTGTAGTGATGTCTCGTCCGGGAGGTCGTCTCTTGGGAAAAGAACTTAGTTTAAATTTGCACCTGTAGTAGTACCAAACCAAAGCTTTGGCGCTGGGACATTTGCCAAAATAGGAGATCCTTGGGGTAGGTTGCTGGGAGCTTTAGTAAAGAGGGGTTTCATAGTGATGATAAGGTGACTCATATGAATCGTCCCGCATGTTCCGACGTTCACGTAGGTAATGATTTTGGCTTATTAAAATACTCGATGATTATCTTCATTTCTACGTCTGAGTATCGAAAATTATTTTTAAGGAATATTAATGCAAAAGCACAATTATATGGACAAACAATGTAATTATTAATAAGTTGTTAATCGTTCTCGTGTTCCACGATGAAATATGACATTACGTGCTCGCTCTAAACATTCCGTTCAGGAGCAAAAACCTCGGGGCTCATATACATGGACAGCTGTGGACCACCTCTACGCACACAACAACCAACGTATGTGTGGACCCCTGTTCGGCTGGACAGGTTTCTATGACGACTGCGAGAGTTTCTGAGTATCATAACAAGACAGATCAAGAAGCAGAGACCCACAAAATGTTATGTAAATCATGCAAATAGCGTTTCGAGAAATCATCGTTGTATGGAGCATAGAACTTGGAAATTGCGTTCGCGATAAAAGTGTCGCTTTCGCAGTATTGACGAACCGGGAAATAAACCTTCGGCCACATGCGATTCGACCCCAATTTCATCTCGAAATAAATTAAAAATCCGTGGGCGAGTTTTCTCGGACGCGAAGGTGTAATGTGCTCGAAGCGTCCGAGTCCAGGGAAGAAATGACCCCACAGTTCTTCGATTAAGTCGGTTATTTCTTTGATTAGCGGGTCATTATCAAGTGCACCACCCAAACGAACAATATGGATGACTTCATCCAGTGAAGTAACGTCGCATCGAAAATAAACCTTTATTCGGTTTTGTGTAGATGGCATGCAGTCGATAGCAACCATGTCCGGCACAGGGCGTTCATTCTTGGGAATGGTGCTCATGAACGAGAGGACCCGTGACCAAGGATCCGTGAGCCCGATACGAGATATGCACTCAGTGACAAGGTCTTCTTGTGAAACTTCGGTTTTGGTTGCTCTAAAATGAGGAAGAAAGTACAATTTTCCAACCATCGAATCCTGAGAAAAGTCTCCTCCTATTATTCAGGTGAGTGTATAGCGACACTAGCCATCAAAATAAACACACCGAGGAAAAAATGGGAGGGGTATTGTATTCTTTCATCAACTTCCGAGTCGTCAATTATCAGCGTCTCCCGACAGATATCAGCCCACTCGAGAGACCATGTTCTTGTGCGATGCCAGGAACACAAGTTATGGAGGGCCGACATCCAGACCCTAGATGGGCTGGGCGTTCCATTGAGACAGTTCAGAGGTTCCATGGCGAAGCGGATGGACATTTTCCCATCTGCCTCGACGGCCCAGATGAGCTCCACGGGGGTGTGATCGTCTGAGAAGAACGTGGATGGTCTCATACCCTGCTCCTTGAACTCTTGGGGAGTAGGCCCAAGGAGTGGGGCGATTTGATGGTTGAAGTAATCCATGAAGTCGTGACATGCCGCTGTGGGTAGGGACACGCGCTCAAAAAGGTACTGAAGTCCGCGACCGATTTCCTGGTTCCAAAAGGCAGATCGCGGCGGGGACTCGCTCTCGTACTATATTTCGAGAAGCATTCAATCGCAAAAAGAGACTACAGTAGAAATCCAGTTGCTTACGACGAGTGTGTTGTTTGAAGTGCAGTGGGCAGGGGATCGACCGAATGTTGGGATATCAGAGCCCTTGGCTCCATCCCCCGTTGAAGCTTTTGAAAGGCACTCTGAGTGTAGAGTCATTCTGAGTGGGGGAAATAACGATGTCAGTGGAATACTCATAATTCATGTAGCACTGGTTTATATGTACTGTATGGCGATATGGACATGTTTGTCGGTCTGCATGAATACCTTAGCACCGATGTCAATTACTGCATGCTGATTATGGAGCCAGGACCCATATATTGGAACGGAACGACGGCTATCCGAGGATCTGGAATACTCTTCCATCTATTTCCTCTGTGTTTGTAGCTATTTCTTATTCAGAGATCTGTCGGACCATCCCCAATATCGGTCTTTCTGGAGGCCGGAAAACATGAGAAGGCCGTAACCTACTGTTGAATATTTGCGCAGATCTCTTAACTCGATTTCGGCAGGAGTAAGAACATCATTCCATTGGCGCCAAAATCGCGGTTAAATTTCCCTTTAGTAACGGAACAAAGTTTCCACAGCTCTAATCCAGATCTCCAGAAGATATTCAGAAAATAGCTATACAACATCAGAGCCAGCATTTGATGTAATAGACTCGAGTCAGGCAGCATGAGATGTGAGATAGGGTAGAGATGGATCTACCATTTGTAAACGACCTACGGTTTCCCTCCAGCTCAACTTGACTTTTTAGGTTACATATAGCTACATATGTTTGATATACTTGGTAACCCGAGCGAGTCTCACCTCTAACTAAACCTATGCTACCTCACGCTTCTAGAGGCATCGTACTAGATGACACCTGTTTTCCATGGTACACGGTTCAGGTGGTAGAAAGTAACATCGATCTGATGTCGGGAATGCAAATGCTTGCCGGCTCTGGAGGTTCTCTATTTCTTCGGTAGTACTTCTATGGTCTACATTTCAGGTAGTAACTACACCCGCCGTATATTTCCCCCGCTTCTTATTGTTGTCTTCGTATATCTAAGTTATATATTGACTATAAGGTAAACAACTGAATTACCGCAGCTTTGCCTGGATAATACGACCCGCTGTTCCGGCCCCTCAGCTCTCACGTTGTAGCCGGGCGGAGCCTATTTTTCAAGCTATTATTCGTGCTAATGTCCCTCTTGGTAAGTATTGGACTTCTATTGCGTCTTCGGGTACTTTACACAGGTTCGAAGCCAAGAGGCTCAACCTGATTAATTTGCTAGCGGATCTTCACTATCCTCTCTAGACCCCGATCAATCCCGCGGGAAGTGGGACGACATCTAATTCGTTTTATTGAAGTAGCGGGAAGAATGTTGGAGCAAAGACTTGTTATGCGCATTTCGGGTAACTTTGGCAGGTACGATTTGATCAGACAGACGCGGGTCATCGGACATGATGCCAGGCGCAATGACAGCCTGAATAGATCATAGAGAAGATAGTAAGCGTCATTCATCAGTTGTCTGAAGGCGGCTTGTCACTATATAAATAAGGAGGTGGAATGAAATGAAACCTCATTCCATAGTTGACTAGTACGTTGCCTAATTTAAAGGAAATATCTCAGCATCACATGCAGGCTGCCTTAAATTATTTGTTGTGTTTTTAGGTGGACATTATGCCTAGCCTATCCACTGAATCTGGAAACCATTTTAATTGATCTAAAAAGAAGAATGCATCTACGCTTCTTCAATTCGCCATACTACATCCCAATTTCTTCCACCGTTGACGGAATGGCTTCATCAACTCGACCATAGCTGCCTCAACACTGCCTTGATAATCAGCTGTACCCTGGACTCACGTAGTGTCAATGTCGATACCGAATTGAGAATCAATGCCAAAGGCCTCATGTAGATAGCTAATCGGCAGGAGAGGAAGCCGCTTAAAGTGACGTCACTAAATGAGTGCGAAGGGAACGACCGTGAGAGTCGCGACCCGGTTATGGCCCAAGAATGTTTGTCGTATGATCACCATGCGTCAGCGCTCACTTACGTCGAAGACTATGTTACGACTCGTGGTCAATTTCAGCCAAAGCAACTCAAGAAGATCATTGCTATTGACGGTATGCGAATGGTCACTAGTAGTATCGTGCATTTACTGAATGGTGAGAAAGTCTCTGAAGACGAATCGACTGTTCTCAATTGGCCTGCTAAATTGCCACGAAACTCTTCAGAATTGATAAGGGTTGCTACACCACGAGTCCTGCAATCAGCGGAAAAGAGACCCTTGCGTCTTCAACATCTACAGAATCCTCCGGTGGCCGCTGGTTAAAATGATTCAATCCTCAGCGAGCTCTCTGAGCGTGCATAAACATCTTCCAAACTGGAGCGATCATCTTAACTGTGCATCTATGTTCTCATATCTAATTGATATATACATTATACAATCAGACGGGAACGCTTTCACCGGTAGAGCTGCAATATTTCATTTTCAGAAGGTGAGTTTCAGTTTACTTCCAGCATTTCTCCTACTGATTTTTATTTTGCAGGACTTTGCGTTTGTCGGTGTGCGTTTGGCGATGTCCCTCTCAATTCCGAAATTGCCCGCTGCCGACATGCGATTGCCGCTCTCCTGGTGGCTATGATAAAATACGTTCAGTCTGTTCCAAAGGACGTGGATATGAACTAGAACGCAAAAGGATATTCCACTTAGCGGGACAGATGGATTCTATTATATCAGTCTATCTGCGAACAATCGAGCGGGGGAAGGCTCCTCAAACTGGCTACATTGTCTACCGTGGCGTAAAATGGGGTCAACTCTGGTTCCCAATGCAGAAGTCGGCCGAGGCACTTGGTAATTTTATCGATGCAGCTGGTTATGGTGGTCTGGTGGATCCCGGTGATGGATCCAAATATATCATGGTATCAGTGGAAGAGAGCGCCTGGAATCTTGTCTATGATCTCACTTGCCTAAGAAAGCCCCAATGACAGTAATGGCTTGTCGAAGCCCATTGTCTTTTGTACCCAGTTTCCATCTACCGCGGTTGTCGCAAATTTTCAGTGTGGTATACTTACTTAGTAAGTTCTTTAAAGACTTCCTGGTCTACTGTATTTCAAAGACTTGCTTGTAGAACTCCGACGATTTCTTCGTTAGGACAAGCAAAGGTAACTGAGGCTTCGGGCCGGTGCCGGATTATGCCGAGGCTGGTCCAAGCTCGTAACTGTAGTCTGCCAATTCACCCCGCTATGCTCTGGCACGTCTCTCCCCGCTGTCCGTCAATCGTCTATGGTCTCGCTCACTCCCAATGCGCTGCATTACCCTTGTCAAATCTTACGCGATCTGCGGAAGTATTTTTCTTCGGGACGCACAATCCGCTATGAATGCACAAACGCGCATTCATTAGGGAGGTGTTTATGCCGATACATGACGTAGGATAATGGTATGTCCTGAATAGGCTCGGGACTGTCATGCTAACGAGTGTGGAGACATGCATGCTCACTCGAGCCTATTGCAGTGAACTTGTAGTCGCCGTGTATGTTTCCATAATCTTGCCTTTCGGTTAAATTCTAAAAACAAATTGCAGTACGTGTGGCTTGGCTGTTGATTGTGCACTGCCATGAACACATACACCTGTCAATGAAGGCTCGTTACCACAAACTTACCCTTGACGAACGCCGACACTTATCAATTCCAGGGAGAACACGAGGGAAGTTGGGTTCGACTTTTAGGGGATCTACCCAAATAGTTGAATCGATCCTTCACGATGCCCCTTATCATCCCCGTTGCAAAGTTCCTCCCGCGCCTTTCACTTGAATTCGAGTCCATCATTTACTGGACCTCTGTGCCGACTCTGTTTATTGTCGATCATTGCTGTTCGTTGATGATCATCGCCTTTAATGCACGTTGTTTATCAGCATCGGGCTCATTTTCAAATAGCCATCAACTGCCGCTTACCTTCGTGCATTGATCGGTCGCATAACCCTGACTCTGCCGACTCCCTTCCCCTAAAAAAGTGGCTAGACTCCTTGGCCTAATTTTTTGGAGATGTTTGTCAGCATCAACAACGCAACGGATGGGTTGTGACATGCATATCTCTTAAATACCTTCGTGGTTGAATGGTTTATTCTATTCGTTCCACCATCCACTCATTGTGAATCTCTCCATCCCGCCCGTTTATTGTCTTGCGTTGATCTCTGTTTTCACTTCGGATGAGGCGCCATGATACCAACGGAGGCGGTCGTCGTAGCCCACCACTACGCCCGAATTTTCAATTCAATAGCTACCCCAATTTCGATCCCTCCAACACAGACAACCAACCTTACCTCAACCCTCTTCAGTTTACTGGTGACCCGTTCCTAGATCTCGTTCAGTATGTGCTTCTACATTTGAGCTTCGTCGACAGGCCTGACATTTTTTCTCTACTAATAGGCCGTCGAATTTCGCTCCCCGGCTGGACGTGTCGACCGGCCTGCTGCGCACAGATTATGTGGATTTCGGATCGTATCATCACTCCGGACTTCCTCAGAATTACCTCTCCTTTCACGGAGGCTATTCTGGCGCGTTTAATGGTACCGACATGTACAACAGTCAGGCCTCTAGCAGCAGACCACCCGTATCCGCCGATCCCTGGAACGCGGCTCACCCAACAGCTCCTTCGGACTCACATCCCATACTTCTTTCGAACCCTAACGCGTTTGATCACCTGTGGGTGGCTATTTTTCTCCAATCGTAATCTGCTAACGGTGTCAATACTAGCGCGCCATGGATGCGGCAAGCTGTCATCCAGTCCTTCGACGACTCCCGAGTTCATAATCATCCCCCGCCTACTGGTGTTCAACCGGCGACTGTTGAAACCTACTCGAGAACGACATATCCAACTCCACTCCCGACGCCGGAAGCCTCGGTGAACAACCTAACATCCTCCCAACAATTTTCCTTCGATATGCTTTCGAATCAATTTGGGCAAGCCCAGGATTTACTTAGTCCAGCCGCTTTCGACATGCCGCCCAATGGATTTGAAGATCCCTTCCAATGGGCTTCCGTCAACGGTCGCTTCATGGATAGCTACTGTTCTTCTGCCATGACCCATGCCGCCCCTTCCATTTCTGGCTCTAGTAGTGATATCCCGTCCACTTCCATTGATACAGCTCCTCTTCTTGAATGGCCCGTGGTTCAGACAACTCAGTCCAACTATTATCCACCTTCGATTTCAGGAAGTGATGGTGACCACCCAGTCCCCAGCCAACCACCGCCGCCCGAACGTTCCCGACACGTTCACGAAACATCGAGCGCCATTGGTCCACAGCGGCGGACCAAAGCCTCGAGGGCCAAAAGCCGCGTGGACAAACCTTACAGGGAAAAGCTGAAGGCCAAGGCCAAAACAAAAGATCCTACTAGTACGAAGGCTAACGATTCCAGACTTGACGCGTGCAGTGTCCCAGCGCCTCCATCTCCTGAGATCACGGTCAAGTCTATCAGCAAAAAACGAGAAAAGGGAAAGGTAGCTAAAATGGCCCATATTCGGGGTGGTTTTGGTCCGACAGAGTCCCAAATTGTCGTCACTGGTCCTGTCGGTGCCTCACATGTACCGTTCAAGAGCGCAAAAACCATCTTCCCACAGGATGGCGACTGGTATAGATGCCGTTGGAACGGGTGTAGGTACAAGGTTCGAGCCACCCTTGAACATCTCAGGGCCCATATGCGAAACACACATAACATCGAGTCCGGAGGGAGATTATCATGTCAATGGCGTCCGCCGCTTCGCGTCCAGTTGCCCGGAAGACCAGAGCCTACTTTTGTCACCAACCACCAGCATTCTTATTTATGTGGAACGGAGTTAAATGCAATTAGTGTGCCGAACCATGTCGGCAGTCACCTCTGGCACGAATGTCAGCCTAATCCTTCGGCAAAAAACTGCTCTTGTGGTCACACGAGTGAAAAGGCTTTCGTTAGACGAGGTGGGCACCATTGCGTTGAGCAGGGCCAAGAGGATTCCCCAGAGACAAACAACTCGGAAGATAGCGAGGAAAAAAGTAAGCCGCCGAAAAAGAGAGGTAGACCCCGGAAAAAGAAGGACTGAATGCGACTATCTATCGCAGAGACAAAGTTCTATCAGTAGTTTATACGATATCATAGGCTTCTCTTATTATTTACCTAGACTTGCATTGTAGGTGACGTTCTGCGGCTGGTGTCTTTCTTACTTATAGTACTCCGTCAAATACATAAACGTGACATTGATCGTCCTTCGTGGTTTTGAGCGCGCCGTGTGTACTATCATTTTTCTAGAGTGCTTTATCGCGCCACATTGTTCGGCAATCGGCTTACGGTAAAGGGCGGCATTAAGACAAAACACTGAACAATAATCCGGATAGCGGTAACGGTGATAACCGGTCAGATGTCCGATCAACCCAGAAATGCCCGCGATGTGTTCCGTCATCACAGCACTTTCCTTTCAGCCACCAACACTCATTAAAGTGAGGAGGTGACGGTCTTTTCATTGATTTTTGTATATTTTCTAACATATATATCAGGTTTAAATAGCAAGGCATGTCGTCTGCCCTTCTTTCTCGTGTCGCTTTACGAACGAGAAATACTCTTCCAGCTCGGAGAGGCCTCCGTTTTTCATCTGGTACAAGAGCAACGGAACCGGGTACAAGACCATGGACGTCTCGACCATTGACGACACTGTCAGCTTCTGCCGCACTTGCAATAGGTGCCTATACCATTGGCGTAATATACCCACCCTCGACTTTGTCCCTTTTGTTTCCGCGTCCAGCCCCTGGACCACCTACCGATCCTGCCTCCCCGGAGTCGATAGCTTTGATGGATGAGCTAGAAGCCAAGCTTCAGAATCTACCTCAGCTACAACGACTAAGGGAATCCCCGGATGCCAACGATTGGTACGAAACGCGTCCCTATCGAAACTTCCCAGAGGAGAGGCGGGTAAACAGCTTAACGGCTGGAACGCTACGTGGTCCTGGGAAGCTTGGCTGTATACCTCTCATTCGAGCGAGGAAGGATGAAAGCGAGAGTATGGTGTTCATCCATGTTGGTAGAGCGCTGTGCGGTCACGACGGAATTGTGCATGGCGGATTGTTGGCTACATTGCTAGATGAAGCACTGGCTAGAACTGTACGTATTCGTTATTGTGTTGCTGTAGGGAATCGAGCTGAGATAATTTCGTTATTAGGCCATCGTTAACCTTCCCGACAAGGTCGGTGTAACGGCGAACCTAGCGCTCAATTATCGTGCACCCACCCGCGCCGATCAGGTACGGTACTTTGCTTGTTGCTTCTGCCCGGCCTCACATTGCAAAGTTCATCGTCATTCGGACTTCGCTGATAGAAGCTAAAGGTCGTAAGACCATTGTCAAGGGACGGGTCGAGGAATTGAACGGCGCTCTCTTGGTAGAAGCTGAGTCAGTTATGGCTATTTGAGCTCTAGAATTATCATACTTACTATTCACAGCGCTACTTTTGTGCAACCCCGGTATGCCAAGCTCCTCAACACAAAGCAGCTTAGAGAAGCCATCGGCGAACCTCCTAAGGGCGAACCCATCTTGTTAGCTGATGGAGAGAAATTGAAGGCTCCGAAACATTAGTTCCAAGGCTCGGACCCGCTGAATTGAGTTAATGAACGAAGAGACTGGCAGGAGTATGTGGTATGCTTTGGTGCCGCTTTATTGATAACGGCTCATAATCCTGTAGATGAATATGTGTGCTAAGTAGAATGCCTCTCGGGTACTATTTTTGTACGTCCTATTGGAACTACTTCAAATAGAAGCGGAGGCCCGAAGCGAGCCCCGGCTTCGGTGTACAGCCATCATGATGGACACTTCATCTCACCTCAGCATAAAAACTGTACCCCGGGTTGTTGCAGTATGCTGTGCTTTTGCCTTTTATTGAAATCTCTTAAAGTGGATTCGTGAAGTTCAGGCTGAAGCGGACCATCATTCCACATTGACGGTCAGGCTGGATTAACCCAATTCGCTCTGTTCATGGCCTGTAAGGTGGCCATCAAACTTGGGGCTCCCTCATGGAGCTGAGCGTGTCAACATACTGTTCGTTAATCATTATAGAATGAATTGACCCCCTAGAGACCGACATTCAACCGCACTTCATTTCTTGATTGTGATCACAGTGACCTCAGTATGACTGATGGTGATAGTTGAGATATGTAGATGATACAACAGAAGCCAACCAGCGCCATGACTTCAAGGAATACTACAGAAATTTATATTCCGCCTGGTTATAGAGCAGATGTGACCCCAGAGTTCTATTGTATCCACTGTCGGCACATCATCATCACAAATATCCGGCTTGAAATGATTCCTTGATCTAATCCCCCTGCGAAGAGAATTCGTGTTTGCATCATCAGATGCCTATTCAATGCGCAAAACTTCTTCCGACTCTGACGACTTGTGTATTTGCCCATTACATTCCCACCATCACAGGCATCGAAGTCATTCGGGCAGATACGTTTCATCCAGTTGCGCCGAGCTTGTGCCTCTCCTGATATTAGGCTGTAACAGCTTTGGTGCTGTGCTGAACCCCATCTACCCTAAAGCCCGACTGTCACCTATCACCATTATGCCGCCCGCAGCTTACTCAAGTAGGAGGAGGCCCAAAACGTCTCCAACCGCAGAAACGTCCGCTTTCCCCCCGTTCCCACCCTCCTCATCGACTCTCCCAGATAGTTACCGTGAGTGACCCTCTCGCTTGCTGCAGGTCGACACAACCCAATGTGACTGGTCGATTATTAGACAGTCAGAGGACTAACCCTGACGCAGGACAATCAGGAAAGGACCATCGAGTGGTTGAGCCAAAGAGATCCACAACAGAGGTTCGTGCATGGAGTCTGGACTCCGCATATTAGCCTGACCAGGGTCTTATCTTCTTGGTTTCTAGGACACAATGCATGCTATCGCAACCATGGGCCGTGCTCATAAATCCAACTTCTCCGTCACATCTCTATTAGGCGCGCAACCAGATACCAAATTCGGGCCCAAGCCCCGCCAGCTTGATCCGAAATCGCCTGGCAACCTGGAGGATAATCGTGCACGTTTCCCTAGTCAGGGGCCTTACCGTTATCCATTGGCCGGAAGTAGTGGCGCTAGTGCCTTCGAACCCTGGAAGGCGTTAGAACCACCAGGTCCTTCTGGGGAATCACGGAACCTCCAATCGACGATCTCGCTCAAACTCAAAATACCTAATTTCAAGAATTTTGGCAAGTCCAGGAGTCGCTCAGATGAAGGACAGCAGGCTGCCTCGTTAACTTCTCGTCCGCAAACACCATCGATGTGGTCCCCTCTTCTCGGCACCCGTCCGTTATTCCCAAATGACACATTGCCCCTCGGCGCCATGCAATTTGAACACTCCAACCCTAACAACTCTTACCTCATCCCAAGCCGAGCACCAAAATCAGAAGAAGGTTCTGATTCATGGAATTCTCGTCCATTCTCCCCAACGTCTACCCTTGGGTCTCAGGAAGAGTCTCTGCCACAAACTCCCTGTACAATAAGATCGGGCTTTTTCCAACCAGGATCACCTGCTTTGTCGGGAATTGCGCCGTCACATCGGGAGGAAGATGATTTAAAATACAACACGTTCCTTCGTGACAACGTGCCATCATCATTGTCCGATGTGGTACACAACGCTGAATTATTGAAAACCCGGACGCGGTCCATTCCCACAATAACACAAGATGACATGTCAATCAATACACAAAACTTGACTGAAAAGAGTAAATCCTTAAACCGCATGAGCCGCCGCGCCAGTCTTTCCACTACCAGCATGTTGTCCTCCTCCACCACTCCCTCTCAGATTCCAAACTCAACCTCGCATAGCGACGGTAGCGACAGCCAAGCTGTTCACGCTCTTCAAAGCGCTACCACACCAACAAGCCATGGATACCAAGGAGGTGGGCAAGGTGCTTCCCCGATCACACCTTTGTCGCCAATAACCTTTGAATCTATTGCCTCGTCCGAACTTGACCCCACGCGAATTCCCGTTGCAGACCTCGTTGCACCCGAAACACCTTCAAAAGACTACGACGATACGGCTTCTACGCCCACAGCCGTTTCTCATCACGACATGCCCTTCAACTCTTTCGCCGAGAGCGACCCTACTCCTCGTTCTAGTCGTTCGAGTTCACAATCCCGTTCAGCCTCACGAAATCATTCCTCTGGAATGAAGACCCCACGCGGTCCAACGCCTGAGCCACCCACACACACCAATGCTCACACTCGCGCTGCTCGCACAAAAATCTCACCTGCACAGGCTGCAAAATGGGAGCAGGAGAGGCTGGTTATCACGGAACAGGTTTTGGAGGAGCACTCTGGGGAGGCGTGCATTATTCGTTTTGAATCGAAACAAGGATGGATGGGCTTCTGGAATCGGTCGGACATCGACAACGTGATTGATGAACTGCGGGACCTAAGACTCCCCAAGGTGTAGCTGGAGGAGCAATTGGGGCTGGGGCTTGGAGGGTACAACTCAACATCATTGGTCAGTCATCTGCTGTTGCATAGCGCATTTATTTTTGTCAAAACAAAATACTTTACTTGCTCATTTATAATCACTGTAATTTTGCTCATATGAATATCTATCACTGCTCGCATCATTGATAAACCCGTATATACCGCATCTATTGGGCTTTGAAAGCTTGAGATACTATACCGTACTTACCAATGTCCGTTTAAGCATCTCGCAGGTTCTATAATCAAGCATGCTAGATAAATTTTATAGTTGTCAATTGGTAAATTCATTAAATTTCACAACGACAGTTGCAACACGCTCGAAGCGCACAAGAATCAGGGTTCAAATATCCCTGTTTAGTCAATCACGGGTTGGGGAGGGCTAGCGCCTGTGGCTCATCGGGGCCCGCTCGACATCATTCATTTCTTGATAGAGGTCACTTGAATGGGTCAGCACTTCACTGTCACAGAACCAATGATACTTACCAGAAGCTTCATTTGCGCCGTGAACTGAACTAGAATCTACGATTCTCTGTTCTACTGGGTTGCCAGAGGAGGTGGCTGAGCTTCTGCTACCCCTGACTCCCATATCAGCCAGACCACGCTGTACCTCCAACTTGCCCTTCCGAGTAATCTCTCCGTTTTTGTCGGCTCCTCTAGCGTCTCTGCTAATAGTATTGTCCACAACACTCATCGCGTAACCTCGGATTCCTTCTCCTAGACCTGGAGGAGAACAAGTCAGCTCAGGATCCCGATCAGGGGCAGTACGGACCGTGTATGACCCTCGCAACACCCCTTCGCCACCGGCAAAAGTCGAAATCAATTCAAACCACGGAAGTAGTTTTAGTTTCAGCCACCACAAAGGCCACGAGGCAGCGTCGGGATGCGCACTTTATTTTATCCCCAATGGTAGAACCAGGTTTCCTAGATCCGGGCTCGCTTGGGGCTACATCCGCAGGGTAAGAAGAGTCTGGGTCACTCATACTTAGCGAAGGATGAGGGCAAAGAACAAGAGTACAAGGATTGAAACATGCACAAGGTTACTCTTGTTTTCTTGGAGGGACCTGGTGACGTCACTTCTCCACGACTGAATGCTTTTTCGGGGCACGCGCGCCGATCAGGTTGGGCCAAACAAACCATTCAAGTGTAGCACAAACAGAATTGACAAGAGACATATCGGGATTCGGGATCAAAGACCAGGCTAGAGTGTTGTACCAGGTGAGGCGATGACTGTCAAACGCATTGAATGCAAACACAAACTCTATACGTTGTACAAGTTCGAATTTGCGCGAAAACTCAATAGAACGCTTATTTTCGCAAGACATGAGGACTGACAGTCTCCGACTCAATTAATGCTTTCCATAACTGCCTCCAAGAAATAGGATTCCCCTGATAGAGCATATGAGCCTTGATATGAATGTGTAAGGAATAAAATCCACCCACTTCGTCTCTTTTCATCACAACAAAGCTACCCTCAACTTGGCGATCCCTATAAATGAATTTCTCAACGATAACCCATCCCTTAAAGGTCATCCGTCGCTTGTCATGGCCACCTATGCGCAATCGATAAGGTTCAATGACCGGTTCATCGCTTGGACTAGACGCAGCTTTGCATTGGACGTTGAAGCCAACCAAGGTTTCGAAGATCATGTTGAAGAGTAGCGAAGGTCCAATTGAAGTGTAGAAACGCGTGAGGTGTGGTGTGTAGCGACTGCCGGATTGCGTTTGCGACTGTATCGCGAAGGTACTGCGTCAATCACACAGACAAAACCCGACGAAATGTACAGGCGTACGAAAAGCATGAGAGATTGTGTGAACTGAGAACGATAGCCTTCAGAAGCCATCATCTCATCTCCATCTTCATCAACATTACTGGAAACGATATTAGATCAGTTAAGAGAGCAGTAGCTTCTCTCACCTTCGTAAAGCGGGGTTTGCTAACTCCAGGTCACCATTCTTGCGCAAGGATTCTGTCAATCTCTCTGCGAGTGTAGCGACACTCTGGGATGCCAATTGACTTGGCCTAGCCAATGCTCAGGATATCGAGAACAAATGAGAAGAAAGTTACGTGCCTCATGATCCAAGGATGAGCATAGATATCGTTCAAAGTCATACGCTCCATTGGATTGATAGTCAGCATTCCACGAATTAGAGCTGCGAGAACGGCATTAACACGCATTTCGGACCATAAAGTTGCCCGTACATAATGCAGTATCACCCAAGCGCCGCCACGGTTGTTCACTGAAAATGGTACCTGATACATAGCGGCAGAATTCAGGACTGTGAACAGTCGGCTCATCCCACGGAGTATCTAAATGCGAGTGCTAAGTGATAGTTCAAGGAATAACTCGAAAACTCACTGCCAAGCAGCATGGTGAATAGTATAACACCTATACCCCAAACATCGACGGGCTGTGCTTGATATGGACTGTCGCTGTTCAACTGTTGGCTGTTATAAGAGGTTTGTATCAATGTAGAAAGGCTATTCACCTCTGGTGCGACGTATGGCAAACTGCCACATCGTTCCGTCAAAGGTCGCGTCTTTCCAGAATCGACGAGCTTGTAAACTGCTGCGAGCCCAAAGTCGGATATTTTGAGAGCTCCAGCAGCATCTAAAAGAAGGTTTTCTGGTTTGAGATCGCGGTGACAAACACCTTGGCTGTGAATATATTCCTGCTATCAATGAAATCATTTGTAGAGAGATGCGACCAGACTTGAACATACCATTCCCGCCAGAAGCTGTCCGAAATAATAATGCGCGACCTCATCTCCGACTCCAACATCAGGAGCTATGATTGTAGTCAGCATCAGCGCATTTTCCTGGTGTATCGGAGTCTCACCGATTTTGTCAAATAAGTCGCCACCAGCAGCAAGCTCCATCAACATGTATATACCAGGGAAGTAGAGATGCGAGTGTTTGAGCTCTACCACCACAGCATTAAGAAATTCAAGGATATTCTCATGTTTCAATGCAGCGTGGATTCTCATTTCTTTGTCGACAGATTTTCGTTGTTTGTCGTTCGTAGCCGAAGTTAGAGCAATAATCTTGCATGCGGCAACTCGATGTTCAGCGATGTTGACAGCACGGAAAACACTGCAGCGCTGATGATGAGGTTCCTGATGTGATTTAACAAAGGAAAAGCTACCTCGAGAAACCTCCTCCTCCGATTTGTTCAACGACTTCGTACCCTGAGGAATCCTTGGGGTTATAACTTTGCATATTACTTCCACGACGTACTTACCAACAATTTTAGGATATTTCACAGTGGTCATCCTGACTGAGTGAGGGAGTGGCTGAGTCTAACACGCGATTCTGTGCTGTGATGTGACTAATTCACGCGTCCGTCACACATTGCACCTGTGGATGTGACAGATACTCTTCTCCTTCGATCGCGGCGATCTATGAAAGTGATGTGGGATTTTAATTTTTGTTTATCTTTAACTACGTTATTCTCTATGTTCCCCTTAGCATCCCTCGTACCCGTCCCCACTTTTAGTCCATTTAGCCGCCATCAATTCGTGGAGACTCAATTGACGCAAGAGTGAATCTCTTCCACCAACAATGGAAGTCCCTTCTCTTCGGCCGCGTCCTTTCCTTCTTGTTTCCTCACCGCTGGAGAGATGATCTGTGAAAGATTCCATACAATTTCTGCTTTCGTGGCGTTAAACTTGAATTTTGTTAATAGCATTGAAAGAATGATCTCTGGAATAAATAATGAGATTTGCTCTAGGTCGAGATCAATTCAGGCTCACTCATTTCCACAAGAGCAAACCGATACCCTCTGCAAGCAATCAGAAATTGTCCGAATACCCCTCCCATAGTCGACTTACATGCAAGATCGTTGTCCTCCTAGGAAAGACATCCTAGAAGAATTGTCAGTCCCCAGTTCTCTAATGCAGAATTCTACTCACATGCCCGAATATATACCTGGCAATCGCTCTTCTCCTGTGATTCCCAAATCGCTGACCCACCGCTCTGGCTTCCATTCTCGGGCGGTACTTCCCCAAACCAGCTCTGAACGGTTAGCTCCTGCGATTCCGACGAATATTATCGTCCCGGGAGGAACTGACACCTGTGATAGCTCGCCTTCATGCATATATGGCACGACGCAATCTCTGGTGGCGCTATAGAGGATCCTCAGCGATAAGTATGCAAAGAACGCCGAAACACTTACCTGCGCCTCACGAATGGTACAGGAGGGTAGCTAATCGGTCGCTAAGCACTCGGACAACATGGCCAATATCTGACTCACAGCCGTAGAGTTTCCTTGATCACAGCATCAAGCCAGGGTAATCCGAGTAGATCATCGTAACTGAGCCGATCAATGCCTCGTCTATTTTGTAGCTCCTGGATCTCTTGTCGAACCTTTTGCTGGACATCCCGTCGAATTGATAGCTGCCATAGAACGCGTGATAAAGCAGCTGAAGTTGTATCTTGTGCACCAAATATGAGCACGCTTAAAGCTGTCAACACTATCCTTTAGCACTAGCATGTACAACTTGAACGTACGTCATTTGGCCGGTAAGTTCAATTTCGCTCAGCTTTTCATGGTCTGAAGCTTTCTCATTCGCTTTGACTACGAGAAATATTCGTGAGTTCCGGTTTCATTATGACGCCATGAACACCCACCGAGTGCGGTGATAATGTCCTTCAGTCGCCCTTCGTGCATTTCCTCCCTCCATGTGAGTTGATTTCTATTTCTTGGCGCTTTAATTGAAGTATTTCTACCGCTTTCTGATGCATTGTGTCGGACATTTCCTTCAGTTTCTGTACTGCATCGTGTGGTAGGAGCTCCACTAGTTTTCTCCGCAGCCATGGTGGCCCCAGCTGGACCAAGAAGGGTGCGAACTGCCGGACTAGGGACAGTCTGAACATTGTAGGACTAATGAAGTATGCTCATCAGTTTTAAAGTAAATCGTTTTGTCAAAGGATTGCTTACATCAACTCTTTAATAGCAGACGTGTAGGGGTTATTGACCATGGAATCCAATGGGTCGAAACTATATCCTAGGACGGTTCGCCCTACGGATTCTAATGCAACCCTTGACATCCATTCGTTCATATCGATGTTCTTTGTTCGATTTCCATCGATATCTCGCACCAGAACTTGGGTTAACTGTCATGCCGTGAGTGGAAACACCTCGTATCAGAAGCTACCCAGGTCAGAACTTACTTTTTCGGCGATGTCGTAAAACGTTGGCACAACCTGTCGTAGCTGTGCAGCCCCGAATATAGAAGCCGTTATCTTCCTCTGACGCCGGTGCTGTTCGCCCTTTGTGGCTACTAAACCTGGACCGAATACGACCTTATTAGTTCTAGAATTATGTGCGAATTAGCGCTTGCATAAGTTTATAGTGGTGCATGGCCCTACTCTAGAAAGACAGAGGTTTCTTCGAATGCATCTTGCTCTTTCTGGATAATAGTTTGTAATGCTCGGGGATCAGATATATAGAGTTGTTCATCCTGGCATTTCCCGAGTCAGCCTTGTCCAGCACGTGAAATCTCCGACAACTTACCCCAAAGAACCCATGGACCTTGACCATTCCTCCATAGGTATCAACTAAGTCTTGGTGAAAGTCGAGGCCTTTGGGGTTAAACAACTGCCCAAGGTTTCCTACAGATCCAATTGTTAACACTCTCCAGGTACCGAGAAAAGAAGTAGTACCTTTAATCCAGGACTGAGAAGGCGGTCCTGGTATGCGACGCAGGCTCGAACGGGCAAAAAACGAGGTCCATATCCACTTGATCACCTTGACCACGACGTAGACGAGTAATGAGCTACGCAGTATGTCAACTGTCAAGGCAGTCAGTTTAGTGGACAGTGAAAACATTGTCAAAAATGGCGAATTCATGTTAGATCGTTCCAATGCCCTCTTGCGTTAAATATGTGTTGGACGACGTCGGATCCTCGAGTAACCGAACCGTTCCGTCGTTTCCTAGTCATAGTGCCGTACCACATTGTACTACGTATACTGAAACCCCTCAGGTGTATTTGCAAAATTGGTGAAACCGGAGAACAGGGATTTGCCTTGTTGCGAAAAGGCCGCTTGTCGCAGTTCAGCGTCTCCCGAGACCGCGTATAGCTATACCTTGGATGGTGAATTTACACGCTCCATGTCCCTCGGAGATCAAGTGTTATCTATATTCACTTCCGAGGATGGTTTGCGCTCATTCCCACGAAAATTAAATCTCAACATTATCACTTCTCCGGTGGAAGGAGAAGTGACTGAAATCTTGATTATAGGCAGAACTCGTACGAAGCAGTGTTCTGAGGCGATATCGGGAGATATTCCCCGAGATCAGCGCCCTAATTTGGCCTCAGCACTTGGGCGGTAAGCTTCCATTGTCGATCGCTTCTATTTACTTCTCTAGCTTGAAGGGTCTCCATCTCTTGAGGGCGTTGCCATCCCATTTTTTATTCCATGTGTGTAGGATCCTCCCGTAACGCTTGATTACGAATTACCGCAAGAAGGGCAAAACACGCCGAAAACGAGGCCACGCAGTAAGCTATAGTAGGACCCACTCAGTTTAGTCTAGCAAAGTAAATCCCTCTATCCAAGTCGTTAAAACTCTGTATCTACCGCTCCTATGGTAGTCAGCTCCAGGGCCGCACTAGAGCTCTATCCCATGAGATTCCCTTGTTTGTGGTAAGTACCCATCAATTGCCCGAGTCCGACCCACACGTGACTGCCCGACGGTAATAAGGCGCCTTGGAGTTGAATTGAGAGGTAAGTACGTGTTAATAAAGTGGTACTGGTACGGTTATGTAGTGTTTACGTGCTTGAAGTTCTTCCCTCACCCCACCCTTTTCCGACTTCTCCCTACTACATCAAAACGTTTTCTCCATGTAAGCATTCCTGATGTTTTATCTTCACATACCTAGTGACTCATCCCTCATGCTAGGCAAAAGGGCACAGCATTCATCCTCAGCGATTGATCGGCTTCCGAACGAGCTCATTGCCGAGGTATTCTCCCATTACCCGTCCCTGTCGCCAGCGCAAGCGGATATACTGGCATCTGTCTGCAGTCGCTGGCGCAACTTAGCTCATTCAACCCCAATGTTTTGGTGCCAAATTGATGTCGGAGTTCACAAACACTCCCCGTCGCTTACTCGTTACGAGGCGTGGCTCCAACGGTCCCGGAACAAACTACTCTCTGTCTCCATAATCGCTGGATATGAAGAAAACGACATAGAGAAACAAAACGAAGACTTTCAAAATGCCTTGCAACTTCTCGTCCGTCATGTGTGACGTTGGAAATACCTCAAGTTGTGGATCTGTCGACCCTGTCACGAGCCTGCGTTCCGAGTTTCCTACACTTCACGATGCATTCGAGCTCACGACAGTGGAAGTTGACCTGGACTATAACGAAAATTTTATCGCTTCCATTGCGGCCGCTCCCAGGCTCAGGCAGTTCACTTATAATTCACCGTCCGGAACGCCCATATGGAACGTCGAATGATTCACTCGGTTTCCTTGGTCGAACATTACCTTCCTCGATATCTCCGGTTGTCGTGGCTGGGATAGTACGGATGGGCTGGGTCAACCCGATCTCTGTCTACGCTTACATACTCAAGGTCGATTATGACCCAGACCTAGCGTATGGTATGGCATTGGTCAATCTTCGCCTAGCTGGGCCGTGCCGTTGCTCTATGTGTAGGGATAACCCCGAGGTAGAATCCTGGCGAGAATTTTGCAAGGTACTTGACGCAGATACCGAGATAGTATAAGTAATTGATTTAGTTATTAGCTCATGTCAGCTTCCGGAATATATTGCTCCACTCTCCTCCGCTTCCCGCTCGCCGGACTTGCTATCTGGCACGATCACAATGGATATCGAGGAAATGAAACTACCTCATTCAGCAGCGTTCATAGTTTTTTGATTCAGCACTGAGTTCCCCGTGTGACCTCATCTAATCTGGCCACCCGCCACTGTTGTTCCATCATTTCACGGACGTCAACATATTTTCTCATTTCCATTACCATAGTGTTATTGCTGATTTTTTATAGGCAATCTGACCCGTTGCATGCGGTCAATCGACTCCCGAATGAACTCATTCGCGAAATTTCCTCTCAACCTTTTCCCCCAAGACTGACGAAACTCTCGCATCTGTGTGCGGGTGCTGGCGTGTTATGGCTTATAGCATCCCCAAACTTAAGCTACTGTTGATGAACAAGGGCCACCGCCGCTTCCTTGCATTAAACGGTGGCTCCGAGGGTCCCGAGACGTGCCACTCACTATCACTCTTCGTGGGTGACGGTGAAGGACGATCAATGAACAGAAGCAGACACACTTGACGCTTTATACGACTTCTCGATTCTCACATACCTTGTTGGCAATACTTCAAACTAGCTATCAGTCAAGCCGAACACGACGCTGTGTTCCGCAGGTTTCCCATGTTATCTCATGTAGCCATGGACATCGACGTTGATATTCAGCCGGCATGCGATGAGGATTGCATCATTCCTGCCCTTGCCCTGGTGCACTGTACTGAGTCCCTTGCAAAGTTTTTGTCGTCGTCCGGGCTGTCGGACTTTCTTGGGAAAATTTAATCTTCCTCAAAATTTTCTGGTTGTCGTGACAGGGATTCTGTTGTTGATTTACTATCGTGGTGCACATACGCCGCGGTTATGAAGCTTGGAGCTGTCCATGATGTTCCGAATTTGATTTTCCGACTTCCATCAATCCTCTGAGTCTATGTATGTTATCCATCAAAACAAGCAGCCTGTCTGTATTAGATGATGGGGGTACCAGTTGCCCAAATTTCACAACTCCTCAGATTGCTCTGGAGGATGCCTTCGATGATGAAGACCTAATCCTGGCGTTCACCCTGTTTTGGGATTTCTTTCGGGTGACAAACACGCCGTCTCTCTCCCCGAACTCCGAGTCGAGGACAGTGGTCTGCACGACGATCTATATCCACTATGTTCTCGGGAGCGTGGAGAGCAAGAGACATCTATTCCGTAGAGCTTGCTATTCCGCTAGGGTATTGGCTTTCTGATGTCCATCATTCCATCATTGAAATTTTGGGAGACTCGGCGTTGATGACGCCATGTGTGATACACGCGTCTTGTCATTTGGACAGGGGTAATGCAGATAAGTTACACGGCAAGATACAGATGGGATGGTTCTACATGCTCACCCCTTACGTCCACTTACTCGAATTTAGAGGGTATTCACAATTGGCTTGCATTGGCGTTCGGCGGAACCTCAATCTAGCCGGGATTTGTTGTTGCTCTTTTTTGTGTTTAGGAACGCATTATCAACGAAGCATGCAAGTATTGGTGCAAATTTATCTCAACAGACTGCAATGTAATAATACAGGATAAGTAGCAACGGATTCTCACGATACTACTTGGACTGGGCGTGGAGCAACCTGTATGGCCGATATCAGACTAACAAGCTCACATCGGAATATAATTATACTGACCCTCTGAGCTCGCTCATGGCGTAGGGGTCAATGCGATAGTGGCGCACGCCGCGGAGCATGTTCCCAACGCGGAATTGCAGGCAACGATGGCAGGAGGAGCGGCAGCGGCAGCGATAGTCCCAAAGGTGAAGCCAGCCGCCGCATAGCAAGCTACGGCGAGTGTGTTACACCCTGGAAACGACGTCCTGGTCAGCATACTCGGCCAATCTCGACACATGCATGAGCCTGATCACCTGTTTGACATATTCCGTAAGCGATGAGACCCGCAGAGGCAGGTTGAATGAGAAGGATAGTAGCAGCGATAGTGGAGCAAGTCTTGAATTGGAGGCGCATGATAGTCGTGGTTCAAGGTAGGCTTTAGAGGAGGGGCTTGTCTATCAGTAGGATACTGTAGCACAGTTCTTAAGCTAGCATCGTAGACAGGCAGCCACATATAATGTGAGGGACTGTACACGATACGAGATGAAGTACTTACGTCCTTGGTCGGGGAAAGCAGCTAAGAATGACAAGTGTACAGGAGCGTTGTTATATACCCTAGAACATGAGGTGGTCATATGATCGATACGAACGTAGCTTCCCGGATCTCATCCAATAATAGTGCTAATAGAATTCTATGGGCGATCAGAAGTATGGAGTGGAAACTGAAGCTTATTTGGCAGCGATAGGACTTGTGTACAACAAATTCCCACTGTGAGGAATAGGGAGCGCCTACGTATGGAAAGTCCTTGAAAGGTTTATTGAATTTCTGAAATAGCATTGCTAAGTATTCACATTTTAGTTTCTTACTAGGACCGCCCTCAATGTCTCTCCGAAAAGTGATACTCGTCAAGAACAAGAAGTGCCTCAGGCAGCCCTTTTCGTGATTCCTCACTTGCGACTTGAACTACATCTTTAATATCGCTTTGAAAAACAGGGGACAGCCGCTTTTCGAGGAACATTCGGACACTCGTTAACAGTTAGAACTACGTATCAATTCCCCCGAGTAATATTTCAGCATTTTTCCTTTATAAATAAAGCTGGGGATGGAATACGATTGGGTTCCATTTGCTCAGCACGATAACTCTACGTCTACCCCAAAAGATTCGATTGGGTATACTCCTATCATGAAGTGAGGTCTTGTCGGGGTTTAAACGCTCAAATACGGCCGGCACGAACTATCCTGGCCGCTTGATAGAGAAAAGAGAACTGGCCGCGTAATATAAAACGACGAATGCAGGATTATTCCGACAGGGTACAAATAGTTAATCAACAGACCAAACTTTCAACCTAGGCGACACTTGAGATGATCACAAACCAGCTGCTACTGGTATTCCTGAATACCCAGACATTACCATCCCAAAATACGTACAAGAAGTGTGCATATACTCACTTTTATAAGGCTACTCAAGGCAATGGAACGAGCGCGATGGTGGCACAAGCGGCGGAACAGGTTCCCAGGGCAGAGTTGCAAGCGATGATGGCAGGAGGAGCGATAGCTGCGGCTATAGTACCGAAAGTCACCCCAGCGGCAGTGTAGCAAGCAACGACCACTACATTACAGCCTAGCAGGTATGGTATATATTGATTAGTACCCTGATGACCAGACAAAGTAAGGAAAGCGATACCAGTCTAGCAAATGCCATAGGCAATGGGGCCTGCATACGCTGGTTGCGGAACGGAGAGACTGAAGGTGGAGGCAGCGATGACGCAGAAAAGTTTCAAAACGCGCATGATGGTGGTAGCTGGTGGAGCCGCATTTGAGGATGGTCGAGCTTTTATATGAGCAGAGGAAGAGATCGCTGGGAATATTAATAGAAGACTCATCGGACGTCCCTTGCACAAATAATTTTTTACCCAAGGACTTGGGTCTGAGTGTTGTGGAAAACAATCGAGATATTACTGAATTAGCATCAATGCCCGTTAGACCTCGGTTTAAGGAGCGACAAGGCGGTTGGTAGCTGCGGTTCACTAAACGTCTAGTGTTCAGTGACGAACATCATAGTGACCCGAGGTTGAGGGTAAACTTTGGTGTATCCCCCCGTTTATGAGTATATAAGGTCTAGCTGATTTGAAATAGCGGTTCCAGGTTTCTATTTCCTGTATAATCATTACGACCGTGAACTCTTCGAAGTAGCACTGAGAATCCAGCACCAAATCTGATATTACCTGACCTGTGAGGGCCTAGGTGCTCGACTCGGGCGATTCAGCAAGCCATAGATTATTGAAAGAGCCACAAGAAATACTGGCCTCCAGGTGAGTGGTGATGCATTCGTGACTCTTGCTTTGAATTGGTAGGTGATGATGTCGACTCTTTCAGTTGCCTTGGCGCCAATCATATTTATTTGTTGATGAGGGTAGTGACAGAACTCCGGGAAGAACATGAGTAAACAAAATTTTCCTCAGCCATTCAAATATTCATAGGGGATAGGATTTATCTTAAATTATTTCAACTTGGGTCATTTCTACTGGCCACTTCAAGGATGTAGGAACGACCTCCAGCTTCACAATTCTGCTCACTTATTTTACCCCAAATCAGACCCCCAAACATCGATTCTCTCGTCCAGAGATCCTTCGCAAAATATTTCTGTTAGTCCTCTCTGAAGTCAGCGAGATGCCGCATCGCCGAAGGTGAGCTGCGACTACACTCAAGGCTGTCTGTAGTCGATGGCGATCAATGGCGATCTCCTTCCCTCCTTTGTGGTGTTTATCGAGATATGTTCTGATGTCATATACCCACTCATCCACCAGCTGTCGATCGATCGGGCCACAATTTGTTGTATCTGTTCGTCGGATACCTCTATCACGACGTAGATAGACTCTATTACAGGAGCAGCATTCGAGATTGTCAAGATTATCTTTATGCCACGTTACAAACTTTGGCTCCCGTTTGGGGTCGATGGGCAGCTTTAAATTTGATGACTGACTTGAACTACACCGTCATCGATTCATCCTTCAAAGATCCACGTTCAACCATGCTATCAAGTTATACGAGCTTGACCTCGACATCCGTACCCGTGGATCGCATGAATATTTCGATGAAGAAACCTTCTTAACGGGTTCATCAGCAATACCTGCACTAAAGTCCCTCAGGCCGTGCTTGCATTTGTGTGAGAGTCCTACGCAATTGACTCAAAACTTCCCGTGGCACTCGCTTGCCTATATTTATTTATCCTTTCCACTTTCCGGGAAAGTCTCGCTTGTATATTATCAAGTTGCACCTCGGCGATTTACCTCTATCTTCTTACGCAAGATCGAGTCGACGACGAGAAAACAATTCCAAAATACATTTTCCTACCCAACTTGCTGAGATCATGGATTACTCTCTTTTCCACCCACGCGTTTGAACTTCTTCGTTCGCTGGATGGCCCTCAATTGTGTATTCTGAATGTTCCTATGCACATGTAGATGGCAAAGCTCATCTCGAGGGATACAAGTGCCTAATCATTCCTCCAAAGCAACAGACACAACATCCATGGCCTTATGTTAGAACTGCTGCTTCACAGAAAACTACACGGAGCTGATTTCGAGCTTCTCTTGAGTTTCAGAGAGTACGAATTGTTTATGTTGAAATCACCATCTCAGTCTTCAGACAATCAGGAAAGCTATGATCATACCTCCGACTTCGACGAACTCATGGATGTTTTGGATGGCGTTGCTTTTGTTGGCATAAACCGTTTCCTGTCATTCCCACCGCTCACTGTGCTAGATGAGCGAAGGCGATACTACATCAGGATGCTGGGGATGGTTGTGCGGCCCTCAGTTCGCTAATTTCTTCCGTGGAATTTGTATATCCTATTATCCATTAGGCCGACTAAACCCATGGCCTTACCCACATTACCCATATTGATTAGCTAGAAGTACTGGTTTTTGAGCCCTCAGAATTTATATACGTATGATCCACTTTTGCTGAATACGCCGGAGTGGTAGACAATTTCGCTTGCTATCTTCGTCCTGATTACTAGAATCCATCTTGAGGGATAACATTGGTATTTCGACACTTATCCAACTATCCAGCTAGTTCCAAAGCTCGCTGGAATCGCTCTGCGATGACGATTCGTTGCCTTGTAACTGAGGGCCTAATGCCACCAACCATATACCTGTTTTTGCTAAGATTCTTCCAAGCCCAGCAAGTAGACCTCTGAATACCTCTGTAGCTAAAACTCAGACTGGGAGAGCGAGTAACCGTCGCCTGTCAGAGAGCTACAGTATTCTCTTTCACCGCCAACGATCTTCGAAGTCCAAAATCTTCTAACTTTAAACCAATAAAACAGTGTTATAGTGGACCATTGGCTGTTGAAGCCCACCCTCATCCTCCAGCAGGGAAGAACATTGTGGTCGGCTTCTCCTCTACCTTCTTCCCTCGTGTAGTTGCGATCAAGAAGCACTAGATATCATCACAACTGTTCAGCTGGTGGTCTAACCATTCTGTGCACGGAGACAGATTCTTCTCACTCCTTCAGACAATAGTAGGCGTGGGAGGCAGGTGCGACACCGTCATCAAAATCAAAATGGATAAGTAAGAAAGGATCGATCATTAATCAAGTTCTTAGGAAGCACTGTACAGCATCCGCTAAATAATTGATGCAAATAAACGAGGGCTCCATTAATCGAGGACATTAACCTAGGCTGAGGTTATACAGGTGTGAAACTCCTCATGAATAAAACATGTAGGTAGTCCTGGGTGAAAACTCCTATTGGAGGCGTCGACATACGCAAATGGGTAAAACATCTGATCACAAGTTTCGGAATAATTTGGTCGTCTTCGTGTCTATATCCACGCATAGAAGCTAATGGCATGCTCAGATGTCCAAGACCCTTGACTGTTCTTTCACTTAAATTAGGAGTAATCAAATGGTCCATTTTCCACGATTGCTAAAAGTAGCTATCTTTGCTTAGCTTCCTCGTGTCCCTCTCCTTTCGAAGACTCGAGTCCTCCCACCGAAGATCAGGCTCAGCTCTACAGCCGTGATTTCGTTAACTTCCCCTGCCAGCTCCTTTCGTCCTTCTCACAGCTGATTCCGAAGCGGGCTGAAATGTATATAATAAATCTCTGCCCCAGAGTTGTCCACAACACAGTGGAGCCTACCCACCAGTCCAATAATCCATTGTTCCTGAAGCTTCGTCATGTTTCCGAAATTGCGGCTTGAGTCCACCATCTCCCTAGCTCTCGCTGCTCTGGCCCTTGTCCCAGGTTGCCATGGAAGCCTCACTGGCATCCGCAATGTCTTTGCATTGTGAGCTTCTGTCTACTTCGATTCATTGAACACATCTCAGCTTCCCGCAGCGGTGATAGGTGCGATTAAATGACCATTGAATGATTCATCCTCAGTAAACCATTATCTGGATGTTCATGACAGCTATAGTAGGCACTTGATTCTATGGGCGCCTTTTATCTTGATATTGATCCTCTGAACAGCAACGAATGGGTGGGGAGGTACTGGAGATCCCCTAGCCGCGCATGGTGCTACTTGTTTCTCTGCTGGTCCGCCATGGTCCGAGCAATTTGCTCAGATGATAGGAGCCAGATTGATTGATGTACGTGGGCTGCCACCCAGTTTTACAATTCATTTTGATTAATAAACTGCTCTAGCTAGCTGTCAGCGGTGCAACGGCTGATCAGAGCATAATATTTACATCTCCTCTTGACTTCAGGGGCCAAACTACGGCCTTTCTTCAACAAGTCGTTCCCTTCCCAAATAAAGTCGCCTGGAATAGCACCGACTCGCTCTTCACAGTGTCCTTCGGAAGTGAGTGCACCACACGAGCTCAGAAATCCATTCATAATTCTTGATAAAACGCTTCAGCAAACGACGTCAATAATTCGTTCAGGAACACTGCCGGGAATGGAACAGACTTATATAACCGGGACCTGACCTCCTATTTCGCGACGGTTGATAGGTTGTACAACGCCGGAGCCCGGAATTTCGTTTTCAACAATCTTGTTCCGTTTGATCGTGCGCAAATTGGCGTTGGACAAGGCTCGAGCCTCCAAGAGAAGATGAAGGTGCGTCACTTGAGAATCTGAGTGACAGCTGATTAGAACCATGAACTGTAGGAGAGCATCCTTGAATTTAATGCTCAGTTGGCCGCAAAGGCTTCAGCCTATTGTTCCTCGAAGACAGGTATCACCACTTGTCTGACTTTTGATACACGTGGGTACTTAGTACGATAAGACATTTGATCTCGATTATTGAGGCAGAATATCAGACACGGTGTTCACAAACCTTATGGACAACCCATCTCAGTTTGGTTTCGCAAGCGCTGACGCCTTCTGTCAGACATACGCGAACAGATTTGGCTGTACTGTTAACGAGCAAGTCGATCCAACCTGTCTCGGACCAATTGACGTCTGTGAGTTGAGACTGCCTGAGTTTCATTGATGTAAACTTAAAGGCATCCAGATATTTGGAAAGACTCGCTTCACCCTTCCTTCGCCTCAGACAAATTTTGGGCTCAAGGGCTTGTTAATCAGCTCCAGTGACGTCTACGCTTGCCACCAGTTCAAGACCTTGCTTTGTAATCGTTCCGTACGCTTTGTAGGCCACTCGTATTATATTGGTGCTGCATAAGAACTTTATCCGCCAGGATTGTCAGTATCTCAGCGTATAGTATTACCTCCACGACCATAGGGGAGGCATTTGAGTAATGTGGCTGCTCGGGCTTCTTTGGGACTCGTGCTCTGGCTACTCGGCGACAGGATCTAACGAAAACACTCGCGAATAGCGTGCCCAAAATAATGCCGAATATGAACGAAACTATCCCGCAGGTACTCCTACATTGAGAGGCGCCGAATGCGAAAATCCCGAGCTTGGGGCATTGGTCTTGCCTGTGCTCGCATGAAGGGTAGATGTGCTTGAAGGGCTATATTCTGCAAGTATCCTGATGGTTTGAATCAAGGTAACTCCATGGATTGTATTCACTCTGTGCCTGGGGATGGGGAACTGGCGGCGGATTTAGATAACAATAACATAAGTTCCGAGCTGAAAAGACGTGACACCCAAAAACCGGTGACTGAATCGTGGACGCTCTTTAGTTTCAATCCCGAACCGAGGAATTTACCTGCACTTTGAAACACCCGCCACCAGCTTCAGGCTGTCACTGTAAGGGGAACTTTATGGCTTTATGGCTAAGGTTAGGCATATTTTTTGATGAGAATATTCTTGAACATGCCCCGCGAACAGTATCACCGTATTTATGTTAAAATACTGACCAAATGATTCAACTTCTTGAAGATGAAACAAGGTGTTGTTGAGCTCTACGTCATATAAATGGATGAACGTTCCGTTTGGGCGTATGGAGCGGGGAATGAACCCGGACTGTAGTAACAGTTATATTGATGGGGAGTGTGCCATCAGGCAACCGAAATTGGACTTTACATCCTGTAAAACTATCTCTGACAGGGGCGATGTTTGTCCAAACCGCGGGACGAGTGATCCTGCGAGGATAATGTTCAGAAACGACTAGGCAGTATTCTATGCACATACTGGGTTACGAGAAGTAAAATTCACATCACGACCGTTTGTACAGCTATTCCCCATGAGTACGGACCAATGGGTGATCAAAACAAGAAGATGGGTGAGGGAAGGAGAAATATATAAAGGTTGAATATAACCGTGAGGGCCGCCGAATAGCCATCCGCAGTATCCCGAGTCTTTAGCCAGTCGCCATCAGATATAACTTATATGCTGTGTTTTAAGTGATTAGAATCTGGCTTATTGTTAGTTTCGCTTGTAACACCTAAAGATACATACGATACCAGTTAGAAATCATATAGCGAAGTGGGGAATCTGGTCATCTACAACTGCATCGAAAGATGTTGGATCCGGAAGGCAGTTCCTATGATAAACCAAGCTTAATGTGGCAGAACACCTAGCATTTCTGAACCATTAGATAGATGCACACTTCATCGTCTCCTTCATGTGATTCGATGGAGGCCGTCGAGCCTGTGCCTTCCGTACGAGTAATCCATCCCAAACCTGATTACCCCAGCTAAGGTCCTTCCCGTACGAATGCATTAAGCTCGCTTGAGGGAAACGACCCAAGCATCTCTCCGATGAATGGATGATCTCCAACTATTCAGAGCCTAGAAAATGTGAAATCACTCAGTCTCTCTAACTCTACGAGGGACTTCTCAGTGTATGTGTTATATCGAACTGATGTACATTCTGGACTCGGCTTCACATAGCGTCACATTCTCTACATCTTATTCTAATATTTGAATAATTTAGCGGGTCTTTTTAGCAACACAGCCTGTGCGAGGAAATATACCCTAAACATAATATACAATTCAAGTTAATAAACAGCATGTCTGTCAAGTAAAACAGTCGGTCCCCATCGTCACAAAAGCTCATTAACATCCATCCAACCGATACTTGCCACATAACCACTATGACACATCCCGGTCGCTCGTTGTCGTCCTCGTGATATGCACCCTACTCGGGCTGATTGCACCTGGCCGTAGGGACCCTTTCTCCAACTCCACAGACCTAAGTGACCAAGTGTCAAATGGGCTTGGTCTTCGTTCAAACATGAGTTCGCGATTGAAAACCACGTCGTGTGGTACTTCATTGGCTAAGCGGCGACGGCGGCGGCGGATGAAGAGGAAGACGAGGATGCAGCCCAATACAAATGCTGAGATGCCGACTGTAAGTCCGATGATGAGAGGTTTGTTGGATTTTGTGGGATTTGTGGAATTCGAGGGACCAGAACCAGTGTCAAACCTAGAGATTATTGAAACAGCGATTAGCGCCATCTGAAATGAAGAACTTCGGAGTGATAAATAGTAGACGAATAGACAGCAATACGTACCCTCCTTGGCTAGTGGTACCGATACCCGCAGTGGGTTCGTCGGGACTTGAAGATATGATGGAGAGACTTGAGGATGGGATAGGGAGAGTTGAAGATGGGATAAGGGGACTTGAACAGGAGAGATCGTAAGTACCCTGGTCTGGTGAACTTGCTGAGTGCCACTCACATTCCTTGAATCTGTGGGGTGGAAGGGGTACTGGGGCCGCTAGACGCTGGGGACATAATTTGGAAACTTTTTGACGACCCAAGCCGTGAGTCCTTATCTGAGCTACATGATTTTTAGATTCTGTGGCCAGACTGCGAAATTTTTTCTCACCTGTCTTGGGCTACCAGTATCCAAGAGTCACTGTTATACGAGGGTTAGGAGGTAAAGCGTGTCTTATAAAGGGATTTTTGAACATACGTCGGGTTTTGGGTGGTATCTATCATGGTATCAGATGTTAAATCGTAGTAAGGTTTGTCTCGTTGGATTTCCTTGATAAGCGCCTGGGGTTTTGCACTCGAGTCATCATCACTTGGGTACAGAACGAGGTCCCATTTCGTGTTTGCCTTATCGTGAACCCGGACAGTGATAGATTCGTTGGGGGAGAGTGTGACATTGTGAAGATAGATCAGGTCATCCCCGTCATTTCCGGCGTACCCAGCGATAACTTCTAGGAGGGCCAAAAGAGAAATGCTTTGAAGCGTAAGAATTGAAAGTAGAGTAACGGAGACTGCGAGCTTACCAGAGAGCGACCCACATCCCTGCCACTGCAGATTACAAGACGAGGGAAAACAAAAAAAGCGCACTGCGCAAGCGAAGAATGAAGATGGCCGGGGCAGGGAAGAAAGGCGCGAGGGCAATAGATGGATCTTTATATGCACATGATGGTCGTCATGAACCCGTCCAACACGATCTTGGGCTCGCCCCAACAAACATATTTTTATATGCTGTGACCTACAAGTGCGATCACGAATCACGATGGATGTCGGAATCAAATCATGTTGAAGTGTCAGAGCCAGTGATGCGAACAAGTTCGAAGTACATACAAAGTTGTTCCCACGATTACAAGAACAGCTTATAATATCACAATGCGGTAAGTAGGTAAGCGACAGTGGCAATGCAGCATCTCGGCAAGACTGCGGGCGCATCAAGCACTATATAAAAATCTAAAAGGTATACAATGAACGTCCCCTCATCACTCCCAGGCCACCCTACTCCCAGGCCTTCTCTTTGTGTCTGTCCAAATCCATCCAATCGTCCAACCCGAAAATGAAAGGCAGTGCCGACCACATCTCTTCTGCGAGAGCTCGCTGACGCTGAAGGAAAGCAGGGTGGCATGTTTTGCAGAAACCGTTGTCGATGAGGTATTGGTGTTCACGATAAAAGTCGAGGTAACAAGCGACAGTCCATGCAGTGATGATCTCGGGTATCTTCTGTCTCGTCACTGTGCACTTCCCATCTCCTTGGCACTTCTCTCCCTCTTCAGCACTCCCTGAGCCTCCCTCGGGCGGAGATTGTGATAGGCCTACAGAATACCTGTTCTGCATCATCAAGAGCTTCTCCCGGCCCAAGAGGGCGCAACGTTGATCGTCAGAAGTCAACCGGAGCTTCTGGCCGCAAAAGTCAGCGCCCTCAATCGACTTGATTAACGGGTGACTGCTGATGCAGTACATAATGGAAGGAATGATCCATGGCAGGTCGAATTCTCGTGCGAGTTGGAGGGCGGCGAAAGGGGTGTTGTCGACAGGGGGTATGGTACGTGTTTTGTCACGTTTATGCCATGCGTCAAGGGAAGTCGGGAATGTGGCAGCGAGGTGCTGCAGGGCTCGTCGTCGGAGGTATTGTACGTCGTATTTTGTGCTCAGGCGGAGCACGCCCGCCACGATGCAGAATTCGGTTTGAGCAGGAGGAGCTTCAAAGTACCTATGATGTGTGATGTGTGACAAAAATGAATAGACAAGATTAGTACCGCGGAAGTCGGAGTGGGGGTAGCAAAGCCGGAGCAGTGAATTTATGATTGGAAAGTGTCAGGGACTTACCCAGAGTCAAAAATCGCATTCAGGAAGAAACGAACATCCTGTGTTGAGTCGTAAATCCGCACGACGGGGCAGTTGTCGTGGGTGAAGTTGCCTTCTAGTGGTGGGGGAAAGGCTAGCATGTCTTTGAAGACGGACGACCGAGCTGCGAGGAGGCCACTGTATACCCGGAAGAGAGCATTGTCTGTTTGCAGAATGAGGTTTCCGTCCTCAAACCAAACATCGTCCCGTCTCAGCTCGTCCAGTTCCGGAACGGGTGTGATGGTAGGGTTGGGTGATGCGATGTACATAGTCGTGGCAGGAAATTAAGCAGACGGGCGTGCGAGGGGAGAGAATAAAAGCAAAACCAGAAGAAAAAGCGGGGTATAGTATTCGAGAAATTTTTGACCCTCGAGGTGGTGGGTATCCAGAAAATTGTCGGGTCCTCAGAAAGATCGGCTTAAGTTGCTTTTAGCAGGACTTCGGCACGTGTCCGGCTTGACCGAAAAGGGTAGAGTGAGCTGGCGCCCTGACTCGGAATTCAAGATCCAGTCAGATCCGTGCTTCGCTAAGATTCTCGCTGCTAGAGCTCATTCACACATCCACTCTCTTTTCCTTGCGCAGGGCGACACGATACCAGGCCATGCCTGCCCCCCCACTTCTCCAACTTTGGGCAGCTACAGTTATCGGCTATCTCTGATTTAGCCGGAAATTATAGCTCTCGCCGCCCCCGGATGTCTGGACCCCGAAACAACAACGCCTGCAATTACTGTAAGATCCATTAATCGAACACCAAGAGTTGTCAGCCTGACCGAACAGCAGGGCCCGTCATGAACAACAACAGGGTGGGAGACCGCGACCAACGAACAGCAGCAACAAATATGATAATAAATATTGATTATCATATTGTTTATACTCTGTACCTGTTCTATCCGACAAAACTAGTTCTCATTCTCGATGTTCGGGCCACAGAAAATCACCATTTTTTCGAAATTTATTATAAATGAATTTCTGTGATATACATATTTTGGTTCAGCTCGAACAATAAGGGGACTTCTAGCAGTGACTCCGAGTCGACCGAACAGGAGAAGCCTGTTTTGTGACGTGACTTACCGTTCGACTAATGGAACTCACAGTATGCTTAGTCCCTCTCTTAGAGTTCCTCTTACCAAACTCAATGCACGCGCATCCTTTTAATTTTTGAACGTGGCATCTCTTAGAAACTCACCCCAACTCGTGGTCCCAACGTGAGACAGCGAACCCGATCCCGGTAGCAGCAACTTTGGCTAGCTTTGGCCTCTCCTGGAAAAGACCTTCGTGAACATTTTTCCTTTCATGTGCGAACGGTTGTCATCATTTAGGTCGAAAGTTTTGGCATATCATATGTTGCACAGCCTTCTGCGGCTCCTAAATGATCGCCACGACGACACCTCACCAGCCTTCACCTTTAGCCCGACCAGGCCGCTCCAGGCCGCCGTAGGCCATGGAGCTTCGATCGGCTTGAGGGTCGCACCGGAATGTCGCCGTCGTTTGGTCTTGGACGTAGGCATCCTCCATCACCGCCCGCCCTTCATCCTATTAATTACTAGCTATGTGCGCTGGATTACGACTTTCATTACCTTGAAATTCGTGGGTCCTGACGTCAAAGTTTGTCTCAACTGACCTCTGATTGTCCACTATATCCTCCTATGGTTGTTGAAATCCCACAGCACGTGCGCGTTTCATGACCTCACACATCGACTCATAGGCCCCACTTGGCCCCAAGGAAGAGGCTATATTGCTGGCAATTTACGACCCACAATGCCCAACTATCAACGACTACTTTCATCATGTACACCGTACGTCGTTTGTCCTATTTCATTTTCCAATATTCAAATTTCCTTGTTCATAGATCACTAACGTCCTTGTTGACTATCACTGTGGCAATGCCAATTGTGGATGTGGCGACAAGTGAGTAGATCGTCTGCCGTTATATCATACTCCGCTGACGCGATCGCATGTTTAGTTGCAAGTGCGAGGCTGGTAACTGCAAGTGCGGAGCCAAGTAGACGACCTTGTTGCCAGCGTTCTTGACGTCTTGTTCGTGTCCCACATTCAAGACTTGACTATGATAATTCTCTGTAAATCTAGTTCGTTCGAATGTATGTTATGAAAGCCTGGACCCGACCGCTGATATTGTTAAGATGGCGTCCATAAGTCCGTGTTAGACACTGTTTTTCGAGCCCTTCATCTAATTTATCAACCACCTGCTCTCTCTACGAGCCCCACCTTCAATACCAATTAAGATCGTTATCCAAATTTGTCCTCTTATGGGCGCTGCACGCTGTAGGTGTCGTCTCCGTAGGCGAAAATGGCTTGATGGCTTTGACCGCAACATCCACTATGCACATGTATCATCCTAGAATCAAATCTTTGAGTATGCATTTTATAGCGGAACACAAGTATACGCCTAATAGTTATTACGGACATTCGGAATCGGATTAAGACGAACCGCTTGTTGTGTTTTGTGATCGCGCCCTTGTTCTAAAATTGAGTTTTGCACAGCAACATACCTTCTTGCTCCATTTCGGGTATAAAGTTGATGGTATAAACGCTTTTGAGTGTGATAGTAATTTAGGCAATTAGGGTGTCATGTTAGTTGTCGTCATTGACATAGCGTGCCACTTGAAATAACCGTATCTTGGAGACTTCAAAGGTGAACAGATTTGATGTTCAGAACATTTCTGGCGCAATGAAAGATTAGAATCTTTGAGTACCCGAACTTACCCGCTTTGTTCTTCCGACAATACTTATTAGTATCACGAATGAAAGCAGACGCTTGGCCCATTCTCTGTAATCAATCACGGTAATCATGTTGAGAATGGATAATTCGACAGCGTTCTCTGTTTGTACGAGCTAATAACTGGACTCTGTGCTCTCGCTCAACGAGTTCTCGGAGATCAAGTGAGTCTTGCAGACGGTGATTCTATGAGAGGATAATTATAGAATGGTGAGTACGAAAAAAATAGACACGCTTCCGCCCCCGGAACTCGATCCCTCGGCCGCTGCTACCCCGGCCCATAAGTGATATGTCTCGTAAGAAGCCCACCCTATCTTGTGTCAGCCCTGAGCCAACACTTCTTCTTCCACTTTAAGCAGTTAGTTCGTAGGGAAATGAATAGGTTAGTACCCTGCCGTCATCGGCTAACAGAACTATATGAGCAGGCTGTACAAAGAGTTTCTTCATCTCCGCTGATGTCTAGATCCAAGAGCACTTTATGGCACGAGACATACTAGGTGTGGGGAAGGAGTGGTTTGGTGGTATGGGGTGAGAATGAAATGGTGGCGGTCTCTGTGAAAATCTTGGACTGCGTTTAATAGAGAGGTGATCAGGGACCACTCGCACGACTGTGCAATGAGGTTGTCACTTGCTGATACTTCCAGGCGCAGTTGTTAATGTCGGCGGAGGTACTGGAGAAGGGTCTGTGAAGATGAGGGATACCGGCCCTCTTGGGTTGTGTGTATGGTGGTAGTGATGTACCGTAACCACATCTGGATTAGTGTACTAGAGAACAATCCCATCGCCGACTTGTGGGCTCTTATGCAGAGGTTTGTGGACTCCACTGAGAATACCGTGTCGAGTTCAGGATCCTGGTTCCCGGTTCCCCAAAACCATGAGGTGTTTTTCCCTGAGGGCCCTGAAGCACTAACAGGGACATACTCAGACCTCCAACCGAAGGCTATTAGATTCCGTGTAACCAATGGATCCGATTGGCTCGCATAATCTACTGCTAGCTTATTGTTCAAGTCCTTGGAGGATAATGTATGATAAGTTACATATGTGCCGCGATTGATGTCCAGTGAGTATAGACGACGGTAGTACGGTGCTGACTACGACCAGTCCGCACAACCTCCGCTCATCACGGTTTTCGACATTGTGTCTGTTCCAATCTTACTCACTCGCGGGAAGGGGATCCCCAGTAGTACTGGTAAAAATATCTGTATTGCACTTCGTGATAACATTAGTGGAGGTTAATTCTTCTCAGCCACCATCAGCGAATATTCCGAGATACGGTCGCGGGAGAACTTGCACCTGAATCAGAGTTTTTTTCTACAGCACCGCAAGGCAAAGAGCGTGTACATGGAATGGATCTCGGGAGGACATAGGAACTAGAATGGTCAAGTGTTCCGCACTGAACGGTGTTGGTTGTTAAGTCCGCAAGTAGGCTATCGGAGCCGATGCGGTGGTACTTGGTTATATGCCGTTTTCCTACACCGTATGCTGGGGTTAGTATTAGTACGGTTAAAAGGTATTGGATCGTTTCTACGTCTGTAAGCCCGCGGAGCATGTTTTTCTCCTGAAGATGTGGGCTAAGTTGCACACGAATTCTCCTTTAGGGCTACCTCCCGGTTGTCCATAGAGAATCATGAATTATCACTTAGATGACGAGGGGTAAGAGGACAAAGTTTGAAGCTTTTCATCGGACAGACAAGTGAGCCCAAGGCATCTCGTATATGAGTTCGGCCCGATTCAGACAGCTGGATAATCGACATATCATACCTCCCAACAAGTGGGCTGTAGATGAGCTCTTCTGCGAGTGACGCTCATGTATCCACTTAAACACTGACCTATCCCAGGGTTCCCATACACCTAGACGTGTCCCTAGTTCTCGTGGATGGTCATAGTAGTACCAATTCTGAGTGGTCCGTGCACCAACTCCAGACTGGGAGAAATGGATGGGTAGACAACCACTTATAATACATTTGTATTCCGAATGTGCGAATGTACAAGTTCTTAGCTAGGCACCCAAAATGTCTCGCATTTATTTGCTGATAAGTATTGCATTTCTGCCAGTTACTGTATCTATGAGTTGTTTTAATCATGTTTGAGCTAATCAAACACTTCCCAAGAGGGTACTCGACAGGGTTGGAGGGTTCGTACAGAGACGCCTAGGTCCACGAGAAACATCAGATCGCAGGTGGCTTACTAAAGTCCACCTGGCATACCAATCATGATCGAGTACACAAAAGAGAGGCACCACAGGCGATCGACTGGTAGTCTCGTCATCAAATGATCCATTGGGGTCACGCAAGCAACACGGCCAGCCAGATACGCACCCTCTGACTAGAGAAACTCCATCGATGTCGTGATGTACACACCACCAACAATAGCTCAGTGACGAATGGTAGGTGATGAAATCCAGCACTATGTCTAAATGCATCCTAGGAGTGGGGAGAAGAGGAGAGGGGAAGGGAGAGGGAGGGAAGACTATGACGTCACGCTAATTACTCTTAGACACTTGATGTATTTTGATGACGTCGGTTTATCATCACTTGCAGCTTTCGCCACTTGAGCCCCTTTCCTTTATAACCTTTTGCATTCAACGCCAAAGAGTCTCCACTACCATCCAATAACCCATGTCTCTTCCACACGCAAAGAAAGATATTAGTGAACACCCCGCCAAGGACGCCGTTACGGCTCCTGTTGACAGGGCCGACAAAGACCGCGATGTCGGTCGAAAGGCAAGTATACTATCTCTGAATGCATTGTGTTCATAAACTAATATGTCGTGGATTAGATCCGTCTCTATGGAGCCATTGAAGCGTTCCGTCAGGGTCGCCTACCGACCAACAAGCAACTAGATGACGGTCTTCAATACATTCGAGACAACGAGCCTGTTGAGGTCGAAAAATTGTCTCCAGACGGCCGAAAACTCATCAGTGACACACGCGATATCATCAATACCACACGTTTAATTTTGCAAGAGAAGAACGCCGATGAATTGTTGCAGAACTTTGTATGGCATACGAGGGATATTGACCGGGACGCTATTGCACCTGGTGATGTTGAACAGCGGTTACCTGTGGATAAGGAAACTGCAAGGTCTGATAGCCAGCAGGGTACGTGATTGCTGCCGTCAGTATCACGCTCTATCATAACTCACATAAACTCTTTCCAGCTGTTAAGCATTTACGTACTCTTTTACACATTGTCCTCACCAACTCGGAAGCTCGGAAGCTCTTCTCTGACTTTTCTGTTATCGGACGCGACCTTCTCTCCAAATCAGCATCCAAGGCTGCTGAAACTCTCGCGCCTTCCGAAGAAGCTCTCCGACGTGCTGACGAAGTTGGTCCGGATAATGAATTCGTCACTGAAGGTGGTCGGCGCGTAGGGCCTGAGGAGACTCCTGTCCTTGAAGCCCGAGTTCCCGGCACAGACTCGACTATTCGAAGGCACCCCCATGAAGATGAAGCTTTTGTTCATACCCAGGAGGGCGAACGGCGGCCCATGAGCGATGTTCGTCAGGAAGCAACAACCCGTGCAGGAGACCTAGTCGAGGAGGGTATGAGGAGAGGAGACAGGGTCGGTGACGAGGCCCATTCTCGTGCTCGTGGCCATGTTGAGGATATCCAAGAAGCAGAGCAGCCTGAGGCAGAGGCACGCGCAAAGAAGACCGGGTTTATGGGGAAGATGAAGGATATGACGGTGCGTCGTATAATTCTCCTGCCATTCCAGATACTGATGGAATGAATACACAGCAAAATTTCACTGATCGTATTCCACCACAGCACAAGGACAAAGCCCAGGAACACTACGATCGTGGACATCGATTCCTCACAGAGGAATATTTCCCAGAGGAGAGGCGCGAGCAGTTCATTTTCCGAGGGAAGAAAGTCGTCTTGGAGTGTCAGAGGCACGATGATTACCAAGAGTCCATTCGTTGGCTCCTCAGTTATATCGAGGATTATGCCAAGCATGGTCGGCACATCGCCACCAATGGGCAATCTACTGGCAAGAGTGCCTTCAGTGTACGTTCATTTGAGTCTCATCAAGTCACATTTTGTTGAGCCATATCCGTTAGGAACCACGAGTTGACCTTTCCCTCCGCGAGGTCCGGACCTTGCTCGAGCGGTTCGCGAATAACACTTCTATCGATGGAATCATAGATGCCGCAAACGTCTTGATTGATGATTCCAGGCGAGATCCTGAGCTTCGTCGTTGGTTCAAGGATGTCGACGGGTATATCCGCAGGGTATGTTCTATCACAGGCTCTCGAGTATTCTCTTATTTACTTTGTCGCATAGGTCCTCCTTGAGCCAGGGTATATCTTGGACAAGGGCTGTAATCAGCAAGGAAGCGAGTTACGCGAGAGTGGTCGACGATTCTATGATGACAAGTATCGTTCCCAGTTTGACAACCTTTTCAACAACGTCAGTGCCTGGTTCAAAGCTATGGGCGAGGATCCGGTAAGCAATCGTATACCGTATCTCACATGTCTGAACTGACAACGGTGTATCAGCTGAACAAACAATTCGGAGAAGATTGGGCTCGACTCACCAAGGACCTCTTGTTTGACAGCGAAGGCAGTCTAAAATTCAAGCCCGAATTGTGGAATGACATTCGCAAAGTCATCCTGCCACAGGTTATAAAGAAGGCAAGTATTCGCTGACTCCTCAATCGTCCGTTCATCACTTACCTTTGTATCCTCTTCAGATTGGATACGTTCCTATTCCCCGTATTGAGTACACTGACGAGAGTCTTGACCTCGTCCTTGAAAATCTCGCACTCCAAGGCAGCAATTTGTTCCCTAACATCATCTCGCTCGAAGCACAGAATTATATCAAGTTCTCCCCCTATAATGCGATTGCCGATGATAACCGACATCGTATCACGCTTCATTTGGAGCAGATGCAAGCGGACATGCGAGACGTGGCATTTTATTATCGTATGAAGAGCGGGTTGAAGATGAAAGATTCAGGATTGGCGGATGTGTTACTTGGTGGACGTGGATTGAGCGTGAGTGTTTGGTGTTTATGACGATTTCCGGGATCGAGTGACTGACTGACATCGTTTTTCCTTCTACTTCTTTAACGCATTTATGGCACCTCCACTTGACCAATCAACCCCTTTCTCGTGACATGCTCGTCGTCTAGTCAACCATCGTTCTCCGCTCAACGACCCGTGACAAATCATCCGTGTTCGAAGTGGAAGATGTCCAAGTCAAAGTTGACTCGTTGAAATTCTCCATCCGCGACGCGAAGCACAACATCTTGTACAAGACGATTAAACCCCTGGCGACGGGGTTAGTGAAGAAGCAGATTCAGAAGGCGATCAAGGATGCCCTGGTTACCGGTTTGGAGTATATCGATGGGCAGCTTGTGACTGTTAGAGATAGGATGCAGACTGCGAAGGAGACAGAGGGCGAGAGTCGTACTGATGTCTTGAAGGAGGTATGTAGGGATTCTTCGTATTGCTGGACTTGTCAGACGTCCTGGCATCACCACCACTGATACGCGCGTTTTCTTTTCGTATCCCCTCGGTTGTGTGACGGTGGCTGACTATTTGCCGGTAGATGTTCCAGCACAAGAAGAAAGAAGCCGAAATCAAAGAAGGGGAAAAGACGTCGCAGTTCAAGATTGTTGCTAACAAGCGGGACTCGATTTTGGCGCCTGTCGGGCATCCGAGAGGATGGATTCATTTGACGGAAGAGAGAGAAAAGGCAGCCGTACATGGCACGGAGTGGCGTTCGGAAGCGTGAGTGGTTCATGTTATGTTCTACGGATTCGGCCGACTGATTTCGGAATATTTTCGGGGTTGTTACAGTTTCGACCTCGAGAATCGTAACCGAGATACCCCGGCTCCTCAGACTGGCACTACTACCGGCATCGCAGGCCCTGCGGCTACAGGGCAAGATCGTCGCAAGGCCCCGGGAGAGACACAACCATCAGCAAGCGGAGGTGCAGCTCCAATGATCAATACGAACATTCCTGGCCCTGAAATCGCCGGATCTGGTGATCGCGTTCGAGTTGTACAGCCTGCTCATCCCGACTCGGCGGCCGACGGCCATATGCATGGACATCCTGGACATTCACAGAAAGACCATCGCGAGACTGCAGTGATGTCTGAGCCTTCGACTCATACCCCCGGTACCAAAGACTCGGGTGCGGCGATGGCGAAAGAAAAGCTCCAGCAGCAACAGCGTGAGACCATGACGGGTGCTACTAGGCCCACGCATGTTAATTGAAGATATAACACGCCATGATTTATGATTTTTTGACGGACAGCTGGTGGGGGGAGTTTTATTCGGACGAGCAGAGAGTCGGAGTCGTACTATGCGGATGCAGAGATGTGTCCATTTATGTTTACTCTGGTTTCTTTAAAACCGCGTACTTGTATGAGTATAATGCTTTTGTAATTGTAGGTGCGGCCCTCCGCGCTTGTAGGGACCGGAGACTAGCTCTGTTGTCGGACTGGACCATACTGGACATAAATATGTTTTTTTACTTTTCCTCCACTTCGCAAACTGCCTCCCCTGACTCACTAAGTCCTTCATGGGTGTCAATAATTTGCCACCCGACATCCTTTGCAAAAATTTCCGGCTCTTCACCACAAATGTAATGGAGACCGCGTCAGTACTTTATATCAAGCAGATGTTCGTCAATCAGAAACATCACTTTCAAACTAACCACCTCCTTTGCGGTTTTGGGTCGGGCCATCTGGCGGTAAATTGCTGTTCTTCGGCCTCTGTCAAAACAGCAACCAAACATCAAGGAGCCACCATGTAGGCTGATTCCGACATGCCTCATCACTGTGTAGGATGGCTTTGGAACGGAGCCCCAATGAGACGTACGGCGATCTGGCCATCATGTCGCGTTCAAATAGTTTATTGAATATGGGCAAAAAGGTCTTCACAAATATTAAAGCGAGTGGGAAGTTGAAAGTGTGTGCCGTTGCTTCTACGTTGCAGAACTTGTGCGTCACGGCTCCTGAGTGAGTCATGATATAAACGTCTTCTACAGCCTCGTGCTCTACCTGGACTGTTTAGTCGAATTCATGGCCCTGGAGTGCTCTCGGAAAGCCATAAAAGCTCTAGACCTGATACTTCGTGAAGGAGACCCAGAGACATGCTTTGAATTCGTACCCCAGGATGGTCGACAACTTGCGTCTGACTGACATTACAGGTTTCGAAACCAAAGCGGTATGGTTGGTACAACCTTTCCAATATAAGGTCGGACATCCTAATAGTCCTTAGACAAATTCAAAGAGGGCCAAGTCGGGTTGAAAAAGCAAAAAGCACGCCCTACGCATTTTCCCGAAGACCAATGCATCCCCGATCCAAAGGAGTAGATTTTAGTGACCTGGAAAAAACCAGGACAAGAGTTTAAGTTACACAGTTTTGCCGTATCGTTAATAGCTTGGTTCAGGGAAAGTTCGACCCAACGATGATGCAGGACTCTGAAGAGAAGAGTTATGCAGGTCGTGTGATACCAAATAAAGCTGCTCCATTGCCTCTATTGCGTTAAACAATGTTATGGCACATGCTTCCGCACAGGAGCCAGAGATAACTCGACCGTCATAGAAAGACGATGGAAACGTGGGTGACAAGTTGTGGAAATATGTCATGAAGAAGGCGTGACAGGACAAGTGGTAGCCTATGTTTCGAATATATGCACGAAGACACTTTTTCTTTCTTGTTTTCTAAGACGAATTGAATTCAGATTTCAAGGCGGAACGTGGTGATGTCAAAGGCAAATAATGGACCTTGATTCCGCAGTTTGGGGTAGTTATGGTATGCTGCTTGTGGCGAGAAACCATAGAAATGCCCTGCCATTCAAGCTTCGCTAAGCGACTGTAGTTGGCAACAAATGTAGTATGCCGAAGTTCAAAGCGCCTCAGCACGGCGACGGTACTCCTCCCCTCGTTTTTTCCTACGGAATCACCGTTCTATTTAATTTTCGCCAGCTCATGAATTTTAATTAGAACCGACTCACAACATCTATATCCAGCATAATGCTACGGCCTCCCATCTGTTCGGGTCGATTATGGTAACATATGTCTTCAGCGTATGATACATCGCAATATAGTGCGACAGCATATGGTGATCGTTACCATATTACGCTTTATTTGGAATAAATGCAAGCGGGTATGCGGAATGCGACTTTTTTTTGTCTTATTGCACGACAAGTGGGTTGGGAGTTGACGGGTTCGGGACTGCCGGATTTAGTACCTGGTGGACGTGGATTGAGCTTCAGGAAGTAGTGTTTATGATGATTGCCGGGACCGAGTGGCTGACTGACTGACTGACTGACTGACATCGGACCTGCTCCTTTGACCTCCTTTGACACGTTCATGACGGCTTCAACTTGAGCGCTGTCTTGTCATTTGATATGATCATTATCCACTTGATTACTGTCTTCCTTCGCGACTGACTGAAAGGTATATCTAAGTTAGCCGGTTTCTGTGTCCTATAATGGAGGGTGAAGAGCGGAGACCTGAAAGTATTTGGTCATTGTTGAGAATACGCTTGGAATTAGCGAGGGGAGGGTTACATATGTGTTACTCGAGTGCGTCGTTTATCACTATGGGATTTGTTGTGATGTTGGATTGGCTGGGTAAAGCTAGATCCAGCTACTCACCAGATCATTGAAATCTCGATGCTTCCCTATTCATTCTCTCAATATTTCTCATCGATTTTCTGAATGATATTCAAGGACTGAATTCTTCTCCGTCGTAGTGATACTGCCGCTATTTAATTGTTGAAACAAGCTCTTCGATACCGAGCTTCGATCGTGGGGGCGTTATGCAACCCGGTGAATTTTCTTGCCGTAGCGAACAAACGACCGCTAAACATTTAGAGCTTTCTTTAATGCACACTATGATAATCTGATCTAGTAATGTGGACCACTAAGCGTCTCTCTCTACTCTGAAGCCGCACATCGAGAGTAGAAGCATGGCACCTCATGTAAACAACAAACTGAATCCCGAGTCTACTTTTGGAGTCTTGACGAAGTGAATGATGATACCATTTTTTGAATTGAATACATACCGGTGACTTAAAAGGTATCGGCGGGAGGCACTGCTAAACCCCGCTAGCGCTAAGTGATGTGTGTTTAGGTCGCTCGGGTTAATTGAGTACACGCGATGTACGCATCAAAATGTGCTTGGTTGGTCTGGATCAGAAGTACGAGGAACGCGGTCTGACCGGGTAATTAGTTTTGTGGCTGAGATCCCGAAGAGCCGGTGGGGTGAAGTGTGCGGTATGTCAAGTAAGTGAGTAGTAGAGCTCAAGTTGAGAATGTTAGGTGCTTCGTAAGGAGCTCCCATGGGCTATGGTGATGAAACCTCAATTGGTCGCCAGTGGGAAACAAAGGGGAAAAAAAAGGATGGGATGTAAGAGAAGAGTTATGTAATGCCGCCCTATTTATTTTCTAGTAAGTAATTCATGGCGGGGTTGAATTGTTGTTGTGGCTTGAAGCGGGGAACTGAGAACGGGGGTGTGGGATCGGCGGAGGGGAGAGATCATGCCGAGTGTTGAGGATTGGATTTTTTTTTTCAGGCGAGTTTGGAAAAGAAGCAGGTATCGACTGATATTTAGAGTGTAGAATTTCATGGGGCAAGGCGTGATAAGATGAGCGCAGTTGGAAGGATGGATCATTTTAATTAAAGAACTTCCATGCACATTTATTTTTGAACGACAGATTCTAGAAATTAGAATATCGGCCACATGTTTTCGCCATTCGGAAGAAAGCTTCCATGACCCCCACCGCAAAACCTTCGCTGAGTTTTAAAATCACAATTTAGTGTTTTTTTTAATGATTGAGTGTATGATGGATCATCTATCACTTCAAAAGGGTTTTTGAGATGGGCGTCTATAACGGCGGCCGGGGCTCCATTCCGTGACAGGTGTCGTTTTTTTTGTTGTCGTCGGTAACAGCGCGCATTCCGCCACTGTCCTACTAGATATGTTGAGATTCATATATATGTATAGTGGGGTCTTTGTGTCTTTTTGAGGATAGTATACCCGAGCTCCATTTTAGGGGATTGAGTGAGGTGACGAACGGTATCTGGGTGTCCGTTTGGACAACCCAGTTGTCATGTTTTGCCGAGTGTGAATGTGAGGTGTTTGACTTTCCGAGGTGTGGGTGAATGCTGTTTCTGATGGAAGGATTGGGCTACTTGGGGGACCTACGAGTGGTTACGAGGGGCGGATACGTTACATAGCCTACTGTAAACGTACGAGGAGAGTTGACTCGCGTGTTATATATCACCGACGACGAGGATGGATATTCTGTGTCGAACGATGATACGAAAGAAGGTATATCAAACCGGAGGACGGAGCAAAGTTTAGTGCGAACACTATATATCATTAGCATTGACTAGATTTAGTGATCGGCGTCTAAAATGGTACTTTAGGGAGATGACACTCGGGGTAACGTAAAATGAAAACACCCCTCGAGGTAATTACTATTACAGAAAAAACGAGCCTTTGAAAGTTACAGGGTGTACGTGTGTGGTGTACCGGCAAGTGTAGTGAAGGCTCCGGACGTCTATTGGGGGCGTCAGAGTGGGTGCTTCGTGGCAAAAGGGAAGACGGGAGACGTGGCTTTTGACGTTGGATGAAAGAAGCCGAATCTTTCTCTTGTTCTCGCTGGCCACAGCATAAACGATGTGTCTGTATGGGGAAGGTCGACCTCCTGGCAGATCTAAAGGAGCCACCAATCTTTTTGTCCTTGTCCCCCTTTCGTTGTCCTCTGTCCGGAGGTGTCCGGTCTTTGGAATAAATGTTACCCAGGCGGTAAAACAGCGGTGTAGTACAGAACGGCAGGCAAAGTGTGCTCCACACGTATTGAACGGGAATGGCGAGGAGAGATCTCACGCCTTTACCACTGAGGCAGGGCCGTGTAGGTTCCCAGGGCTGGGAAGGGAGAGAGCCGGGGATGGATTACGTTTTGGAGCGTGGGAAGATGAGAGATGAAAGGGGGGTTGAAATGGACAAGGACCCAGCACTCAACTCGTTCTGGCTGTTTTCTGTCAGCCCCCTTACCCTCCTCTCTCACCACTCCCAATGACCTTTCTCTCCAAGCTCTGGCGCCGTCGTCCCAAGTTTTCCAAATCTCGCAAGATTCGTCTACCACAACTTCCGCCAGAGATATGGATGCAGATTCTACGATTTGCAGCGGAGGATGATTTTGTTGGGCCTCATGGCGATCTTGGCGCTTCAGTATCCTTCCTCGACGTCTCCTCGTCCCATTCGGACCTCCTCCGACGCCTCACTGCATATCGCCTCTCTCTCAAGACACGGGCCGTGTTGAGTCGAGTGTGTCGTGGATGGCATGGGATAGCGCAGGAGCTCCTTTACGAGTTTGTCTGGGTTTCACGCGCCCGGCAGGCCAAAGCGCTTGCAGCGACAGTGGTGAGCAATAAAGAGCTCGGCACGACGATCCGGAGGCTGCACATTGAAACACCGACGTTGGAGCGTTGCGACCCCGCCGATCTCCGCACCATCATCGACAATTCTCCTCGCCTCGCCGCTTACTCTGACTATCGCTCCATCCGCCGTCAGCCCCATTCCTCCCCTGACCACCTCCTTTCCTCTCTTGCCCGCCCCGGCAACAAACTGAAGCGGCTGTCGTGGACTAATTATGACTATGATACGCGTGATCAGTCAGGCTGCATTTCGTTCTTCCTTCGCCTGTCGCCCGCGCTTGGCATGGCCGCTTCTGATCTCGACTACCTCGAGCTCTCACTCTGCGCTACTGATCTCGTCTCACCTACTTTTCCTTCCATATTCCCAAATTCTGCCGTCGTCTCTTCCGGTGCTTCCATTCCCGTCCATCTTCCTGCCCTTCGTACCCTCAAACTCACGCTTGATAACATCACCTTTTCCGTTCTTTCCCAATGGGACATGCCCTCTCTCAGGAATATTTCGGTTCTGTCGACGGATTTCTCGTATACGGGCGATGGCTTTGCAAAGTTCTTCCAGGTTCACGGGCACAACATTGTCCAGCTCGAGCTGGGCCATTCAACCGGCGCGATCGAGGAGCATTACCTCACTACCCCGCAACATACCCATCACCTTCCCAACCCTTCGCTTAACCTCGCCGACTGGTGTCCAAACCTCCGCGAATTCATCTGTAGCGCCGATGCTGAATGGAATTGGCAATCACCAGACTGGATCGCACCACACATTCTCCTCCCTGCCCACCCAAGCGTCGAGCTTATCGGTATACGCGACCTGAACAAACGCCTCCTCGATGATCTCGATCTCTACCTTACACGCCATTCTTCGGGTTCATTCTCATCATCCATCCTCCCGCCATCCTCAAATCACCGAGGCCCGTTCTTCCGCCTCGCAGAACAACTTGGTTCCTTATTGCGTTCTGATAACTTTCCAAAATTACGTGTGATTCGTGATATGAGTTGGGAAAGTGCTACTATGCGGAGGTGTGAGAGGATCACGGTCCCAAGCGATCATATGATCATCGGTGGTGGTGATATGTGGTGGGATGATATCGAGATGAGCAGGGACGATCAAGCGGATTTTGGGAGGGCCTTGGTCTCGTTTTGGAGGACTGTCAAGGAGAGTTATTGTATGCCCAAAGGCGTGCAGTTGCAGGATTGGAGAGGTGAACCTGTCGTGGTGGCAGGCGTGTGATGATCGTGTTTTATTATTCTCGGATTTTTTTTCTCTTTTACTTTTTCATTCTCGGCAGCATCTTCAGCATCTTGGAAACTAAAATTTTTGCAACGTGTCAGGATTTGTTATTTCTCTCTCTATATCCGCATTTCTCCCATCCCCACATCTCATCGTCTTGTACTGCTTCATCTGCGTATGCTCTATGGACATCGTTTTTTTTTTCAACTCAACCAGCCCTACCTGTTGTTTATCGTCCCTCGTGCCTCGTGTCACTACCATTGTTGACTTCTTCCCCAGGGTATTTTTACCCTCCTTCCTTTCATTTAGTCCTTTATTCATGTCAACGACATCGTTGTCGTCATTGTTTTTTTAGGTTTGTACCCTTGAGTCGGGTCTATAGAAAAAAAAATATTGGGCGCGTTACGGTGTAGGAAGGGGGGTTTTTATATACAAGCTAGCATTGTTTTCTTCACTTTATACCCTTTTCTGTTTCCTTGCATTTTATACAAAAATCAATACATGCAGCTCTGGTAACGATACTCTTGAGCGCTTGAGTTGGCGGCAGTTTTTGACAGTGGGGATGTGTACGAGAGCAAGTGACGTGAGGCCTGAAGACACCGAGGGCGTGAGAAGGTGAGCCCGGGGTGTAAGTGTGATGGTCCTGCAGTCAAGTAGAGTTACTGTGAGAACGGACCACGGGCACTTGGCGTAGGTCTGTTTCGGCTGAAATTTGCGTTTAATTCAGTGATAGGGTTGCTCGTTCGTAGAGTTGAGGTTTTGTAACTGCAAGAGCAGGGTCAGTCTGCATACTGATCAGTTGATCGAGTGAATAGTAGGTAGGGGTTCCGAGGAAACACGGCAAGTTTTTGTTGGTTTGAACCTGAGTTGCGGCAGTTTCGAAGAGACAGTTCAGGTTTGAGCGGTGCCGGTACCACTTGATATACTCTATATATATACGGAGGTGACCCACTCTTTGGATAAAATGAATAAACGAGATTTTTTTTAGGGTTGATTGGTTGATGGGGATGGTTTATGTGATTTCTGTGCATAATGAGACTCTGGGCATCGCTCAATTTTCGAGTGCCGTGTCGCCGGCTTGAGGGGTGTGTGTGTGTTTTAGATCATTGAGGTTGATGTGTATCTGATGATGATATATATTGTGGAGTGGGTGATGTTTGTTTTGAAGGAGATGTTGGGGATACGGTGGTAATTGTGGAATGGGTTATCACGGAGAATATTCGGGATGTTCAAATCAATGGTCATTGCCGCATTGGCCGAAGGAGAGACCAGGATGAACGAGTTTAGCAAGCTCGAAGTGAGATGTCACCGCGGTCGCTTAGCTTGAAGCTTTGAAATATTCTAGTTCGCCATTTGTGTATACCCCGAAATGAGTTGGGGGCTAGAGACGTGAATGGAAATTGTTTTCCAAATCTGGATATTCTTTTGTACGGAGAATGGCGAATCTAGGTGTTATTGGAATGTAAGGTTTAATGTAATGTTTTAATACAGGAGAGTGTGCCGTTTGGGGATTTAGTGTTTGCCTCGAGTTGATGAGGGAAGGAAGATAATGCTAGGGCATAGGGTGTGGAACACTTCTGATGTAAGTTAGTTCTGCGCTCGTCATTGGAAGTGAATGAAGGACTGCTGAGTATATTAAACCTGGTGCATCCGTAGTCTGGTGGGATACTGATGGGCGGTCCGAGCGCAGCATTCGGGTTCGGGTCGCTAAATAGGAAACGAGGTTCGCTCGGTACCTCCATTAGCATACCGAACACTATGGCGTCATCCGCGGATGTCTCTTTCAGTTCTTCTGTCGCGGCCAGACTTGGGCTCAACGGGTGGAATTCCCGATCCATGACAGGCAACTATGACGCTGGATCTCTTCTCCTTCCCAGTTATAATTTGAGCATCTGGATATTGTGTTTCCCGCTCGCTAGAAATGAATGAAGAAGTTCATGAGGCCTGTCAATGACGATTGTTGAGAGACACAGAAATCATAACCACTCGCGAACGAGCGCAGTCGAGTAACGATATAAGCTGTGATTTGTAGGGATAGGGCTGTTCCAGGCAGTGCATTGGCGGTGTTACTGGCCGAATACGGGGTATTCGTGGACGGGTGTCTCATGAGAACTTCTCGATATATGTATATGGCAGGACATTGAGTACTATCGGATTTGGTGGATTCTGGAATCACAAAAACCACACCAAGTGTGGATACTCCATTCATGGCTTAGATGGACAAAGATGCCGGTGTACTTCGAAGCGGTGTTTTCTGGAAATGTCCTTGGTCACTTGTTGCTTCACAGAAATCGAGAAGCATAAGAAGCCAAAAAGGGTATGCGGAAGAATGAAATTGGTACAACCTTTATCAAGGATCCTTGGAGAAAAATGATTGATTTTGAGCTGAACCGCTTACCTACATACAAGTGCATACGAGAAATGCTATCCGAGCAAGCGCTTCCGGGGCTATTCAAACGTCTCGGGTACCATGCCAAAGGTTGATGTGAAGGCCGGTAGCTCGGAATAGCATGAGATATCACAAACATTAGACTACAACGTTCAATACACTCGAGCCACAGGAGCCAGAATTGAGGCTGTGAGACACTTCTCTCACGCACTGCCAGTACCTTATGGTACGTCATTTACCGGACCACCGTTTCGATTGATCACCTATACTCTTGCCACCATGGATGGATCTGGAAAACTGAGTGTGCTCGTCACAACTTCTATAGAGCTGATCAAACAAGTGGAAGATCTTATACAGAAGCTTGACTCGTATGTCTCTCGCGGCTAAAACGCTGCCTGGCTCTGGTGCCAGCTTGGGGTCGTCTTTCTAGGCTCTCCATATTCCCCTGGGATGTATCTCCACCGCACAAGGAGAATTGGATAGTACTTGACAAGTTTTTATATGTTGGGTTTCAGGTCTGCGTAGCGTCTCTTCAGATGTCGCACCAAATCCTGGAGTATCTCAGTTCAACAACTCAAGCAGACGTGGAGGACAATTCTCAAGAGCTGGTCAAAAAACCACGAGAGGGAAGGATCAGCTTTTTTGAGGGGTTCTTAGACGAGTTCTTTCTTCCGGTAGCTATTTCCGAGCCGAATTTATCACAAACCAACGTATACTCCGACATCCAGGATCAAGTTGCGGTATGGTCTTACTTAACGAAGGCTTGTGAGATTGGATATGCGCGCTATTTAGCGGCCTCATCACGGAAAGGTTGGCATTGGAAACCGTGCAAAGCGAAGGAGCAGGCTCAATTTGCCAGAGATTCCAGAAATTCACAGACCACTTTCAAGAGGGCGAAGATGGGCTGAAAGACGACAATGCGACTTCGCACGTCGCATCTCTTGGGTCGGTTGGTGCGCAGAGTCGGAAGGGAGACGAGGAGACCAGTTGGATTGGTCGTTTTAGGTTGTATAATTGTATGCCATTTCTATTTTCAAGGACCGAGGTGTATACATACAATGCCGCCAAAATAGAAGACGAATCTACCCTGTGGGAAAGAACTGGGTACTTATCGCGTGGTGAAAGTCGGTTTTCCAGAGCCAAAGAACGGAATAGGGCTGTCAATTGGAGGCACGAATAAGTGGTCAATGTCGGGGCTCGAGGTTGAGAATTATAGTGCTGACTCCGATTGGACAACCTCCTGGGGTAATTCCAACGGATACACCACGAGCGATGTATCCGTCTTCAGTGACAGTTGTGGCTTCTGTGATTGCGCAGTCGGGTGGTTTACCAGGATCGCCATGAGTCTTGCGAAGATCACGGTGCCCGTATGTATGGTCTTGCGGCAACGGCGAAATCATCAATAACAACGCGTCAGGAATCCAGTATTGCACAAGGAAGAAAGGCATTTACCAAGTGGATAAATGCTAATCGGTAAATTAAAGCGTTCCAACCCGATTCGGATACCTCCTCATAAACAAAATCTGACTCCGGTCACCTATCTTTGTTTCCGACCATACAAATACACCAACGAATAGTTTGGAGATTGTTCCACTCGATGTGCTCAGCAATGGCCCATGAGACAGGGCAATGTCGTGAATCAGAACGGAATGAGGCGTGACGAGGAACGTGCCGTGGTGACAGACCCGACCAGCCAGTTTAGGGGTGTGGCTAGCAGGGAGTCTATAGCCGCCATGATCCTGAATCTTGACGATTCAGGGAGAGATATCTATTACTGAGATCGGAGGGGACATACCTCAACCAGCTCAGGATGACGATACCGCGGCTGCGTATTGGAACGTTGCCGCTAAAGGGCTGCGGTCCCGTTGATCTATGGATCATCATCGACAGCTCTCCACACCTCGCCGCCTACTTGGACCACCGCTCGATCCCCGCTGCTCCCGACCCAGCGACGAGCTCAAGCCCCCCCCACAGACCAGCTATGGAGTTAATACGTTCAATGAGTCAGGCTGCGACCCCTTCTTCCTTAGCGACGAGCATTATCCTATGTGCGGGGGAGAACGGGGTCGAGATCATAATGACCCAGTCGAGTCCGAGAGCGGAGACGATGAAAGGACGGTAGACATAAGCGGGTCAAGATTGAATGTCTGGGAAAACAAGAGAGCTTGGGAGTATATAACAAGCATGGCATGGTGCTTGGAGGCAGGTACAACGGTGATGCGCCTCCTCGTGTCAAGATAAAGCAGAGTATCCAGTGCCCAGAAGCGAGAAGGAACTAGAAAAATATAGTACAAGTTGTCATCAAGCTGGTCTCCGTCAAACGTCGCAGAAAGTCATAAAATTCACCAGCGCGATTTTGGTTGAGCTTCGCTCAGCAATCCTGAGGAGTTTCGTAGAATTCACAGAATATAAAGTTAGCGTCGGCAACCTCACAACCGAGAATAGACGATTGTTTGGCTGTATTTGTCTCAGAACATGTTGGTGACCCTTCCAGTAGAACGATGCCCTCGAGACGAGCCTGAGAGGCAAATTCAATACAAGTTTTCGGCTGTTAGGGAAAAATCACGAGCGGAGATACAATTTGAAGGTTGATCTCGTATCGAGGAGATATATATTGGTATGTGATCGCAAGTGTATGGCATACTACATGTGATATACTGCCGCCTGTTTCCACCTCTCTACTCGTGCTAACACAGGGCCATCAGCGCCTATACACAATGGGACGTCATTGAAAGAATTCAGTAGCTCAGCCTCTGCCCATCCTACGAGCCAAAAACAGTCATGTTCCTCAATTTTGGCCTTGCATTGCTCTGGAACATCAGCTACGCCGTTTTGCATAGTTGCTTGGTCAAGGAATCCAGTCTTCGCTTTTCCTAGCAAAATCTCCAGAACGGGTACCTTCATTACGACCGGGTCTTCGATAAGGGGTACGATATCCGAGTCTTCAACATCACGTAGGATTATGACCTTTAGCATATGCGGGGAAGTCGCAAGGTACCGTGATAGGTCAGGATGGACCTGCGGTCCGGGACGAAACTCCTTCCGATGACGGTCCACATGGAGGTACAGGATGGTAAGACTTGGGGCTATGAGTGCTTGAAATATGGAATCGCCGCTGATCTGGATATTCGTGTGGAGAAAGCGAAGGTTTGGGAGGGTGATCGTCCCTTCAGGTGGAGACAGGCCGGGACGAGGCAATGTGTTGTGGATTAGGATAAGCTGTAGATGTGTTATCGACGAGGCTCGACATGCTACTGTGAGCATAGCATCAATCGAGGCTCCCCAAAGATCGATGTGGGTGAGGCGGTGTAGTGGCAAACTGACCGAAAACGCCTGGACTGATTGTACGTCTTCGGATGACAGAAACCAGCCCAGTCGCTGCAAATGTGGGATAGTGGAGAGCTGAGAAATGATTCCTGTCGTGTGAGGTGCGCCCCAGGACCAAGGAGGGAGGATAATCGTGAGCCGACGTAGATGGATTGCATCTTTAAGTGGATATTTGGTAAGAATGGGCGCTACTGCGGTTCTTGATATGCTGGTAATATGGAAAACGGCTTCTCTCCAGCGACTTATTTCACGAGATAAGACATCCAATTGCTCTCCGAGTAACTGAACCAGACTGGCTTTTGAAGCGACACAAAGAACGAATATGTGTAGTGGTGCTTCTCTCGACCGATGCACCCATCGTTGCACAGTTTCGGGAGGAGGACATGGCACAAACTCTTTGATGTTTATCTTGATGTATGACCAAAACAGGGGTGTATGGATCATTAACGTATTCCAAGAGCGACATGTTGCACGGAGTGTTGTTCTTGTTTCAGATAGTGTCGTGATCGACGACATGTTTGACAAGTCAGAGAGCTCGATGATGTGGTGCGAAAGATTTACAAGGAAGATTTCCCGGAGTATATCATCTGGGATCGTGTCGAATGGTGCCCTGAATTCGTGAACTTCTGATGTCCGGATACAATAAACGGTAGTCCTCACATGATAAGTGAGTTTGGAGTAGGGGACTTGAATGATAACGAAATATTGCTATTCGTCATCTGGCGGAACGTGCACTTGGAGTCTTGCGCTAGCAATTGACCGAGCTCCAACAGGAGAAAGGCAGAACAGATGAGAGTTTGCGCTAACGTTGAACATGGTGGCGCATCGTGCCATCCTTCAGGCCTTCAGGGTGGCTGTGCTTCATTTTACGTGCACGCGAATAGTACTTGGTGAGGGATATTTTAGCAAACACTCTGAAGCTCGGCATGGGAGATGCTGACAGCCGGCATATTCCAGGCCCAATATAACATCAAATGTTCGTTAGCCGTCAAGAAGGCATCAAGGAGCCTGCGAGCAGAATGCTGGTGTTGACATGAGTCCGCTCATCCACATACAAGAAGCCGCGTCTTAGAGGGTAAGTTCTTCTAGACACTCAACTATCTTGGAACTGTTCGGAACAGTACAAAAAAGGATGTCAAAGTCAATTGCTTGAAAAGAGCATGGGAATGTCATGGCGATGCTGAGGAAGGATTCAAGGTCTCAAGCTTCTGAGAAGCTGTCAAGCTCCAAACCCCAGCCACAAGGCTGCGGAAAAACTCTCATGCACCGCTTTATAGTATATGTATCACCTACGTTCCCTTCCTTTCGATTGATCACCTACATCCTTGCCGCCATGGATGGATCTAGAAAACCTAGTGTGCTTATCGAAACCTCAGTCGAGCTAATCAAACAAGTGGAAGATCTTATACAGAACCTTGACTTGTATGTTTATCGCGATTCAGACGTTGTGTGGCGCTAATACCAGCTTGAAGTCATCTTTCTAGGATCGCTGGATTCCCCTGGGAGATATCTTCGCTGGACAAGGACCACTGGATGGTAATTGACAAATTTTTGCAAGCAGGGTTTGGTGTCTGCGTAGCGTCTCTTGAGATGTCGCACCAGATCGTGGAGCACTTCAGTTCGCCAGGTCGAGCGATTTCAGAGGACAATCCTCGGTCCACGTTGGATATAAGAGTGACAGATGATATGATGTCGATGGCCACGGCATTTAATAGCGCTCTCTTAGAGGTAAACACCTAATCTCCACTGAGACGAACAGGATTTTGACTTGATGCTATTTAGTTGCATGAGGGTGGGAGGCCACATATATGGCATACGGCTGTTTGTAAGCTTGCTCACGTAGTTGACCAACTACCATTTAATGTTAACCCCACCTCAGATGAGCGGTATAGGATCAGGTCTTCGTGTCCTCTGCAGACTGCTACCTCCCTCATAAATGCTTCTCACTCGCTAGATAAGAGCTGGCGAATTGCAATACTACCTGGAAATTCCGACATTCTGGAGTCAGTGCGAGAAGAGCTCGTAAATATATTTAGAGAACATACTATCCGAGTTGGTCCAACGTTCTATCCCCAGCTTGTTGATAACGTTCTGACTAGATATTGAAAGGTTCAAGCCTCAGCGAGCGAACTAAGGAAATATTGCTGGGGGGTTGTAAGTTCTCCCGCCAGTCTCGATGGCTTGTCTACAAGAAACCTCTGGAATGGTGAAGAGGAGTATTCTCCTGATGCACAGTATGCTGTTGGTCTCCTGGAGAGCTACCTTAGCAACCCACCCTGGCGTTACCATTCACTTGATGATTTGTTTGATGCCGATGCAATTTATGGCTTGAATCACATTCAGTCCTCACCCTTGATGTAAGCTCCTCCTCCAAAGCGGTGTACCCATCAAATTATGCCTCACACCTGCGACAGAGTGCTAATTCACGATACACCATCCAAGATAAGCTCTGTAGCATCAATGTATCTCAGATTCCTGGATCAAATGCGTGTCTCCTGCTCGAGTATGCTGGAGATCGAGAACAGATTGCATCACATACAAACTGCTGGCTGTTATGACTTATTACAGGACCCAGCTTCAACGCTCGGCTTTATGGTCCTGCATCGAGAAATCATCCAGAGCGCTGTTGAAGAGGCTCGGGCAACAGCCGGTTCACTTTTGTCATATCTGGACGAGGTATATGCACTATACTCATTACCAGTGCTGGAGACTAATCACATTGATTCTTCATTCTAGCTTCGCCAACACCCGGACATAAAGTGCCAAGGTGTTCCTGATGGATCACAAGGTGCACAATCCATTCCTGTACTAACAAAACAGCTCTTAGCTCATACAATTGGCTTTTCCCTAGGTGAAATTCCTTGTACTAAATGCATTTTTGACACCCTCTACGACCACTGTGAATTGATCCTTGGGGAGGTTCTTGGTGAAAGTCAACTGTTCTGGGTTACGTCGTTGCCTGCACAAACAGGAACAAGGAATTTATTCCCTGTGGTGAGAATGCTGGTCAAAGAACCTCGAAAGAGGAGGATTGACTTCTTCAAGAGGCTCTTGGATGAAGACTTTCCTCCGGTAGCTATTTCCCATTCCTCTGACATCCAAGACCAAGTCATTGTTTGGTCTTACCTAGTCTCGAGGGTGCATATGCATACAAACAAGCATTTTGTGTCGGCAATCTCATCATGGAGGGTCTGGCACTGGAGGCCTTGTAAAGCAAAGGAGCAGGCTGAATTTGCTGAAAATTCCAGAAAATCGCGGATGCGGTACGAGAGGGCGAAAATGGGGCTGAAAGACGAAAATGTGGGTTTCTCAGTCAAGGATCTCATGCAGTTTGGTGCGCAGAGTCGCAAGGGGAGAGGAAAAGACGAGCCAGATTGGTCGTTTTAGCCTTAGTGTAAACTAGTTGTATAATAGTATATCATTGTTTTTTTGTATAAATCAAGAACAATTTCGCCAGTCCCTTGTTGACTCTGGGCGACTGATAATTATTGGGTAAGGTATTTAGGCCATATCCACGTCATGATTACAACATGGAGAGCAGAATCGAGTGTTTAAGTACCTTGCATAAGCAAGATCTCGTTCAGAGACAACGATAACAAGATCGTGTTCTGGGCTCATTCAACAGTCAACTTGAAATACTGATCAATCAAGGGTGTTTGCAAGTTTAGTCTACGTATAATACAACTAATACTGGTAAGATCCGTCTTCGCGGGACAACGACTTATTAGAAAATCAGCGATAGACTGAAGAAGTGAGTATAGACGATGATGAACCTCGAGGGTAATTGTCAGGTGAGGTATTCACAGCGATAGCAGACTTGCTGAGAGCGGAGTAGTTGGTCCGTGTAGACGGCCCAGTCTACGTGAGGGTGTCAGAATTACGATAAAATCGAAGTGAAGTGCACGCATACTTTGGTAAGGCTGGTTGAATTTGGATACGTCAGCATGCATACAATGCTGCCAAGACTGCAGGCGAACATATCCTTCAAAGAGGAACCGGTCACTCCTGCAGTGCTGAGAGTCACTTTTCCGGACTCAAAGAACAGGGGAAAGTATCTATCAGATAAAACAACGTACCACAGGCTCGATAAAAATACCCCAAATACCAGGTTGACAGCCCACCCTTGCAACACCTCCGCCTAGACTTGGAATTGCTGCTCGAATGGTCCCTCTACAAGGCCACCTTAATGGTCGAACTCGCAATGTTCCTAATCCCGCTCTGCAAAGGCAATAAACCTTCTGGTAAATGTCCACTCGGAACCGCTGACGATCAAAATTGATTAAAGTGGCGAGCGATAACGCGAAAATAGTTGTTTTCGGGAGGGGGGGGGCATTTGAGCCTGCGCTGTCAGGCTTCGAGGATTGGACAAGGGCGATGATGCGGTCTGGGTTGATTGGGATGGTGAGGGGGCCGATGCGGTCTTGTGGGCGTGTTACAACCTGCGCGAATTGGATTTATGGTGAGAATGTGGCCTGCATGGAGTGCGGGTGAGGGTAAGTAGTAACGTGCGTAGGGCTGCGATTGGGGGGCACGAATGAGTGGTCAACGTCGTGGAGACCCTCGACGTAGGGAATTCTGGTGTTGACCTTGACCATGATCTTTTTGACGAGAACGATCTCATAAATGGCTTTAACTGATGCACTAGGAGTGATGTATCCGTCTTCAGCGACAACTGTGGCTTCTACCATAGCCTGGTCGAGTGGCTTACAGGGACCACCGTAAGTCTTGCAAAGTTTGTAGTACCTGAATGCCAAGGCTGGTGAGAACACTGAAATAAAATATGGAACATGTCAAGAGCCCGGTCGTTCGAAGAAAAGAATTCACGCACTCCATACATGTTTGCCAACGAGATTAGTCCTACAATATTTTATCCCTTCGCGATGTCCTTTCCAACATGATGCAGGTACCTCCTCGCGGGCGTATACAACCTTGCTCATCGATCTTCCACTTGTGTTCCTGAAGATATCTTATGTGGGCTGCGACGGCCTATGAGAGACGAAAAGGTATATCATGAGCCGGACTGGGGCGAGCAATACGAGGAGCGTACAGCAAGGACAGACCCGAAGCATCCGACTCCTATAGATCCTGACCACCCAACCTATGAACACAATCGGAAAGTGTATGAGAGCTTATGGCAGTCAGCATTCTAGATGGTAATCATTCGGTGAGGGGATGTCTACCGCTGAGATTAGATAGTACATACCTCGAGCAGCTCGTAAGGAAGATCCTGCGGTTGCGTATTGAACCGCCGACGCTGGGGTGCTGTGGTCTTCTCTGAATCATCATCGACAGCTCTCCGCACCTCGCCACCTACTCTGACCACTACTCGATCCGCCGCTAGCTCCATTCCTGTCCTGAACACCTCCCCTCGCTCGCTCGCCTCCTCAAGACGCTCAAGCATACCTCATGGACCGGTTGCGCCTACGATACACGCGACTCGTGGGGCTGCATCTAACTCTTCCTCAACCACACGCATTATCATCGATGTGCCGTGCAGGAACAGGTCTCGAGATTGTAATGCCCTCGTCGAGGCTGAGAGCGGAAACGATGGAAGGACTGTAGATACAAGCAAGTTAAGGTTGACGTTGAACAACTGGTGGGAATGCACACCGGAGAGCCCGTGAATATGTAAGAAGCATGATACAAAGCTCGGGTGCACATACGATGATGAGGGGCTTCCTCGTATACAAATATGGCTCATAGCCAATACCTGGAGCCTTATGCATTGCGCAGCGCGGGGGTTTTTAGACAAAGAACATCAAGCTCGAACGTCGCATCGACGTCACAACATCAGCTGAGAACAGATAGGTATTTGGCTATATTTGTTCAGAACTGGGTTCTAGATATTTGTGACCCTTGAGCGCTTGAACTCCTAGAAGGATACCCTCGAGATTCAACGCGGGTTTCGGCTGTTTGGGCAAACAATTCACACATGGTGGAACAACTTAAAGGTTGATTTCGCACTTCGAAGAGAAATACTGGTACCTGGTCGCAAGTGTACAATCTATTACTACTGCATGTGATATACCACCGCTTTTTTCCACCTCTCTACTCGTGCTAAAATAGGCCCATCAGCGCCTATACATAATGGGGTGTCATTGAAGGAAGTCAGCAGCTCAGTCTCTGCCTCTCCTACAATGCAAAACCAGTATTGTTCTTCGATTTGGTGCTGCATTCCCCTGGAGTGTCAGCTGTACCGCTTTGCGCAACTACTTGGTCAACGAATCCAGTATTCACTTTTCCAAGCAAAATCTCCAGAATAGGTATCTTCATTAGGACCAGGTCTTGCATGAGGGGTACGATATCCGATTCTTCAAGATCGCGTAGCATCACGACCTTCAGCATGTGTGACGAAGTCGCAAGGTACCGTGATAGGTCAGGATGAACCTGCGATCCGGGACTAAACTCGTTCCGATGACGAGCCATGTGAAAGTATAAAATGGTAAGATTAGGGGCTGTGAGTACTCCGAATCTAGAATCACCACTGATCTGGATATTCGCGTGGAGAAAGCGAAGGCTTGGGAGGGCGAGCTTCACTTCAGGGGGAGATCAGCTAGGACGAGGTAATGTGTTGTAGATTAGGATAAGCTGCAGGTGTGTTATCAAGGAGGCTTGACATGCTACTTTGACCATAGTGTTGATTGAGGTCCCCCATAGATCAAGGTGGGCGAGGCGTTGTAGCGGCAAACTGACCGAAAGCGCCTGGACTGATTGTACATCTTTGAATGACAGAAGCCAGCCAAGTCGCTGCAAATGTGGGATAGTAGAGAGCTGAGAAATGATTCCTGTCGTGTGGGGTGCGCCCCAAGACCGAGGAGGGAGGATAATCATGAGCCGACGTAGATTAATTGCATGGATATTTGGTATGAATCGGCGATACGGCGGTCATTGATATGCTGGTGGTATGAAAAACGGCGTCTCTCCAGCGGCTAATTTCGCGCGATAAGACGCCCATTTGTTCTTCGAGTAATTGATTCAGAGTAACTTACATTTTGAAGAAACGCAAAGCACACATAGGTATAGCGGTGCTTCTCTCGACTGACGCACCCATCGTAGCACGATTTCGGGAGGACATGATACCTGCTCTTTAATGTTTATCTTGATGTGTGACCAATACAGAGGCGTATGGATCATTCGCGTATTCCAGGAACGACATGTTGCACGGAGTGTTGTTCTTGTATCGGTCAGTTTTGCGACCGACGACATGTTTGACAAGTCAGAGAGCTCGATGATGCAGTGCGAAAGATTTACAAAGAAGATTTCCCGGAGGATATCATCTGGGATCGTGTCGAATGGTGCCCCGAGTCTCGTGAATTCTGATGTCTGGATACAATAAACATTTGTCCTCACATGATAAGTTTGGAGTAGGGGACTTGAACAATAACGAAGCATTGCTATTCGTCATCTGGCGGAACGTGCACTTGGAGTCTTGCGCTAGCAATTGACCAAGCTCCAACAGGCAAAAAGCGGAACAGATGAGAGTTTGTGCTAATGTTGAACGTGGTGGCGCATCGTGCCATCAGGCCTTCAGGGTGGCTGTGCTTCATTTTACGTGCCACCCGGTGAGGGATATTTTCCGAAGCTCGGAAAGGAAGATGCTGACAGCTGGCATACTCCAGGCCCAATAGAACATCAAATGTTTGTTAGCCGTCAAAAGGCATCAAGGAGCCTGCGAGCAGAATGCTGGTGTTGACATGAGTTGCTCATCCACATAGTATCAACTGATACAAGAAGCCGCGTCTCAGAGGGTAAGTTCTTCTAGACACTTAACTATCTTGGAAATGTTCGGAACAGTATAAGAAAGGATGTCAAGGTCAATGGCTTGAAAGAGCATGGGAATGTCATGGCGATGCTGAGGAAGGACTCAAGGACTCAAGCTTCTGAGAAGCTGTCAAGCTCCAAACCCCAGCCACAAAGTTGCGGAGAAACTCTCATGCACCGCTTTATAGTATATGTATCGCCTACGTTCCCTTCCTTTCGATTGATCACCCACGTTCCCTTCCCTTTTGATTGATCACCTACATCCTTGCCGCCATGGATGGATCTAGAAAACCTAGTGTGCTCATCGAAGCCTCAGGCGAGCTAATCAAACAAGTGGATGACCTTATACAAAAGCTTGACTCGTATGTTTATCACGGCTCAGACGTTGCGTGGTGTTAATATCAGCTTGAAGTGATCTCACTAGGATTGTTCGAGTACCCTGGGAGATATCTTCGCCGGACAAAGACCACTGGATCGTAATTGACAAATTTTTGCAAGCCGGGTTTGGTGTCTGCGTTGCGTCTCTTCAGATGTCGCACCAGATCCTGGAGTATTTCAGTTCACCAGGTCGAGCAGTTTCAGAGGACAATCCTCGGTCCACGTTGGATATAGGAGTGGTAGATGATATGATGTCGATGGCCACGGCATTCAATAGCGCTCTATTAGAGGTAAACATCTAGTATCCACTGGGACAAACAGGATTTTGACTTGAAGTTATTCAGCTGCATGAGGGTCGTGAGACCCTAGATATATCGCAAAAGGCCGAAAGTAAGCTCGCTCACATAGTTGACCAGCTACTATTTAATGATAACCCATCTCAGGTCGGCGGCACTTAATCGGGTCTTCGTGTCCTCTGCAGACTGCTACCTCCCTCATAAATGCTTCTCACTCGCTAGATAAGAGTTGGCGAATTGCATTAATAGTTGGAAATTCCAACATTCGGGAGTCAACAAGAGAAGAGCTCATAAATATATTTAGGGAACATGCTATTCGAGTGGGTCCAATGTTCTATCCTCAGCTTGTTGACAACGTTCTGACTAGAGATTGAAAGGTTCAAGCCTCAGCGAGCGAACTAAGGAAATATTGCTGGGGCGTTGTAAGTTCTCCCGCCAGTCTCGATGGCTTGTTTACAAGAAATCTCTGGAATGGTGAAGAAGAGTATTCTCCTGATGCACAGTATGCTGTTGGTCTCCTGGAGAGCTACCTTAGCAACCCACCCTGGCGTTACCATTCACTTCATTGTTTGTTTGGTGCTTTTGGTGCCGATGCAATTTACGGCTTGAATCACATTCAGTCCTCGCCCTTGATGTAAGCTCCTCCTCCAAGGCGGTGTACCCATCAACCTATGCCTCTCACCTGCGACAGAGTGCCAATTCACGATACACCATCCAAGATAAGCTCCGTAGCATCAATTTATCTTAGATTCCTGGATCAAATGCGTATCTCCTGCTCGAGTATGCTGGAGATCGAGAACAGATTGCATCACATACAAACTGCTGGCTGCTATGAATTATTGCAGGACCCGGCTTCAATGCTCGGCTGTATGGTCCTGGATCGTGAAATCATCCAGAGCGCTATTGAAGAGGCTCGGGCAACAGCTGGTTCACTTTTGTCATATCTGGCAGAGGTACATGCAGTATATTCATTACCAGTGCTGGAGACTAATCACATTGATTCGTCATTCTAGCTTCAGCAACACCCGGACATAAAGTGCCAAGGTGTTCCTGATGGATTACAAGGTGTACAATCCATTCCTGTACCAACAAAACAGCTCTTATCTCATACAATTGGCTTTTCCCTAGGTGAAATTCCTTGTATTAAATGCATTATTGACACCCTCTATGACCATTGTGAATTGATCCTTGGGGAGGTTCTTGGTGAAGATCAACTGTCCTGGGTTACATCGTTGCCTACGCGAACGGGAACAAGGAATTTATTGCCTGTGGTGAGAATGCTGGTCAAAGAACCTCGAAAGAGGAGGATCGACTTCTTCAAGAGGCTCTTGGATGAAGACTTTCCTCCGGTAGCTATTTCCCATTCCTCTGACATCCAAGACCAAGTCACTGTTTGGTCTTACCTAATCTCGAGGGTGCATATGTATACAGGCGAGGGTTTTTTGTCGGCAATCTCATCATGGAGGGTCTGGCAATGGAGGCCTTGTAAAGCAAAGGAGCAGGCTGAATTTGCTGAAAATTCCAGAAAATCGCGGATGCGGTACGAGAGGCTGAAAAAGGGGCTGAAAGACGAAAATTTAGGTTTCCCAGTCAAGGATCTCATGCAGTTTGGTGTGCAGAGTCGCAAGGGGAGAGGAAAAGACAAGCCAGATTGGTCATTTTAGCCTTAGTGTAAACTAGTTGTATAATAGCATATCATTGTTTTTTGTACAAATCAAGAACAATTTCGCCAGTCCCTTGTTGACTCTGAGCGGCTGATAATTATTGGGTAAGGTATTTAGGCCATATCCACGTCATGATTACAACATGGAGAGCAGAATGGAGCGTTTAACTACCTTGCATCAGCAGGACCTTGTTCGGAAACAACGATAACAAGATCGTGTTCCGGGCTCATTAACCAGTCAACTTGAAATACTGATCAATTAATGGTGTTTACAAGTTTAGTCTACGTATGATACAGCTAATACCAGTAAGATCCGTCCCCGCGGGACAACGACTTATTAGAAAATCAGCGATAGACTGACAAAGTGAGTATAGACGATGATGAACCTCGAAGATAATTGACTCGGCTTATCTTCATGTCGTTCGGCATCTCGATGCGGGAGCACGAGCCATACTAAAGTTCACCACGTCAGTACGACAATGGAGTTCAAATTCCGAGGAGCGGGGGTCATACAATATTGACTTCAAGTGAGGTATTAACAGAGATAGCACCGAGTCGACGGATGATTTCAGGAGGGCTTGCGACTTGCTGAGAGGGGAGTAGTCGGTCCGTGTAGACGGCCCAGTCTATGTGAGGGTGTCAGAATTACAATAAACTCGAACTGAAGTGTACGCATGCATACAATCTGCCGAGGCCGCGGGGGAACGTAACCTTCGAAGAAGAACCGGATACTCCTTGCAGTGCTGAGAGTCAGTTTTCTGTGGTCAAAGAGCAGAGGATAGTGTCTACCAGATAAAACAACGTACCACATACCACAGGCTCGATAAAAATGCCCCAATACCAGGTTGACAGCTCACTCTTGCAACACCTCCGCCCAGACTTGGGATTACTCAATACGGTGGCGAGCGATGACACACGAATCGTTGTTTTTTTTTTTTTTTTTTTTTTTTGGGGAGGGGGGGCACATTGAGCCTGCGCTGTCAGGCTTGGAGGATTTAACAAGGGCGATGGTGCGGTCTGGGTTAATTAGGATGGTAAGGTGGCTGATGCGGTCTTGTGGGTGTGTTACAACCTGCACCAATTGGCTTATGGTAAGAATGTGGCCCGCGAGGAGTACGAGTGAGAGTTGAAGGCAAGTAGTAACGTACATAGAGCTGGTTATTGGGAAGCACGAATGAGTGGTTATTGTCGTGGAGACCTCGAAGTAGGTAATCCTGGTGTTGACCTGGACAGTGACCTTTTTGGCGACTGAACGATCTCATCGATGGCTCCAACGGATGTACTGGGAGTGATGTATACGTCTTCAGGGACAGCTGTAGCTTCTACGGTAGCCCGGTAGAGTGGATTACAGGGACCGCCGCAAGTCTTGCGAAGTTTGCAGTACCCGAACACCAAGTCTTCTGAGAACACTGCAATATAACACACGTGTCAAGAGCCCCAATTTCGAAGAAGAAAAGAATTCACGGGCTCAATATGTCGGCCAGCGAGATTAATTGTACTGTACTTCAGCCCTTCGCGATGTCATTTGCAGCATGATGCGGGCTCCTCATTGCAGTCGTATACAACCCCGCTCATCGACCTTTCGCTTGTGTTTCTAGGAATACCGTTGGATTCAATAAGGGCTGCGACGGCCTATGAGAGAAGAAAAGGGAAATCATGAGCCAGACCGGAGCGAGCAGTGACGAGGAGCGTACAGTAAGGCAAGACTCGAAGTATCCGACCCCTGTAGATCCTGACCACCCAATCTACGAACGTAATTCGAAAGTGCATGAGAGTTTATGGCAGTCATCGGCATTCTGGATGGTGGTCATTCGGTGAGGGGATATCTACCGCTGAGATTAGATAGAACATACCTCGAGCAGCTCTGAAGGAAGATCCTGCGGTTGCGTATTGAACTGCCGATGCTGGGGTGCTGTGATCTTCTCTGAATCATCATCGACAGCTCTCCGCACCTCGCCACCTTTTCTGACCACTGCTCGATCCGCCGCTAGCTTCATTCCTGTCCTGAACACCTCCCCTCGCTCGCTCGCCTCCTCAAGATGCTCAAGCATTCCTCATGGACCGGTTACGCCTACGATACACGCGACTCGTGGGGCTGCATCTAACTCTTCCTCAACTACACGCATTATCATCGATGTGCCGGGCAGCAAGTCAAGGTTGACGTTGAACAACTGATGGGAACGCACACCTGAGAAATAAGAGGGCTTGTGAATATGTAAGAAACATAATATAAAGCTCGGATGCACGTACGACGATGAGGCGCTTCCTCAGATCCAGATATAACTGTTAGCCAATGCCTGGAGCCTTATGCATCGCGCAGAGCGGGAGTTTTTAGACAAAGAACATCAAGTTTGAACTTTACATCGACGTCACAACATCAACCGAGAATAGACGATTGTTTGGCAATATTTGCTCAGGACAGGGTTCTTGATGCTTTTACAAGTCAGGGAGTTCGATGATATGGTGCGACAGAGCTACGAGAAATATTTCTCGGAGGATATCGCTTGGGATCGTGTTGAACGGTGACCTGAATCTCGTGAGCTCCGATATCTGGATGCAATAAGGGTCAGTACTCACAAGGTGAGTGAGTTTGGAATGAAGGGCAATGATAACGAAGTATCGCTATTCGTCATCTGGTTGAATGGGCATTTGGTGTCTTGCACTAAAAATCGACCAAGCTCCAACAAGCTTGTGCTGATGCTGAGCCTGGTGGCGCATCGTGCCACCCTTCAGGTCCCCCGGGTGGTTGTGCTGATTTTACATGCACCCGAATAGTAATTGGTGATGGATATTTTGGCAAACACTTCGAAGCTCGGCGCAGGAGACGCTGACAGCTGGAATGTTCTAGACCAATAGAACACCAAGTTTAAGGTTATGTTCGCTAGTCATCGAGAAGGCATCACGGAGCTTGTGAGTAAATGTTGGTGTTGACAGATGTCGGCCATGTATATAGCCCTGGCAATGGACACAAGAAGCACTATCTCAGAGAGTAAGCTCCTCTAGACGCTTGACCATCTTGGGATTGCCGGGCACAGGATCAAAAACGATGCGAAGTTCAATGGCTCAAAAGTGCAATGGAGGGTCACAAGGCCGAGGAAGGACTCAAGCTTCTAAGTAGCTTTCAAGCTCCAAGCCCCAAAACACGTGGAGATCCCACACACTACATGGTATATATATCATCTACCTTCCCTTCCTTTCGATTTATCATCTACAACCGTTGCCGCCATGGGTGGATCTACTAAACCTAACGTCCTTGTCGAGAACTCAGTCGAGCTAATCAAACAAGTGGAAGATCTTATACAGAAGCTTGACTCGTATGTTTATCGCGATTTAGACGTTGTGTGGCGCTAATACCAGCTTGAAGTCATCTTGCTAGGATCGCCGGAGTCCCCTGGGAGATATCTTCGCCACACAAGGACCATTGGATTCTAATTGACAAGTTTATGCAAGCTGGATTTGAAGTTTGCGTAGCGTTTCTTCTGATGTCGCGCCGAATCGTGGAGTACTTCAGTTCGCCAGGTCGAGCAATTTCAGAGGACAATCCTCGGTCCACGTCGGATATAGGCGTGATAGATGATATGATGTCAATGGCCACGGCATTTAATAGTGCTCTACTAGAGGTAAATACCTAGTCTCCACTGAAACGAACATGATTTTAACTTGGAGTTATTTAGCTGCATGAGGATGATACGACCCTAGCTGACATATCAGATTCTCCATTAATTCAAGCTGGATGTAAGCTCACACCCATAATTGACTAACCAACATTTGATTATGACCCTACCTCAGTGTATCGGGATAGTATCAGGTCGTCATGTCCTCTAGAGACCGCTACCTCCTTGGTAAATGCTGTTTTCTCGCTAGATGAGAGCTGGCGACTTTCTTTACTGCCTGGGAACTCAGACGTACTGGATTCAGTGAGAGAGGAACTCGTAAATTTATTTAGAGAACATACTATCCGGGTTGGTCCAATCATTCTATCCTCAGTACTTCGAAATCATTCTGACTAAATATTATTGCCTGAAAGGTCCGAGTTTCCGCTAACGATCTCTGGGAATATTCCCAGGGCGCTGAACGTTCTTCCTCAAATCCAAATGACAATTTCTTAAAAAATCTCTGGCATGGCGATGAGGCGTATTTGCCCGATGCGCAGCATGCTGTTGATCTCCTGGAGAGCTACCTTAACAACCCTCCTTGGAACTTTTTTTATCGATTGGTTGATTGTTTGCTTGGCGCGGACGCGATTTATGGCTTGAATCACATCCAGTCCTCTTCACTGACGTAAGCTACTTCAACGCGATGTCCCCGCTCAATTCTCTCTCACATCTGCAACAGAGTGCTGATTCACGATACACCATGCAAGATAAACACTGTGGCCTCGAATTACCTGAGACTTCTGGAACAAATGCGTGTCGCCTTCTCGAGTACGTTGGTAATCGAGAAAGGATTGCGTTGTATACAAACTGCTGGGTGTTACCAATTGTTACAAGACCCAGCGTTGACACTTAGCTTTATGACCCAGGAGCAAGAAACCATCCGGAGTGCTACCCACGAGGCTCGGGCAACGGTTGATTCACTTTTATCATTCCTGAAAGAGGTGTGTAGAGTGTTTCCTTTACTGGCGTGGAAGACCAATCACATTGATTGTTCGCTCTAGCTTCAGCAGTGCCCTGACATAAAATGTCAGGGAGATAATTCGGATACCATGCAAGGTGCATAACATGTTTCTGTTAAAGCGAAGCATCTCTTAATTTATATAATCGGGCAATTTTTGCAGACGATATTCCTTGTACCAAATGCATCATTAACACCCTGTATGATCATTTTCAATCGATCCTTCGGGATGTCCTTGGTGAAAAGCGGTTGCCCTGGGTTAAATTCAAATCTACCCGAACAGGAATGGCGAATTTATTTCCTGTAGTAAAAAAGCTGGTCGGCGAACCTCGAAATGAGAGGATTTACGTCTTCGAGCAGGTCTTGGACGAACTCTTTCCTTCGGTAGCTATTTCCCAGCCGAGTTCATCTGAGTCTCCAGCGCCGAATACGACTTGTGACTTCCAAGACCAAGTCACTGTTTGGTCTTGCCTCGTCTCGAGGGCACATAAGCCCATATCCATTCAAAGTAGAACTGCGTCTTCATCACGGAAGGTTTGGCAATGGAGGCCTTGTAAAGCAAAGAAGCAGGCTGAATTTGCTAGAAATTCCAGAGAATCACGGATGCGGTTCGAGAGGGAAAAAAATGGGCTGAAAGTTGATGCCGCTTCATCAGTCACCGGTTTTGTGCAGGCTGGTGCGCGGGGTCACAATGGGATAGGAGGCGGCCAGCTAGATTGGACTTTTTAGCCCTTGTGTAAATCAGTTGTATAATAGTGTACCATTGTTGTTTGTACGAATTAGGAACAATTTCGCCAGTCCCTTATCGACTGTGGGCAATTGATGATCACCAGGGCGTCATGGTTGCAACAGGGAGAGGAGAATCGAGCGTTCAACTATCTTGCGTCAGGAAGACATTGTTCAGCAACCATGATAGCAAGATCATGTTCTATCAAAACCGGACTCTTTCATCAGCCAACTTTGATCAATTGATGATTATAAATTGCAAGTTTGGTCTACATGTGAAGTAAAGGGTAGGATACAGCTAGTACCGATCGGACCCACCTTCGCGGGACAACGACTGCTTGCAGGAAATGAGTGATGGACGGCCGAAGTGAGTATAGATTATAAAAGTACCTCAAAGTAATCGACTCGGCTTAACCCCGTATGTCATTCAGCATCCTCGATGCGAATGCACGAGTCGGGTTCGTTTGGCCATACTAAAGTTCGACACGTCAGTACAACAATGGAGTTTGAATTTTGAGGAGTGAGAGGCATACAATATTGACTTCAAGTGGGGTGTCTGTAGCGATAACATGGATGTGACGAATAGTTTCAGGAGAGTTGCGACTTGCTGAGAGAGGAGTTGGTCCATGTAGACTGCACAGGTCTACGTGGGAGTGTGACAATTACAATAAACTCAAAGTGACGTGTGCATCTACTTTGGAAAAACTGGTCAAAGTAAACACCCCCGAATACCAGGTTAACAACTCACCCTGCAACACCTTCATCCAGGCTTGAACGGCTCCATTGCCAGTCCACAAATAATCAGGTTTGCAACATTCTCGATCCCACTCTGAAGAGGAAACAAATTCTTTGGCTGCCGTCCACTCCGGGTCTCTTCGGATAGAATCGAATATGGCATCAGACGATAGCACGAAAATCGTCGCGTTCGAGGCGTTTGTGCTGGTGTTCTCGCGATAAGAATTCGATGAGGCGATGAGTCGGTCTGGGTTGATTGGCATCGCTGGAAGACCGATGCGGTCTCGCAAGTGTGTTACGGCCTATGAAGTGGATTCGTGGTGAGTATGTGGCTTGGGTGGAGTGACAGCGTCAGTGCAAGACGGGTAATAACGTACAGAGGGTTGATGATTGGGAGGCACGAATGAGCGGTGGATGCCGTGGAACCATCGAGGTCGGGAATCCTAGTATTGCTCTTGAGAATAATCTTCTCTGTCGAATGGATGATCTCACGGATGGCTTCAACCAATACACTGGGAGCGAGGTACCCGTCTTCAGTGACAACTGTAGCTTTTACAGTAGGCCAGTCGATAGGTTTGCAAGGATCGTCGTGAATCTTGCGAAGCTTGTAGTACTCGAAGGCCAAATTGTGTTGGAACACTGAAATGAATCAAACAGAATGCGTCAAGAGTCTAGTCGTTTGGGGGAGATAAGATTTTACGTACTCAATATATATTTGCCCGCCCTACTAGAATTCATCCCCTCGCGATGTCCTTTCCAACTTGATACGGGTACCTCGCAGTCGCATACAACCCCACTCATCAACCTTCCGCTTGCGTTGCTAGGAATCTCGTTAGACTCAATGCGGGCCGTGACGGCCTATGAGAGAGAAAAAAGAGATGTCATAAGCCAAACTGGAGTGAGCAGTGATGAGGAGCATACAGTAGGACAGACTTGAACTCTCCAGCTCCTTTAGATCCTGACCGGCCAATCTATGAACACAGTTGGAATGCATATGAGAGTTTACATATGTCAGAATTCTAGATGGTTGTCATACGGTAAGGGGATATCTAACAATGAACTTAGATGGAATTTACCTCCAGCATCTCAGGAGGGCGAACCTGTAGCCGGGTATTGTGACACCGACGCTGGAGCGCTGTGATCCTGTCTGGGCCATCATCAACAACTCTCCAGGGCTCGCTGCCTAGTTAGACTACCGCTCGATCCCGATTCATCTTGACCCCCCTCTCTTCCCTTGCCCTACCCAGTAACAAGCTCGAACGCCTCTCGCGGACCAGCTATGGCTTCAATACGCATAATGAGTCAGGCTGCGACCCGTCTTCATTCGTGGCGAGTATTATCATGTATGTGTAGGGGGAGAACAGTTTCGAGATAATGTCCCAGTCGAGTCTGAGAGCGGAGGCGATGAAAGGACGGTAGACATAAGCGAGTCGAGTCGAGATCAGATATCTGGGAAAACTAGAGGGTTTGAGTATATGGCAAGCATGGTATGAAGCTCCGAGTCGGAGGCACATACAACGATGATGCGCTTCCTCATATCCAGCTAAAGCAGAGTATCCAGTGCTTAGAAAGCGAGAGGGAACTAGAAACATAAAGCACAGGTTATCATCAAGCCGGTCTTCGTCAAACGTTGCAAAAAGTCATAAACTCACCAGCGCGCGATTCTGGTTGCGCGTCGCTCAGCAATCCTGAAGAGTTTCGTAGGATACAAAGAGCTTCAAGTTAGCGTCAACAATGTCACCTGAGAGTAGACAATTGTTTGGCTGTATTTGTCTCAGCACAGGATTCAAGTTAATGTTTGAACCTTGAACCAGTAGCACGATGGCATCGAGACGAGAAGCGAGTGCAATGCAAGTTTTCAGCTGGTAGGGCGAAAATCACAAGAGGCGGTACAATTCAAAGGTTGATTTTGTACTTCGGAGAGAAATACTGGTATGTGACCGCAAGCGCACGATCTACTCTACTAGAGAGCTCGATCATGTAGTGTGAAAGATTTATGAGGAAAATTTCCCGGAGAATATCGTCTGGGATCTTGTCGAATGGTGCCTGAGCCTCGTGAGCTTCAGATGTCCTGATTACGGGTCAGTCCTCACATGGTGGTTGAGCTTGGAATAAAGGGTTTGAACGATAACGAAGTATCGTTATTCGTCATCTAGTGGAATAGGCACTTGGAGCTTTGCACTAGCAGTCGAACTAGCTCCAACAGGCGGAAGACAGAGCAGATGGGAGCTTGTGCTGACGTTGAGCCTGGTGGCGCATTGTGTCATCTTTCCGAAAGCCTTCAGAGTGGCTATGCTAATTTTGCGTGCACCCGAATAGTACTTGGTTCTAAGCAGCTTCAAGCTCCAAGCCCCGAAGCTTGTGGAGATCCCACACACCACCTCATGGTATATATATCATCTACCTGCCCATTCTTTTGATTGATTATCTATACGCTTGTCATCATGGATGGATGTAGAAAACCTAGTGCGCTTGTCGAAACCTCGGTCGAACTGATCAAACAGGTGGAAGATCTTATACAAAAGCTTGACTCGTGAGTGTCTTTCACGACTCAGATGCTACATGACCCTGATAGTTTGAAGCGACCTTACTAAGATTGTTGGAATCCCCTGGGTAATATCTTCGCTGCACAAGGAGCATTGGATCGCAATTGACAAGTTTGTGCAAACTGGATTCGAAGTTTGTGTAGCATCTCTTCTGATGTCACACCAAATCGTGGAATATCTCTCAGTACCTCTGGCAGCTGTGGGGAACAATCCTCGGGGGACATCGGCTTTAGGAGCCATAGGGGGTATGATATCGACGGCCATGACATTTCACGATGCATTACTAGAGGTAAATAATGAATCTCCAGGGAAACGAAGAAGCATTTCACTTAAAAGTTGGTTAGCTGTGTGGGGATTATGTGAAGGCAGAAGATCTGTCAGATCGCGATATCCCCCCAGGTGACCCACTCCAAGTGGCTGAATGTAAGCTCATTTACAGAATTGACCAGCTACCGTTTGATTATGACCCCAACCTCAGACTATCGGGCTAGTATCGGGCTTTCGCACCCTCTGCAGAATGCTACCTCCCTCATAGATGCTGCTCGCTCGCTAGATGAAGGCTGGCAGCTTGCATTATTAGCTGGAAATTCAGGCATTCTGGACTCAGCGAGAGAGGAACTCGTAAAACTGTTTAGAGAACATGCTATAAGAGTAGGTTCAACCGTTCTATTCTCATTATTCGACATCATTCTGACTAAAAATTATCGTTTGAAAGGTCCAAGTCTTAGCTAGGGAGCTCTGGAAATATTGCCGGGGCGCTGTATGCTCTCCCTCAAGACTCGACGACTTATTTACAAGAAATCTCTGGAATGGTGAAGAAGAATATTCGCCCGATGCGCAGTATGCTTTTGGTCTCTTGGAGAACTACCTAAACAACTCTTCATGGAACTTCTACCAATTGCTTGATTATTTGTTTTGCGCTGATGCGATTTACGGCTTCAATCACATCCAATCCTCTTCATTGACGTAAGCTACTTCAAAGCGATCTCCCTCCTCTCTCTCACATCTGCGACAAGGTGCTGACTCATGATACACTATGCAAGATAAACACTGTAGCCTCGACTTATCTGAGATTTCTGGAACAAATTCGCATTGCCTTCTCGAGTGCGCTGGCAATCGAGAAAGGATTGTGTTGTATACAAACCGCTGGCTGTTACCAACTGTTGCAGGACCCAGCGTTAACGCTCAGCTTTATGATCAAGGAGAAAGAAATTACTCGTAATGCCACTGAAGAGGCTCGGGCAACGGTTTACTCGCTTTTATCACTCCTAGAAGAGGTATGTAGATTGTTTGCTTTGCTGGCGTGGCCGGACAGTGACATTGATTATTCGTACTAGCTTCAACAGTGCCCTGGAATAAAGTGTCAGGGAGATAATTCGGATACCATACAAGGTGCATAACATGTTTGTGTACAAGCGAAGCATCTCCTAATTTATATAATCGGGCGATTTTCGCAGACGATATTCCTTGTATTAAATGCATCATTAACACCCTGCATCTTCATTGTGAATCGATCCTTCGAGACGTTCTTGGTGGAAAGCAACTGTCCTGGGCTGCGTTCGAACCTCCCCGGACAGTGATGGTGGATTCATTTCCTGTGGTAGAAAAGCTCATCAAAGAACCTCGTAAGGGCAAGATCGACTTCTGCGAGCGGCTCTTAGACGAATTCTTTGCTCCAGTAACGATGACCGAGCCAAGCGTATCTGAGTCTCCAGCGCCAAACGCGTCTTCTGACATCCAGGACCAAGTTACCGTTTGGTCTTACCTAGTCTTGAAGGCACGCAAGCCTATATCCAGGGGGCTCATATCGGGGTCTTCATCACGGAAAGTTTGGCAATGGAAGCCTTGTAAAGCAAAGGAGCAGGCTAAATTTGCTAGGGATTCCAGAGAATCACGGATGCGGTTCAAGAGGGAAAAAATGGGACTGGAAGACGACGATGCTACTTTGCCAGTCACCCATTCTGTGCCGGTTGGGGCACGAAGCCACAAGGGAATAGGAGGCGACCAGCTCGATTGGTCTTTTTAATCCTGGTGTAATCCAATTGTATTATAGCGTACTGTTTATGTTTCCACAAATCAAGAGCAATTTCGCCGGTCTTTTTTCGACTGTGGACAATTGATGTTTATTTGATAAGGTGGGTCTCATCCACGTCATGATTCCAACATAGAGAGGAAAATCGAGGGCTCAACTAGCGTCATCAGAACCTTGTTGGGTGACAACTTCGCGAAGATTATGCTCTATCAAAACCGGGGTCATTCGTCAGTGAACTCGAAATAATGATTAATTGATTATAATAATTGGTGCGGAAAGGACTCTGGTTTACGTGTGAAATCGAAAGGAATGATACAGCTAGTGCCGATAGAACCCGTCTTCGTGGAACGAGTATTCGTTGGAAGATAAGTGATGAACTGATGAAGTGAGTATAGACGATAGATATACCCCGAAAGTAATTGCTCGGCTAAACTTCATATGTCATTCACCATCCTCGATCCGAGAGTACCAGTCGGGTTCGCGCGGCTATACTAAAAGTTCGATACATCAGTAATGCAATGGAGTTTTAATCCCAAAGATTAGGAGACGTACAATGTTGACTTCAAAGATATTCATAGTGATCACGCGGCCGACGAATAATTTCAGGAGAGTATGTGACTTGCGAGAACAGAGGAGTCGGACTGCCCAGTCTATTTGGGGGTTTCAGAATGACGATTAACTCGAAGGGAAGTGCGCGCGCACACTGGTAAAACTGTTCAGGACTGAATTTGGCTATGTCAGCGTATTATAAAACGCAGCCAAGGCAGAAGGTGAATGTATGTACCCTGTTGGGGGAAGTCGAATATTTGTTACAGCGCTGGGAGCCGGTTTGTAGGGGTCGAAGAACGGAAAGAAGGCACCTTGAGCAACGTACTCCACACTCAATCAAAACACTCCTGAATACCGGGTTGACAGTTTACCCTGCAACACCCTCATTGAGACCTGGACTTGCGCGAGCAGCCCCCCTGGCCTCCGCCAGTCCACCGGTAATTGAGTTCGTAATGCTCCCAATCCCACTCTGAAGAGGAAACAAACTCTTTGGTAATCGGCCGCTCCGGACCTCGTCTAACAAGGACTGATTAAGATATCGAGCGAGAGCACGGGAATTATCGTTCCGGTTTGGTCTATGTGTCAGACAAAGGGTACAATACAGCTAATACCGATAAGATTGTCTTCGTGGGGTGACTATTCGTTGAAGGATCAATGATGAAGTAAGTAATGAAGTAGAAACGATATGGTACCTCCAAGGGGTATGCATAATCGATAGCTTTGCGTTTTTCAAAACGTCGGCTGAGCCTCCGATGCCATTGAGCATTCTCGATCCGAGAGCACAAGTCACATTTGCATGGCATACTAAGCTCTATGCGTCAGTACAATACAGTTTGGAATTTTGAAGACTGGGAGACATATAGTATCAGCTTCGAGTGGCGTGTTAATAACGATAACGCCGAGACGACGAATGATTTCGAGAGAGTTCGCAACTTGCTAAGAGTGGGAAAGTCGATTCTTATAGGTTGCCCAGTCTACGCGGGGGTCTTAAATACGACGAGTACGAAGTGAAATATACCCGTACCTTAGTAAAACCAGTCAAAGCTAAATTTGAGAACGACAGCAATGTACACAATGTTGCAATGGAAGGATGCACCCTACGGGAGAGAACCGAATACTGGTTGCAGTGCCAGAGGCCAGTTTTCCAGAATCGAAAAACCGAAGGAATGTATCCATGAAACAAAGCAACGCAGTGCGCTCAGTACAAACACCCCTGAAACACTACGTCAAATACTCACTTTGCAACGCCCCCGTCCAAACCCGCATCTAGTCGAACGGCCCCTCTGTCAATCCACCAATAATCGAATTCGCAACATTGCCAACCCCATTCTGGAGAGACTACAAGCTCGTTGGCGGTCGTCCACTCCGAACTTCTTCCGATAAGGTTTGAATGAGAAAGCGATCGATTGCGCGAGAAACGTCGTTTTTGAAAGCGTTTGTGCCAGCATTTTTGGATGTAGAGAATTTGATGAGAGCGATGACATAGTCTAGGTCGATTGGCATTGGAGGACCGAGGCGGTCTTGTGAGTATGGGCTTGTATGGGGTGACATCATGGTGAAAGGTGAGTAGTAACGTACACAGGGCTGGTAATTGGGAGCGGCGGAAGAGCAGTGAATGCTGTGGAGATCCTCGAAGTTGGGAATCCTAGCGTTGCCCTTGACAATGATGTTCTCTGTCGGCTGGACGATCTCATGGATGGCTCCAACTGATGCACTGGAAGTAATGTATCCGTCTTGAACAACTACAGCCTCTACTGTAGCCCAGTCGAGTGGTTTACGAGGATTATTGTAAGTCTTGCGAGGTTTATAGCACCCGGGTGCCAAATCTTGTGGGGACACCGAAAGAAAGAAGAAAAGAAGAAAAAAGAACGTGTCAAGAACCCAATCGTTCGAGGAAGAAAAGAATTCACACACTTAATATATGTTTGCCGGCAACATTAGTCGTACTTGAATTCATCCCCTCGCGAAGTCTTTTCCAACTGATGCGGGTACTCGCTCGCAGTCGTATACGCCCCCGCTTATCGGTCTTCTGATTGCGGTCCTAAGGATATCGTTGATTTAAGGTAGGCTGCAACGGCCTATAAGAAAGAAAAAAGGGGGTCATCATGAGCCAGATAGGAGCGAGCAGTGACGAGGAGCTTACAAGAGGGGTGTAGATCCTGACCAGCCAATCTACGAGCACAGTTGGGAAGCATATGAGGGTTTACAGCTGTCAGAATTCTAGATAGTGGTCATTCGGTGAGGGAATGTCTATTACTGAGATTAGATGGACCGTACCTCGGGCTGCTAGGGGGATGACCCTGTGGTTGCACATTGAAACGCCGACGCTGAGGTGCTATGATCCTCTCTGGGTCATGGTCGACGGCTCTCCAGGGCTCGTTACATACTCCGACCACCGCTCAATCCGCCGCCAGCCCCGTTCCTCTCTTGAACATCTCTCCCCCTCGCCCGCTCCTTCAACAGGCTCAAGCGTCTCGCATGGACCTATTGCGCTCAGGGTACACGCGACCCATGGGGCTGAACCTCGCTCTCCCTTAGCTATAAGCATCATCACCGGCGCGCTGGGCAGGGGCGGGTCTCGAGATTATATTGCCCCTGTTGAGTCTGAGAAGGGAAACGACGGAAGGATGGTAGATATAAGCGAGCCCATGTTGGACGACTTGTGAGAACGAACATCTGGGAAAGAATATGGCTTGGGAATATGTAAGAAGCATGGTATAAAGCTCGGACGCACGTACGGCGTTGAGGCGATTGCTCATATCCAGATACAGCCAGTATCCAGTGTCTGGAAGGCGAGAACTAGGAAGATATGGCACAAGATATCATCTAGCTGATTTTCATCGGGAACCACGTTGGTCAATGTGATCTGGGTGAGTTGAGGTCTGCAATCCTGAAGAGTTTCGTGGAACTGAAAGAACATGAGGCAATCGTCGACAACCAATATCAGAACTGGATAATTGTTTGGTTGTATTTGTCTGCCTACAATCTCCTTGTTCCATTTTTTCAGAACAAGAAATCAACTAATCGCTGCCTTTGCAGACAGAACATCGAAACCAGTATGATGGTCTACGAAGCGCTTCGCGAAGTTCACTAGTGTAACTCAGACAGGTATTGGACGATTAAAACCATGAGTGGAGATCAAAATGCCTGCGAATGGAATATACTGGTGGGTCTAACACCTTGCAAGCTATCTGACTCGCGAACTCCGGAAACCATGTATCGAATTTGTGCTTGGATTTGAGGGCCCCACTGGAAACCTAGTCATTTCACTGTGACACCGATTATTTGAAGCGGTCTTATTACTTCTGAGGTGTTGAGGAACTATAAGAGTCCACCAGGAATAAGCGGAATAAAATCATAACAAGAGAACATGGGCCAGAGTTTGCGGAGAAATATAGATGGACGTAAGAGCTCGTCTAATTCGTTCAGAGGCTGATACTTACTAAATTCGCGTCTTCTCATCCATTATCCCGATGTTCGACGCACACTCTATGTGGTGCTTAGCAGCTTCCTTGGTCAGAGTGGTTGGCGACCATGGGGGTTTATGAAAGAGCGTTTAGACATCGACTGAGATCAAGTGCGAGCCCGAGAGTCTATGATACTCGTCGGTATGCTCCCCACACTGAAAGGAGTGGTGCTGCATTCAATAGTATAGTTGATATTGGAATTGTGAACGTCTTTTCGAGCGATGGCAAACCAGAGGTCAAGGTTTGAGTGGAGTGAGGGCCAGGCGGAGTTATATTGCTGAAGCACATGGAGAATTGAGGGGAAAAATCATGGCGAAACGTGGTTGGGTGTATCACCCCCGTCTTATGAATAGTTTACATGTTGCATGGCAAGCTCGACACCGCATGCTGGCTCGTCGTTAAGAGAGTATCAAGGACGAAAGGTTCGAGCCGCCCATCCACACATACCAGTGGATACAAGAACCATCGCCTGATCAAGTTCTTTCTGGCCCTTCCGATTGTCCAGGAACTACTGGGAACTATATCAAAGACGGTGTGAAGGCCGACGGCATGGGAATGTCACGAGGTGAGCGAAGGCTTCGTGGAGCAAGTTCGAGCCCAGAGGCATCGGGAATATTCTCACGTACTACTTCATTGTATATCATCTATCTCATCCTTTTGATTGACCATCTATAGGCTTGTCACCATGGATGAATCTAAGCATCTTAGCCGGCTTACCGAAACCTCACTCAAGCTGACCAAACAGGTGGAAGGCCTTATACAGGAGCTTGGCTCGTATGTCGCTTCGCAGCTCGGGCATTGTATGGCCCTAATACTGGTTTGAAGTCGGTTTTTTTTGGATGGCAAGAGATGTCTGGGAGATCTCTTCACCACACAAGGAGCATTGGATCATAATCGACAGATTTCTGTAAACTGGGTACGACGTCTGCGTAGCGTCCCTGTGCATGTCGCACCAAATCGTGGAGTACTTCACTTCAGCAGGTCAAGCAACTTCAGAGGACGATTCTGGGTCCATGTCGGGTATAAGAATGATAGATCGTATGATGTCGATGGCCACAGCATTTAATAGTGCTTTAATAGAGGTATATATCTAATGTACACAGACGCGAAGACATTATTCACAGTTTGACTAGCTTCATACGGATTATGCGACCTCGGTCGACATATCGATTGCCCAACCCGAGGAAATTATGGAACATTTTGGAGCTGAAGATCAGTTCACTCAAAAAATCATCCCACTGTCAGTCGACTCTGACTTCACTCCAGAGTACCGGGTTGGATTCAAGTTTGACCCTCAGCAGATGAGTATCTCCCTTGTAAATGCTGCTCACTCGCTCGATGACAGCTGGCGGCTTGCGCTATCAACTGCAAATCCAGATATTCCGGATTCGGTACGAGAGGGAATCATCACTGTATTCAGAGAGCATTCTATCCGAGTTGGTCCAATCATTGAGTACTTCAACTTTATGTTGCCTAAAATTCTCATTTGAAGGGTCCAAATTTACGCCAACGAACTTCAAGGATATTACCAAGACACTTCACATGCTCCTGCAATTAATGACTCATTTGTAATAAATCTTTGGGATGGCGAGATGGAGTGTCCACCTGATGCGCTACCAGGGGCTATTCTCCTGGAATCCTACCTCAAAGACCCACCCTGGCGCTACTCGTTCTCATTGCGCGATTGTTTGTTTAGGGCTGATGTAATTTACGGCTTGAACCACATCCGATCTTCTTCATTGATGTAAGCTAATTCTCAGAAGTAATTCCCTCACTGAAATTTTCCTCACATCTGCAACAGAGTGCTTATTCATGATACTCCATCCATGATAAACACTGTGGCCTCGACTTATCTGAGATTTCTGGAACAAATGCGCACCGCCGTATCGAATACACTGGCAATCGAGAAAAGATTGCATCACATCCGAACTGCTGGTTGTTATCAATTATTGCGGGACCCTGCATTAACGCTCAGTCCTATGGTTCAGGACCACGAAATCATCCAGAGTGCTACCGAAGGGGCTCGGACAGCGGTTGACTCACTTTTGTCGTTCCTGGAAGAGGTACGAACACTATACTCTTCACTAGCGTGGGAAGCCAATCGCATCGATTCTTCGATCTAGCTTCAAAAGTCCCAGACGCCAAGTGTCAAGGAGACACGTTTGATAGCATGCAAAGTCCGTAATATGTTCTTGTACAAGCGAGATATCTGCTAACTTGTACAACCGGGTGGATTTTCCCAGGCGATATTCCTTGCACCAAATGTATAGTTCACGCCCTCCGCAACCATTGTGAATTATTGCTCGAGGAAGTTCTTAGCAGGTACCATGCATCCCGGGCTATATCAATGCCTGTCTCGACCGGAGCGGGGGATTTATTTCATCTGGGGTAAAATCTGGTCGAGAAACCGCAAGTGAGAAGGATAGAATCTTTTGAGCTCCTCGTGGACGTATTTTCCCCTCTGGTAGCTATTTCTGAGCCAAGCTCATTTGTGACTCCGGATGCCCCTTTTCACTCCCCAATGCGCCTTCCGATATCCAAGACCAAGCCGCCGTTTGGGCTTACCTAGTCTCGAAGGCGCCTGAACCTATATCCCGGATAGCCAAAACAACAGCCTCATCGCGGAAGACCTGGCAATGGAAGCCGTGCAAGGCGAGGCGGCAAGCTACATTTATCAAAGATTCCAGAGAATCACAGGCAAGGTTTAAGAAAGCAAAAATGGGACCGGAAGACAGCGATGCTACTTCGTCGGTCACTTCCCTTGGGCCTGCTAGTGTAAAGAGTCGCAAGAGCGTAGGTGGTGACCGGGTGGATTGGTCTTTTTAGTCTTGGTGTAATCCAGTCGTATTACATGTAGTTTACCAACACTCTTTCTACAGGTCAAGAACAATTCCACCAGTATTACGTTCCACCGGGTCAGCAATGACTCCCCAGTGAATAAAATTCGCTAGCGCACGCAATCCATACCACAGTCCAATGTGCAAAAAAAGCTTCCAAGCCAGTTGATTCAATCCCATCTATCAACTTTCATTGTTCCCGTTTCCATGAAATTAATATGCATCTTGAACGCGTTCTTTAATAAATGAGGCTCGTGCCCCATCCCGCGAGATAGGCATTCATGAAGCGCTCGGTCGTAATACTATTCTAATGAGTGTACAGCACAATCAACGAAAGAAGAAAAGTACCTCATGAAGCATATCCTTATAGTCTGGATGCGCACACTTCTCGATGATAAGAGGGGCCCGTTCGCGGGGAGCCAGTCCGCGGAGGTCAGCAAGACCTTGCTCAGTGACAATGATATCCAGATCATGTTCTATCATGAAGTACACTCATTAGTCAAATGATGGTGATAAATGTTGCACGAGACGCACCGGTTTGGTCTACGTGTGAGGCAAAGGGTACAATACAGCTGATACCGGTAGGATCGGTCTTCGTGGGGCGACTATTCATTAGACGATAAGTGATGAAGTGATAAAGCAAGTATAGATGATTACCTTGAAGGAGTATGCATGATAGACAACTTAGCGTTTCTCAAAAAGTCGGCTGAGCCTCCGATGCCATTGAGCATTCTCGATCCGAGGGCACAAGTCGAATTCGCATGGCCATACTAAGTTCGATGCGTCGGCACAACATATTTCAGATTCAAGTAGTGGGAGACGTACGATATCGACCTCAAGTGGGGTATTCATAGCGATAATGCCGAGGCGACGAATGATTTCGGGAGAGTTTGCGACTTGTTGAGAGCGGAGAAGAAGTCGATCCTTGTAGGTTGCCCAGTCTACGTGGAGGTGTCAGAAACACGAGTTCGAACTGAAGTGTACGCGTACTTTGGTAAAACTGGTCAAAGCTGAATTTGGGAACATCAGTATGTATAAAATACGGAAAGCCAGCATACGCACCCTTCGGGAGAGAATCGAATGCTCGTTGCAGTGGCAAAAGCCAGTTTACCCGAGTCGAAGAACCGAAGGAAGGTATCTATTAAATACAGAAGGGGCTGGACGCTCAATAAGAGATCCGAAATACTACACCAACCACTCACCTTGCAACACCTCTGTCCAAACCTGCACCTGTTCAAACGGCCCCTCCGCAAGACCACCAATAATCGAATTCGCAACATTGCCAATCCCACTCTGAAGAGGCAACAAACTCTTTGGTAAACGTCCACTCTGAACTTCTTCCGATAAGAATTGAATAAGGTGACGAGCAATAGCACGAGAATCGTCATTCTCAGGAGCGTTCGTGCCTGTGTTGTCGGGCTTTGTGGATTCGATGAGGGCAACGACGCGGTCTGGGTCAATTGGGATGGCGGGCAGGCCGATACGATCTTGTGGGTGTGTTATGATCTATGTGGGTGTATTATGATGAGTGTGGGAGAGGAAGAAGGGGTGGGTAGTGACATACGTAGGGCTGGCGGTTGGGAGGTATGAATGAGTGGTTTATGTCGTGGAGCCCCTCGAGGTTTGGGATTCTAGTGTTGACTTCGATAATGATTTTCTCTGCCGACTGTACGATCTCCGGCGTCGCTCCAACTGATGCACCAGGAACGATGTATCCGTCTTCAGTGATAGCTGTAGCTTCTACAATAGCCCAATCGAGCGGTTTACGAGAATCGCTGTGAGTCTTGCGGAGGTTGTAGTACCCGTATGTCAAGTCTTGCGGGAACACTGAAATCGATACGTCAGTAGTTGGATCGCCAGAAGAAGAAAATAATCCACGTACTTGATAAATGCTTATCGGCGAAATTAATGCGACCAGCATTAATCCCCTTCGAAATGTCCTTTCCAACTTGATGCGGGTACCTCCTCGCAATCATATCCAACCTCGCCCATCGATCTTCCACTTCTGGTCCTACGGACGCACCAACGAACAAGTTGAATTTCTTCTTTGTATCTGGGGAAGCTTGGAGGTTATTGGACTCGATATCGTCCGCGATGGCCTATGACAGAAAGAATGACGTCATGAATCAGAGACGTGAAGAGGAACGTACTGTCGGGACGGACTTGGGGTATCCGACACCTGTAAACCCTGACCAGCCAATCTACGGACACGGTCAGAAAGTATACACCGGAAGTTAAGAGCTCGGGCGCACATAGTCATCGTTCTAGGTGGTGGTAATTGAGTGAAAGATATCAATCAAAGAGATCAGATGGGACATACCTTGAAGAGAGGCGCAAGATCTTCGGCACGGGCGAGCCGTTCAAGGAATGCAGGGCGTCTCACACGCTCTCTCAAGGCTGCAGAGGCAGTCCCGGAGGGCTTGAGGGTGCGAAGGAGAGGGGTGGGGCGCATGTTGACAAGGTGAAAAGTGAAAGGAAGAAGCGGGATTTATATAATCCAAGGCCGGATGTACTTTAGGCCAGACACGGCAGATATCTCGCCGTCCTCGCATGTTTAATAAAGCGGGCATGGGTGAATAGAAGGGTATAACAATATCTACAACAACGAATCAAGTTTGGAAAGAACCTCGAGAACTCCGGCAACTAGCTCAAATCCGACATCTTCTTCTCCAACTGCCTCACGCTTTACCTCCTGGACCAGTCCCAATACAGACTCTCTCCCATTGCTGTCGCTGCCCATGGCGATACGAGTTTGCTGGCGTCGCCGTGATGAACTGGTGTCGTAGCTTCCGCTGCCGAATGGCCAAACCATAAATTCGCCGAGTATTTCGTCACACCGCTGGAAAGCGGCCTCTCGAGCTTCATAGTCCAGTCGACCAAAGGCGTTGTCAAGTACACTGGCAGTGTATGCTGCGCAGACGAGACATACGGCCCTTGCAGCTCGACATTGGACGCCTTCAACATCGAGAGCGGTGTCGGGAACGGCGGAGGTGGTGGATGTGAGGAGAGTGACGACGCGGGTGACGATGGATTCTTTTGTGCGGACATCGGCGACGGGATGAGTGGCCATGTCAAATAGGAGGAAATTTCGTTTTTCTGTGCGTAGGACGCCTTTATCGACGAGACCTTTTGCTAGGCGTTCGCGTACTTGCTTGAGCTGGAAGCCAATTTTCATGACATTCCATGTTTCGCCTGCTCATAGATGAGAGTAGCGTCATAATAAAGGATAGACGACGTACCTGAAAGTAAGTCTATCCAGCTGTTCACAGCGAGTCGCTCTGTCTCCTGCTGCATTTTCATCAACTTTAATGCCTCGTCGAGTATCGTCTCTCCAGTTTGCCGTTCGTCGATGACTTCTACAAGCCTTTCTGACAGTGGTAGTCGACGACGGTTTGGATCCTTCGAGAGCGCGATCCGCCTGCGTAGCGCGAGCTCGATGAGAATACAGCCACGCAGCGCATATGAAATATTGTCGTTCCAAAACGACAAATATCCCTGAAAATCCGCGGTCAGTCCCTTGTGCTGCGGAAATTACCAAGACACTTACTTGTTTGTCTTTGAGGCCTAGCAGCAGGACTTCCTCCATGATAGTCAGCCGCGGCATCTTTCCACCCATCCTCACTTCATCCGTGGCATCCTGCATCAAGTCTCTAGGGTCGTATGCGATCTTGCTGCCACCTTCGAACGCCGAGCCAGCGTGAAGGGCCATCGGCGGTGTCGTTGAGCCATTAGCGGAGGAGGAAGGGGTAGGAGATGGTCTTGGGCGTTCTTCGTCGTCTGTGGACTGGGCTACGCGTCTGCGAGAAAGACCGCCGGCCGTCGACATTGTTGGAGGAGCTGTATAAACTGGACAGCGCCAGGCCTGTGCTGGTCAGCTGATGCTGGTCTCGTGATTCTCCCACGCGAACCATATGGAGGGTGTCACCTCATGAGTCAATTGTGCTTGCTTTGACGCTCGGTAGAGCTACGTGTGCCGAGAAAACAAGCCTTGTATGGTCATGGGCGTCTCACGATAATCGACCTCGACACTCGTGGAAAAACATAGCTTCGCTGTCTTCTTCCTCTTACTCTCTCCTGCAACGACCAGTCCCGTCCATTCCGCACCCAATGCCTGGGCGCTCTCGCAAATTCTTTGCTAAACTCTTTCGCAAATTTGATCGAGCTACAGATTCCATCCAGTTGGAAGATCCTGCTCCTCAACCTTCGCCTGATCGACTTTCTACTGCACTGCCGGAGGAACAGTCTACCGCTTTGCTCCTTCAAAATTCGACTCCGCTTCCTCAACCCCCCACTACGCTTCTTCACCCTCCTATTCCCGCACCTTCTCCCACAGCTATCACCCCTGCGCTTCCTGATCCAGAGCCCTCGAATCCTGCGCCTCATGCTTTGTCTCCAGCCATCCTGCCGCCTATCCCTGCCCCACCTCCGCAGCATCTCTACGTAAACGAAATGTTTCGCAACGCAAATAATCTTGTAATACATAATCCTCAATTCAACGAATTCTCCACCACGGGCTTTGGTGAGCTTCTCAGTTCCCTCGAGTCGGACCATTGATCTCATGTGTTGGATAGGAATCAGAGAGCTTCTCAAGTGCTCGATGCCAGACGCATTCTACAACTCCAGCGCTCGCTACCCACCCCCAAAATGCCATCTTGGCACTCGAAACGACTACATCGCCCTCATCACTGACTGGGCCCTGGGAGTGTCAGATCGCACGGAACCCATTCTCTGGATGCGTGGTCCTTTTGGCATCGGCAAGTCGGCTATTTCGCAAAGCTGTGCTGAAGCCCTGGTGCCCGGAAACAAACTCGCCGCTACCCTCTTCTTCTCCCGCTCGAATATGGGTCGCAGCGACCCTCGACGCGTCTTTACCTCCATCGCCTATCAAATTGCTACTAAATCCCCCTCGTTTCACGAAATTGTCGATAAGCGCATGCTTGAAGACCCCGCTCTCGCGACAGCGTCGCTGTCAACGCAATTCGATGATTTACTCGTTCAACCCCTTCGTGGGCTTGATACCACAGGGAACGATCTTGACGGATGCGTAGTGATCATCGATGGACTGGACGAGTGCCAGGGAACGGCAGAGCAGTCTGAGATTGTCAGAATCATCGCAACTTCTGCTCACAATCGTACGACGCCCTTTCGATGGTTTATCACCAGCCGCCCCGAAGACCCTATCACCCGGACCATGAATTCGGCTGCTGTATCTCCTGTTTGCACCCGTGTTGAGCTTCCAGTATCCCGCGCTATTGATCACGAGATTCTCCTCTTTCTAGTGGATGAGTTCAAGGAGATCCGTGATGATCACGGCCTTCCCGAGTCATGGCCATCGGAGGAGGTCCTCGCCCTCCTTGTTGAACGTGGTGCCGGACTTTGGATTTATGTGGCGACCATGGTTCGCTTCATCAAGAACGAAAACTCTTATGGCCCCAGGGATCAGTTGCGCATCGTGCTCGAGTTCGCAAAGGATGTCTCTACTAAGGTTGAAAGGGACAACCCGTTGGCAGAGATGGACTATTTCTACACCCTCATCTTTCAGCAAGTCCCGCTGAAGTTGAGGACAACAGTTCGGAAAATTCTCTTGATTCATTCCACAGCCAATCAGGATCCACATGATATTGCAAATATCCTTGGCCTCTCTGAAGAGCAACTCCGCCGTGCTTGTGCTTCCATCCAGTCAGTCATGGAGCTGCAAGGTTCTAATTTTCCTTCCACATACATGAATTTCTACCACACATCATTCCTTGATTTCATGAGAGATCCCCAACGGTCCAAGGAGCTATGTATTCAGGGCACCTTCTTGACTAGATGGCGATGGGAGCTTTTAGAGTGGCTACATGAGGTCTGTTCTTGCAGTACAGGTACTGTGTTTCCCAAACTTATCCATTAGTGATTTCTCTGATAAGGTGCTATACCACTTCCAGATTCCTCTGACATTGTATTTCCCTCAAGCACTGTTCTACCAGAAGGTTTACCACATGTCATTCACTATGACTATGTCTTGTTTTGGTTATGGATTCTCTGTGGTGTACCTGAGCATCCATTTGATTCTCAGTCTGCTAAGTCTCTTGTACAGCTTCCCTTTGGGAAAATGCTCAGATTAGTGGACCCTGGTGTAGAGTGGTTAGTCAATATGGGTAGAGTAAGAGATAATGTAAGGTTCCCATACTATCTATTTTCTCAGATTATTACTCACTGTATGCCTAGTGTTTACAGCTTCCAGCTGAATTTAGCAACAGAATTACTTATTGGACCAAGTGTCCAATTCTAGGATGCACCAACACTTGGAGTCATTGGGTTTTTAGCAATGATGAAGATGTAAGCACTTACTAGCCTCTTCATTCTTACAGAGGGTTCTGATAGCTTTGTCTCAGCTATTTTTTAGAAAATGTGATTGTAAAGCCCAAATACAGAGAAATCCCTTGAAAGTTATTTATAGATATCTTTGTAGGTTGAAACTTAGGTTTTCATTGTAGTAGTTATTTATTTATTTACTACAAATGTTGAATAATTACTGAGTACTCCAGTTGGTATCAGTATGGACACTCCGAGCAGGGGTCTGCTCTATGGCGGGTTCAAAGCACAATCCCTATGGTACTACACAGCAATCCCTATACCCCATTTTGAAGCCACTGAAAAACGCTTCCCAACGAGCCCAAAATCATGGCAATCGGTGGGAAAATGAATAAGTTACGGAATATATTGTATTAAACAGGGTTTAATGAACCATTTCCCACCATCCGCGTGATTGATTCCCACCATCCGCGTGATTTCCCGGCCATAATCGTGATCTCCCGGGCCATAAATGTGATGTCCCCACGCCCCTTCTGTGACTGATCCACGGCCATTCCCGGCCATTTCCCAGGCCACTTGCCGCCATCAATGGCAGTCACGGCCATTGGGTTATCAGGAGATGAATGGAGAGAGACTAGGGATTAGGGATTTTCAGTAGGGATATGCTAGGGATTAAGTAGGGATATGCCAGGGATTGAGCCAGGATATACTAGGGATTGAGTAGGGATTGAGTAGGGACATGCTAGGATCTAGCTCTGGTCTGGTTAAAGAATGCAGGAGAGACACTCTTCCAGGAAGTGTCTGAGCATACAAGAGCATGACCATAGCAGAATGTGAACACAACTCTTCCAGGAAGAGTGTGCATGATTTATTCATGTATGAGACAGCTTATCTACAATGAATGCACATTATCTCATTTTACTTCAACTGCATGCTGTGTCAAGAGAACACATTAAAAGTTGTGGTGACAAACTCACTATCTGCTCCAGGATGCTACAGAGTAAAGGTACAATGCCTGGCTCCTGATGTATCAAACAGCTGTTTACAGCTGTTCAATATATCATACACAGCTAGTATAACTTTACTTGTTGTATGCGGTGCTGTAAGAGTTAGTCACCACAACTTTTACTGTGCTCTTTGTTCACAATGTTTCAGGTTTTCGGGACTTGAGGAGCATCTCAAGGCCTGTAAATGGTCCGTCAAACTGAGTCCTGCACTCAATGATCAATCAATCACACCAGTATCAAGGGTCATAAACATCAAGTAAATATATATTAGAGCTCGGAGTACTGTACACGGGTATTAACTATTAATCGGTATCTACGGTCACATCAGCTTGCCTTTGTAGGTGCATCATGATCAGTGAGAGTAATATCCACGACGGGGTACATAATACATACGTCCGTGATCAGCAGGAGTAACGTCCATGACGAGAGGTGCCTTGTATATGTCAAGCACAATTCTTTGATCAACTGGTGTCCCACATAGGTTATGTTCTCCTCAATGAACGTTCGGATATCAGTGAGTAGCAGTATACAACAAGAGGAACACAAGCAAAGCACGCACGTAGAGGGGACTCGGTTGAATGAGCAGGCACGCATGCCAGTCGAGCTCGTCAGGACTAGCAAGATTCCTTAGAAACATGACAACTCTTGGTATAGTAAAGCAACGAACCATGTTGGGTACTCGGTCAATGGGTTATCACGGAGTAGTGGTGTGATAATTGTACTCCCCAAGGGCATCGTCTATTCTACACAGTTCATTGCGCTAAATTTTAACCTTTCTCTGTAGAACGATCAGTGCTGAACAGAAGTGAGAGATATAGCGAGACACGAACCTTATACTTCACTGCAACTTTCATCCTGAAATCGTACACCCTTCTAAAATCCTTTCCATCTCTTGCTCTCCTCGCAGAGATCCCGTAGAATGGGTGGGTTCGATGCCCGAATGGCATGGGGGCATGGATTGTCGCAATCTCCGTGTGGTATTTATCAAAGAGGCGAATCGTTGAGTGCGGGGCACACACCAACGGCTCCCCAGGGGACAAATGCTCTAGGTTGCTATCAATTACTCGAGTCAGGGAATGCGTGGGTATAGCAGTGAATAGTACGAACGTTATTATGCCGCAGATAGGACCCTTTATCCCATCCGTGATGCAGTCATCCACAAGTCGCCTCCAGACTTTGCGGAGGCTCTTCTTGATTTCGGCACGCGTCTCGTCTTTGATATCTTCTCGTGCTGGGCCATTGAGGTAGAGGATGACGCTTCGCTGCGTCTTGAGAGGGTGGCTGCGGGGCATCGAGGTCAAGAGCGTCGTGGATAGGAAGGCAATAACGAGAAGAGAAGAGAGTAGATAGGCGGTAGTTGAAGAGAAGTAAGTAGACAGCAGAGGAGAAGTGAGTAAGTGATAGAGCGACGACTAAGACTGCGAAAACCACTTACCACTCTCACTGACGTCGGTCCACCCCTCGATGGTGATTACGCTGGTGGAACATTGCTTGTTTCCACTTGAGGCCCATCGGCGTCATGAGCGTTAGGATGAGGGTGTGAGCGCTGAAATTGAGCGGATGAGAGCGTTGGGGTAGATTGGGCAGCAGTGAGAAAATTAAGTGAGTGATAGAATGACAACCAAGTGAGAAGAAATCACTTACCACTCTCGACGGCTTTGATGTGCCCCGGCGGCGGTTCCGGTAGTGGTGCATCACCAGTCGGGGCCAGAGCTTACAGAGGGCGCTCTTGATCTGGAGACACATATTGTCCACAGCGTCCTCCTCTGCCAGGCTGTCGAGATAGAGGACAGCGCTCCTCTGTCCTATGAGACTGTCGATGTATGAGACGATGGGTCGAGGAATGACGTTGGTGAGTAGGAAGTACCAAGGAGGAAGGCAGGTTAGTGGTAACGTGAGGCTAGAGGGTGAGGAAGTACCTACCACTCTCGAAGACTTTGATGAGTCCCCAAAATCGTATCACACTGGAAGTCCGTTGCCTCTATTGGTCGATCTTCATGACGTGTCCGTCATCTGAAGAGGATATGAATAATCGAAACTTGTTCGAGGAAGAATCGGTACATAATGATGGAGTATTGAGGGCGTAATGAAGATCCTAAAGAGGCGACTCAAGAGCAAGATAACTACGAGTAGGTAGGAGTGGTGTGGAGCGAAGAGAGATAACATGTCGGCGACGAGATCCATGCCACCACAAGAGAAGTGAAAAACATAGAGAAGTGAAAAACATGAATACAAAATTCGTATGACTAGGGCAGTACACTTACCGGAAACTTCGCTACGCTAATCAGAGTCCTCTTCCTCCTGCGCGTGTAAACCAGGACCAGCTGCACCACGAACCTCGTCCATGTCATCCTGGTCTCCGTCAGATCCAAAATGCGGCAGGGCTTTCTCGTGGAGAAGGATGTGAGGAGCGGGCGGACGTTTCGAATCTTGCGGCCAACGTTGGAATGCATTCTTCGCTGGCTTTGCTGCCGACGTAGGCCACATCTTGTCTGACTCTGCCTTTGGTATCCAGCTCCAGGTACGGATCCTCTCCCAGAATTGACGCCGAATGGTCTCAATTACCTCAGGCTGCTGGGCATTCTCCTCAAGCATCCGCATCCAAGTTTGATAGTAGAGGGACTGTCGGTAGTTCTGCACTGCTGTCGACGACTGATGGCCTGGTGGCGGAAATAGCCAACGAAAGCTCGTTTTCCACTCATCTTCCCTTGCTACTTTGTAATAAACACTATGAAACAGCTTATCGAGACGAACACTCCTGTATGGCTCTTCATTGCCAGACCGGCGCTCATTCTCATCCAGCTTGAGATAGGAGGAGTTTGCAGAACCGCGAGGATTGGGTGATTTTGAGGTGACATCAACGACAAACTGGCGCCAAAGCTGTGAAATCTGAGCATCAATGCCTTGAGGCTCAGCGTCAGGAGTGGACGGTCTGTCTTCGATGTCTGAGGCATCGTCGAAAGTCGGGGGGGCAAGAGCGACACCTTGCTCAGCAAGGTTGAACAAGTCAGGTTCCGCAGCGCCAGTCATGTTGATATAGGGAACGGGCCTTTGTTTGTTGGTAGTGAAACGTGTGAGGGCAACAATGTTACGATCAACAAATCCCGCGTTTTGATATTTGGCTTGGACCTGATCTTTGTCCAAACCCTTGAACCAGAACTTGAACGACTTGGCTGGAAGGATGGGCCCGGATAACCGCAGTCGAGGAACGTCGCCGACGATCATTCTGCGAAAAAATACGCATCCGAAAGGTATGTAAGCAATGCGTTTGTGGTTGTCGGGATGGATGGTTGCACGATACGCGAGGTGAAGATCGATTGCGTCTGATGCCTCGATGATTGGGAGAGCGGCATCCATGAGGTCTCTGGAAGCCGGCCCGTCTTCAGGGCGTGCATGAAGCCCGTTTAGGAGCCAGACACAAGCCGCAGTGAGGAGGAGTGATTCGGGGAGAAAGCGTAACTGGGAAGGGCCGGTTGCTTGAAGATGAAGGGTTTGGCTAGGGGTTAGGGTTAGGGTTAGGGTTAGGGTTAGGGTTAGGGTTAGGGTTAGGGTTAGGGTTAGGGTTAGGGTTAGGGTTAGGGTTAGGGTTAGGGTTAGGGTTAGGGTTAGTTATT